>CM026210.1:21879315-22285564 GCA_014839995.1 Xenentodon cancila | reverse complement strand
GAGAGAGAGATTATACATTTTTATACATTTCAGTAATTGTTATTAAGGTTTGTTCAAACTGTTTTTTATTTAAAAACTGAAAGAAACGTTGTGGGAGGAAAGCACTGGACTTTCAGCCAGAGGCTGTATGATTGTCTGAATTCAAATGAAGCTTGAAATAAACACTGATGCTGTCATGTGGTATTTGAATACTGCAAAAGGATTATACACAAACACACATGAATGAACACTAATGCAAGCCAGTGCCATTCATTAAAAGAAAAGACCATGAAAGTGAAGTGTAAAGGAAATTACGCTTTATTGCACTCTGGGAAAGAATCACATTTGATGAAAAATGTTGGTCAATGTTATTAATCATTGCAGGCTGCCACATTAGATAGCAGCAGACTGGGTCATAGTGCAGCATCACAGGTATTTACCTGGAGCTGGCTTTGCTAACTGGTGTCCAGTCGTCCCTCTTCAGCAGGAAGGATTCTGTGGATAGAAAGAAAGTAGGAATGCGTCAATGCTCCTGTTTGAGGATCATTGAGCATTGATACATTCTATTGTTAGGATTTCCGCAACAGATGAGAAAATATATGTTCCACAAAAGCCAAACTCCCCTAGTTGGAGAAAAACGCCCCTTAAAGAGGGAAGAAAACCTGGGATCAGGACCTGGCTCATGAAGGGGGACCCTCCTGGCCGAAGGCCAGCCGGTAGAGCAGGAAGATAGAGAGAAAAGAGGAAACCCAGACCACCCGTCAAAGGTAACAAGACAGGGATACATTAAAATAATTATCCATCAGCATCAGAACTAAGACTTCTAAGCTAATATATGGGTGGAGATATGGATAGTTGGTGATCATATAGACGAATGACTGCGGGCATGATGTCAGCCATATATCCAACAGAGAAATCCATACAGACCGGTGGAGGTAAACACTGGGATGGTCAGAGGGTGGTCAGAGGCTGGAGGAAAGACTTCTTCTCACTGTTCCCTACCACCCAGACTTGTACAGAATATGGAAGATGGTAGTGACATCCCAGGAGTGACCAGTACTTTCCAGGGTTCCTTTAGTTCCTTCAGTGTTGTCGTTGGTATCTCTTGGTAGGGTCCAAGATGAATTTTTTTCCCTATAGTCCTTTTATCAACTTTGGAAGGCCGTCATAGATTTGTCTCAGTCTTCACTTATTAATGATGGTTTTGAAAGTGTTTCTTGGTTCATTTAGTGTCATCCAAGTGTCGTGTATTCTTGCGGGGGGGGGTTTTGTATTGAATGGCCATAGCCATTTTTTTTAACACACACACACACACAGTAATATTAATGTGTGTGTGCGTGGTTAAGGGGAAACCGGAGCACCCGGAGAAAACCTAAAAGGAATGGTGAGAATATGGACCACACGGAAAGGCCCCAGATGGGATTTGATTGAAGTCTGACTGCGGGGGAAAGAATTTACTTCATGAAACAGTGTTTGTGACAATGTTTGTAAGATTCCTCTGTCATTTGCCTAAATATCAAGGATGACAGAGCCTTTTTTCAACTGGAGGTCAAGAAAGCTAAAATTAAAACCTATAATATTGGGAAGATTACTTTGAACTTTTTCCAGTATATTTCACTATACAGGTCTTTTTTGTGGTGGTTTTGGAAGATGAGGAAGAACAGTTGTTTTCGTTCCCAGTTGACCTTTTCCTGTTTGATTGAGCCTAATGATTAAATCTGGAGAACAAAATCTGGGTACGGTCTGACCAGTCACTGAGTCGGCATTGGTCGGAAGCATCTGGTGGAACGCAATTGCCTTTATTCTTAATAACTATATTTGTATGCGGGAATGAGACGCCGATTCCTGGGTAGTTTTGGTAAACAGGGTAAAATGCTTATCTCCGTTCTTAGTTGATCATTTTCCATCTGACTGGAATCAACGAATGTGGTGTTTTCAGTGGGAGTAACAAGTTGGGGTGATGCCTCACTGGTCGGTGTGGTGGTGGAGTCAGAACCGTCTAAACTGACTTCATCACTATGTTTCATTGTTAGTGGAGCAGCATTATCATGTTTCTGTGCTGAAGTTTCATTATACTTCTGAAGTGCTCTGTTTAGTTTAGTTTTACAAAAAATAATTTCTTTCCTCTGATCTTTTTCTATTGACTCAGCTTTGGTCTTTACCTTTCCCCACACCGGAGATCTTTTTAATTTCCCAATTTTTCTCTCCGCTTTTTCTTCCATCTGTAGCTTTAGGTCAACTAGGTAAGATTTATTCAATGGCTTTCTTTTTTCTTCTGCCTCTTTCTCTTCCTTAATTTTTTGGCCTCCTGCTCAGCAAAACAGCTCGTCTGCTCTTTTTGTAATCACGTTGTATCTGAGCAGCTTGCTCTTTACATTTTTCTTCCAAAATACCAGCCACAAATTCTTGTTTCCTCTGTAATTTTTCAACCTGAGGCTTATGTCTTTGATCACATTTTTGTTTCTCTATCAGTTCAACGAAAGTTATTTCATTTATGTTTTCTGCATTTTTGTTTGCCTGTTCTATTTGTCTGTGGTGATTTTTCATGATAGTGGTTTCCAAGACAATTTTTGGTACTTTTGAAAAATTAGGCAGAATACTTGTCTCCATTCCTAGTTGATTGTTTCCCATCTCAGCAGTGTTTCCAGCGGACTTAACGATGGGAGGTAAAGTCAAATCAGTCTGTGTGGTGGTGGAGTCGGAACCATCTAGAATGACTCTCTGTTTTGGTTTTCTTCTATGAAGATCAGCATAGCCATGTTTTCTGTGCTGATAAAGCTTCATTACATTCCTTAATTGCTATATTTTCTTTTCTTTTCTTAGCAATTTCTCTTTCTTCAGAGTCCAATATAACAAATCAGTTTCATTCTGTTCCTCTATCCATGCCTGACTGTTTTTTATCGCCTCTCGTTGTCTCTCAGCTTTTTCTTGCATCTGCAGTTTATGTCATTTTGATGCAATTTAATCATAGACTTTCTTTTTTCTTCTGCCTCTTTTTCCTCCTTAATTTTCTTGGCCTCCTGCTCAGCAAACAGCTCGTCTGCTCTTTTGTAATCACGTTGTATCTGAGCAGCTTGCTTTTTACATTTTTCTTCCAAATACCAGCTATGTATTCTTGTCTTCTCTGTAATTTTTCAACCTGAGGTTTATGTCCGTGATCATTTTTACTTTTCTCCATCAGTTCAACAAACTTACTTCATTTATGTCTTCTACATGATTTTTTTGTGGACTTAATTGCTTGAGACCATTTTCTTTGTGAATATCATCTGAAACAATTTTGGGGTATTCTGAAACGATTTGGCAGAATGTTTGTCTCCATTCCCAGTTGATTGTTTCCCATCTGACTGGATTCCATGAATGCAGCAGTTTCACTGGGCTTAACGATGGGAGGTAAAGTCAAATCAGTCTGTGTGGTGGTGGAGTCGGAACCATCTAGAATGACTCTCTGTTTTGGTTTTCTTCTATGAAGATCAGCATAGCCATGTTTCTGTGCTGATAAAAATTCATTACATTCCTTAATTGCTATATTTTTCTTTCTTTTCTTAGCAATTCTTCTTTCTTCAGAGTCCAATATAACAAATCAGTTTCATTCTGTTCCTCTATCCATGCCTGACTGTTTTTTATCGCCTTCTCGTTGTCTCTCAGCTTTTTCTTGCATCTGCAAGTTTTATGTCATTTGATGAGATTTAATCATTGACTTTCTTTTTCTTCTGCCTCTTTTCCTCCTTAATTTTCTTGGCCTCCTGCTCAGCAAACAGCTCGTCTGCTCTTTTGTAATCACGTTGTATCTGAGCAGCTTGCTTTTTACATTTTTCTTCCAAAATACCAGCTATGTATTCTTGTCTTCTCTGTAATTTTTCAACCTGAGGTTTATGTCCGTGATCATTTTACTTTCTCCATCAGTTCAACAAAACTTACTTCATTTATGTCTTCTACAATGATTTTTTTGTGGACTTAATTGCTTGAGACCATTTTCTTGTGAATATCATCTGAAACAATTTTGGGTATTCTGAAACGATTTGGCAGAATGTTTGTCTCCATTCCCAGTTGATTGTTTCCCACCTGACTGGATTCCATGAATGCAGCAGTTTTACTGGACTTAACGATGGGAGGTAAAGTCAAATCAGTCTGTGTGGTGGTGGAGTTGGAACCATCTAGAATGACTCGCTGTTTTTGTTTTCTTCTATGAAGATCAGCATGGCCATGTTTCTGTGCTGATACAAAATTCATTACATTCCTTAATTGCTATATTTTCTTTTCTTTTCTTAGCAATTTCTTCTTTCTTCAGAGTCCAATATAACAAATCAGTTTCATTCTGTTCCTCTATCCATGCCTGACTGTTTTTTATCTCCTCTCGTTGTCTCTCAGCTTTTTCTTGCATCTGCAGTTTTATGTCATTTTGATGTCAATTTAATCATAGACTTTCTTTTTTCTTCTGCCTCTTTTTCCTCCTTAATTTTCTTGGCCTCCTGCTCAGCAAACAGCTCATCTGCTCTTTTGTAATCACGTTGTATCTGAGCAGCTTGCTTTTTACATTTTTCTTCCAAAATACCTGCCACAATTTCTTTTTTTCTGCCTAAGTTTTCAGCATGAGT
The DNA here is from genome assembly GCA_014839995.1 of Xenentodon cancila. Taxonomy (NCBI): domain Eukaryota; kingdom Metazoa; phylum Chordata; class Actinopteri; order Beloniformes; family Belonidae; genus Xenentodon; species Xenentodon cancila. The sequence goes on along the minus strand of CM026210.1, from coordinate 22,280,990 downwards.
GTTTTGTTTTTGAGTATTTCTTTCCTCCATCAGTTCAACAAAACTTATTTCATTCATGTTTTCTGCATGTGTGTCTTCTAGCTCTATTTTTTGTCTATCTCTTTTTCGATGTTTTTTAATAGCTTCAATTTGTTCTTTGTGTCTCATTTGTTCTTTTAGGTATGCGAGGTGAAGCCTGTTCCCTCTCTGATTCTCTCAATTTCCTCTCCAAGTGCATATTATCCATGTCTTCTAAATGAAGCCTCTGGTTTTCTAGTTGGTATGGACAGTGAATGTCCTCCTGTTGTCCAAGATTGTAATTCTTCTGTGTGTTTGTGTATTTAATGGTTGAAGTCATCATAATGGTTTGATTTGAATGATATTTTTAAGGAAAGCGTGTTTTTAAGACTGTACTCTTCAGAGCTCTGTGTCAAATGAGACATTCCAGCTGTAACTGATTTATATGCTTGATTCTGCTGACGTCACAGACAAGTTTGACGCAATGGAACGAACTGGCATACAGGTGACGTCATCGCCGGGTCACGTGATGGCTGGATTGACAGCATTGACCATGCGGTTCTTCCGTGGTTTTATACCGTCTGTGGTTCACTGAAGCGAACGTCAAGCAGCTGACTTCCCGCTGAGGCTCATGCGGAAGTTTCGTTGCAGTTTCTCCACTGACCGATAGAGGCTCCAAAAGCGCCTCTGTCTCCTATGTTTAAACGTTACACTTTAAAGCAGAAATAAACATTTTTACAGTCTGGTTCAAAAAACACGTTGGTCTCAATCTTTTGATTTTCCATCCATGTCAACTCTGAAGGGTATTCATTTTTTGTGCCAAGGCAGGAGAGTTTATATAAAGCATAAATGTGTTTCCAATATAATCTATTGACTTTCGGCTCAGCCAATGGCTGGCCGTCATCACTTCGTCACTGAACTACAGGCTGTTGCGGCGCAACCGGCTGCTTTTACGGCCCAACGTCGGCTAAACGCGATGGCCACTTTTGATTTCTCCGTCGAGGCAGCTAATTAAACGGTGTATTCAGCTGTGGACGTCTGCCGGCACCTCTGCAGGTATTTCGGCGCGGTTCGGCATGAAGGAGGTGGGTGCAAAGCTGAGTGATTGACATGGGCGGTGTGTTTCTGCTGCTTCCGAAGCAACATTTGTGCGCCCAAAAACGGGCTTCAAAACCGGTCTTCAGAAACCAGCGGGACCATATTACAGCATCGCGTTTCTGCGAGGGCCTGAACCGACGTTTGATTATGGTTTAATGCGCGTGTAGAGGAAAGATCAAATTCGGGTTTGAGCAGTTTCGGAGGAAAATGAGAGGCTGCTGTAACTTAGTCTGTTGTGCCCCAGTGGACTTTTTATGGCAGAGACACAACTGCAGCAAACGAGTGGAAAAAAACACCGTTTTTATTTGTGATGTGTAACAGATTTGTCAGATATTTACAGTCAGAAGTGATTGCTGTAACTTTGTTATTACAGTTCTGTTTTAAAATGATGTCTGTACACTTGAGGCTTATTTACAACTGGACGCAGTGAAGCAGTTTGTGTAAAAACCGAGAAAATTAAAAAAAAAACACTTTACAGTAGATTTGTTCAGTAAAAACAAAGGTAACATTTAGACTACATACATCTTGGGAATGTCAACTTTTTTAACCTTCATACTGCGGCAGCAAATATCTTTCATACATTCATGTTTACCAGCAAGAAAATGAGAAAACTATCAGTGAAACCACGTCATGAAAAAGTACCGCCGGGTAAAGACGTGAAAACGTGGAGGCTTTGGTTTGTAGAGAAGGTAAAAGAGAAGATCTTATGTTTTTATGAAAAAAATTATTACAGCATAAAATGTCTGCGAGTGCCTGTCCCAAGTTTGATTAACGTTTATCGAGCCAGTTAACCGCTACCTTCCTTAACATGTAAAGAAATCTCTGAGAATCTGCACCAGCCTTCCTCCTAACAAGACTAGATGATGATGACGACCCACAACAGAAGATCAGTGTGTGGGCTCCACGGTGGAGCTGCATCAGGGGGCTGTGAGGCAAAACACCATCTCTGATTGGTCCATCAGATCAGAGGATCTCCACAGTCCACCTCTGGCTCAGTTTATGCTCATCAAAGCTGTTGAGGATCACCTGGTTCTTGTCATACTGATGGCCACCTGTATAAGAAAATAGGTTCAACTTTCATCAACTGTTAAAACAAAAGATTTTCCAAGCGAGGGTTCAAAACAGATACAAACAGAGAAAGTGATGTAAAACCCCTGTTCCAAAAAAGTAGTGACAGTGTGTTAAATGTAAATAAAATCAGAAGCCTTTGATTCACTGATCTAATTAAACCCATATTTTATTCTCAATAGAACAATGGTCACCAACCCTGGTCCTGGAGAACACCTATCCAGCATGTTTTAGATGTTGCCCCGCTTTTAAACACCCTGATATAAATGACAGTGTCGTTAACGAGTGGTGCAGACCTTCATGACAACGTGATGAAGACCACTGATTCAAATCAGGTGTGAAGACAAGACAAATGAGGTCATTTTGTTTGTAACCATTCTACTATTCTCCAAGATTGAACAAAGGGGAGGTTGAAGCTAAAGGATGTATGTTACGTACATTTTGCTCCTGAGATATTCCTGAAATGTCTGACATGGTTTGGTCAGTAAACTCACTATGAAGTGAAAATGGGTGTTAAAACTAGATGGAAAGCTGGATGATTCTAATCTGTTCAGGGTCTGTGGTGTCACAGGACCCTCCGAAACCGAATGGTCGCCGAATGACAGATTTTGAGGTCTCCCCATACTAAATGAAAGTTGGTAATGAGTGAAGTTTATCTTCTCAATCACAGAAAATGTTAGTTTTTCATGATGTGGCCCCTTTAATACAAAGCTGACTGACCTTTGACTTCCAGGACCAGATCCGGGTTGCGGTGGGGGCGCACCAGACCGTCCTGGGTAATGCTCCACAGCTGGTTGTCTTTGCCTCGTTCTGGGGAAATGCAGAGCCGGCAGCCCGCCATCATCACACCACCGGCCGTCTCCAGGCAACAGTCCTCCACCAGCTGTGATGGAAATGGCGTACAGAGATGAAGGTACCACGCAGCAGAACGAGAAGAGAAACTGGCTTGTTATACTAAAACATGCGCAAACACTGGTTTCTTCCAGAAGTTTCCACAACAATCTCACCACCAGGTGGTTGAATGTCCTGCTGAGCCATCAAACAGGAAGAGGCCACAGAAGCTCCAGTGGTATCCAGAGTACTAGACAACTCCTGTTTTCTATCCAGTTATGAGCTGCTTTGAATTCAAAAATTCACCCTTTTCACTTCATCAGAGTAACTCTTTATTAATTAGAGTACGTGGTTGGCACAGCAACACTTTTATAGAAGCTCCGATATGGTACTTCTTAACTCAGACATCTTTGGACCATCGTGGAAGGTGTGTGAGGGTTCTCCTCACAATTGTTAACATTTCAACATAAAGGCCTAAATATTTTAGTGAAGAATGTGCCTATTTGACAACATAACATGCTTGCTTTTTCTTTTCTCCTTCTCATTGGATCTTTGACAGAGAAAGTGTAGATGCAGGACAGAGATTCCTATCCTCAAGTTTACGACCTGTGCTTAAGGTGAAGGATTTCTGCTAAAATAAACACTTTTTGTGTCCCAGAACCCCTGTGACACCAAAAGGTTTGACAAAGAACACAAAGAAGGAGAAAGACACTTGTTAAAACTGAATAAAGATGTAACCTCCTCTTTTGGGATTATAAAAGCACAGGGACACCTTGGTCCTTTGCTCATTTCTCGATCTGTGCTTTTCATGAATGAGTCTCGGCTGAATAAATATTTTGCGTGACATGAAATAAAATTGTGTTGATCCTTAATCCTGCTCTGTGTTTTTCTCTGGTGCAGCAGGAAACAGGAACACAGCAAAAACTAACAGTTGGTGACCCGACGTGACGTCACCTGACTGGATCCTGAGAGACGAGTGGTGGAGGATTCTTTTCAGACAACCAAACCTGACCGGACAATACGGTGAGCAGAAAACCGTTCAAATTGGACTTATCTAATTAAATTGGTTGTCTGATGGGAGTCTTCGTCCCGCTCCTAAAATGTAATGATAAACGTTGTCAATTCTTATATTGACATATTGGTAGTGAAAATTTGAATGGACTTTTATTTGAGTTTTGTAATATCACGCGGCATTCCGACTGCCACATGGGTGGGTTCCGACTGCGGTAGTCGAGGTCGCTGCTATAAAAGCCAAGAAATAAAGGTTCAGACAGTATATGGGTCGGTTTGGACGTGGTAGCCATTTAATGCTGGTAAAACAGCGCTGATAAAAGTGCGTGTTTTTTTTTTTTAGTCGATAGATGAATTACCTGGAACGGGGTGGTGTACTGACTCACATCAGGTGATGTAAGGAATTCCTGCACCTGAACAGATCATCGATAAACTCTGTGGGTACTTGTGGGTTGGAATAGGTAAAAAAAGGTGGAATATTTTTAGGGTGATATTTTGGCAGTGAATTAACGACAAAGAGCACAAAGTAAATGAATGACTTTGTGTAAAATTTCTTTGTAGGACTTCTCATCTAGGGAAAATAATCCATTCACAGTTGAAAATATCCTGTGTGATTGATTTAATGTCTGAAAAACGATCGATGTGTGGTCTGAAAGTAAATCTGCTTCTTTGGGATTGTTTCCTTTCTTCAAATTGCCAGTGCTTTTTGGTCATGCATCATATCAAGGCAACACCACATCACTCGCAAGAAGGCACAGAAGCGTCTCTATTTCCTTCGCAAACTGCGAAGAGCCAGAGCCCCGGCCCCCATCAGGTAACCTTCTACAGAGGCACCATGGAGAGCATCCTGACCAGCTGCATCACCGTGTGGTACGGAGCCTGCACCGCATCCTGCCGCAAGTCTCTCCAACGTGTAGTGAGAGCAGCTGAGAAGATCGTTGGTGTATCTCTACCCTCACTTCAGGGATTTACAGCAGCCGTCTGACTCGCAAAGCCCTCAGCATTGTGAGAGACCTCACCCACCCGTCACACAGCCTCTTCAGTCTGCTGCCATCAGGGAGGAGGCTGCGGACCCTCCGAGCCAGAACCAACCGACTGAGGGACTGTTTCATCCACCAGGCCGTCAGGAAGCTGAACACTCTCCCAGCTCTTCCTCCGTTTCCCTCTCTGCCCCCCCTCACTCACTCTGACCTCAGTATCTGCACCAGGCACTTTTGGAGGAACTGGACCTCCTTCTTTGCACCAGGTCACTTTAACCAGACCGATAAGCTGAACACCTGCAGGACCATCACACACCTTTAAAAACTGTTGTACATTTCACCATCATTATTACTATACAGTCCATCATAACAATAATGTCTATCATCATACTGCCATTTCATTGTTTTACTGTAATTTTATTGCCTTTAGCTCCTAAACCCAACATCATGTTATAACTTGTTTCTTTTCAATTTGCACTTTGTGTTTAGAATTTATTTATTGTGTAGCACCGAGGGTTTGAGAGTAACGTAATTTCGATTCTCTGTAGGTATCTCACATGTGGTAGAATTGACAATAAACTTGACTTTGACTTTGAATACTCTTGCTTATCCACATATATCAAGATAAAGTCGTATATATGCAGTTAACTAGTACATATTCATATACATCGTGAGAAGAGAGAAAAAGGTGGGAAAAGAAATAAATAAATTAGATAAATAAATAATATATACACACACTCTCACACATATGTATAACTAGTCTTATGACTTCTCAGAACCGTATAAATTGGAGCTTTTGTTTGCTGATAGCGGCGGAGTTTGTGCACACTTTCGGACAGGAATGTTGTGTATTCATCCCTAATAACACGGCTCCGGATGGTCCGTAACTAGAGCTTTGACAGGTCTTAGAACCCTCTCGGAAGTATTGGCAGATAATTCTGGCATCCATAATGTACTTCAAGATTGGCTTTCCCAACATTTTGGTAGATGGAAAGGTGTCATTTTGTCACTGTTTATTTCTTGTGTGGTAGCCGTGATGGTCCTTACATTGTTCGGATGTGGTTGCATACCCTGCATCAAACATTTATGCCTGAAATATGAAATATGCCTGACTGCAATAGATGGTAAATTCCCACAGACACCTCATTCCCAGTTGGCTCATATTAGGACTGATACTCTTCCATTGTGCCCCAACTCTGACTCAATTGGTGTTGAGCTGGAGGAGGTCCTGAGATCTTTCCTACGTAGACTATTTTGAGGAGGAACATTAGGGGTTTGAAAGTTTGGAGCTTAATAATTTGGGCTGTTTGTGTACACACATGTTTATCTTTCCGTATGTGCAGTGAACAAATGTAATATTGGTTTCATATTCTATTTTAGTTTTAGTATTAGTTTGGTATTATAAAGTAGTGGTAGTGTAACATTATGGTTAAGGATTTTTATTCAGATTAAGTTAAAAGCATAAAAACCCTCACCAAGACAGGAACACAGCTGCACTACAAAAACATCAGATCATTACACTGAACAAAAAGCATGTCCACTCTGTCAGTCCCTTTTTTTTTCTTCTTTGAATAAATACATCTGTACACACTCTAGAGAAATTACCGTATTAGTTATCCTAATTGAGAGAAGTCTAAAAGGTAATCAATATAGTTAGAAAACATACAGCAATATAAAAAATACCAGAAAGTCTGTGTGTGACGAGGGCATATCACCATCTACAGCAGCATCAAATATCCGTGTAGGACCCAAAACCTCTAGCTCCTTCAATCATTGTCACCGGAGCCGAGTGTAGATAGTCCTTGTGCCAGCATCCACTGTCAGCACAATCATGGCAGACTTGTGAGTGAACATGTTGTCAGAGGTTTTAAACAACAATCTAGCAGCAGCTGTGGTGCAAAAACAAGATATAGAAAGATTGTTTCCATGTTAAACAAAACCTCAGTTAAAGAATTGAGGTGTCTGATGCCACATGATGATAATAGTCTCACTGCAGCAGAAGTGTAATCGTGCAAATACACAACCAGCTGGTGATCGAGGTTTGTGGGAGTGTTTTCAGCTTTGTCCCGGAAACAAGACGGCTCGACTGTGAGCACCGGCAATCACAAGGTTTACAAACTTCCGGTGTATTCGCAGCCATAACGACCCTTCGACCAAAATGACATGACGTCAGCCTGAATTGGAAAAAATGCCGAGGCACCAGCCTGTCCCACATGTCAGGTCGAATGAACCTCCAGCAGCTCCTTAAACTCCTACACTAATCTGTAGGATTCTGTTGAGGCTAATTTAAAGTTTCCTGCGAACTTCACAGGTGCCTTTTATGCTTTATTGAAATGTCTCGTCTGATCCTTTGTGTTTCTCACCAACACAGGCAGAGGGATTTTAATTATACTTAATAATAATAATTAATTTAATAACACAACCCCCCGTTCTAAAATGATGGGACCTTGTGTGGAATGTACATAACAGAACACAGAGATTTACAAAACCCATATTTTATTCACATTAGAACATAAAACCATTTATTTTTTTGTGTATTTGTGTGTTTAATGGGGACAATGTGGGTTAATAGACGTCTATAAACAACAGATGTAAGCATGCCGATTTATAGCATCTGTAGTCCCTAGAGAGGTAAAAAAATAACACAATACAACAAGAGAATAAAATCTTTATACAACAAATGAATAATGCAGAAAATAAGATATAAAGATTCTGAAATGTTTACATATTAAAAATGATCACAAAACTGTTTTGCTTTAGCCAGTTGTGCTTTAAAAGCCTAAAATATGGGTCATTATCTTATTGTGAGTGTTGGGGGGTTCCAGTTTAAAACCCTTCACAGAAAGTGTGTTTTGTCCAAAGGCAGTTCTTCTGTGGGAATTTCACAGTCCCCTCTAGAGAAGACCCTGGTCCTGAGTCTGCTCTGAGTTCTTAACCAAAAGAGTCAGACACAGGAGGTGGAGCCAGATGATGTAACACCTTATACACGATATGGCCAAAAGTAGTGTCTCACCCATCCAAATAATCAGAATCAGGTGTTCCAGTCACTTCCATGGCCACAGGTGTATAAAATCAAGGATCTAGGCATGCAGACTTACAGACCGGGTCGCTCTCAGGAGCTCAGTGAATTCCAGCGTGGAACTGTGATACGATGCCACCTGCGCAACAAATCCAGTCCTGACATTTCCTCGCTGCTAAACGTTCCACAGTCAACTGTCAGCTGTATTATAAGAACATGGAAGTGTTTGGGAATGACAGCAACTCGGCCATGAAGCGGTAGGACGCATAAACTGACGGAGCGGGTCAGCGGATGCTGAGTCACGTAGTGTGAAGAGGTCAACAAGTTCCTGCAGTCAGTTGCTTCAGACCTCCAAACTTCATCCTCTTCCATAAACTTCCATAAATGGTTTATCTCGGCTGCGAGCTTTGGTTATCGTCAGCTAAGTGAATAATAGTAGACTGTATTTTCTTTCATAATCAGCGTGTTCTGACGTAAGCTTGAATCAACTCTTATGTGATAGTGTCACAAACCACTTTTACAGTCCTGCCAAACTAGATGGTATCAGGAAAACATGCATCCCTGTGGTGCTAAAAATGTTCTGAGTTTCTGCACTTTTCATTTGTTATAGAACCACAAATTAGAAAAAGATGGGACAATATAGAAAGAGAGCGAGAAGAAAGAAGGTATGAACCAAAGGCGTTCTATGCTTTCAGGAATTATAATTTTATTAATAATAGACATCAGTCTTTACTTTTCAGACCTGTAACACAGTCCACATAAAGTTGGTTCATTAAAGCTTTTGCTGCTTTGTGATGTTTGAACCACACTTAAAAAGCCTTCTGGTATACAGAAATACAGACTCATCTGCTCCAAGTAGACGTTCCCTCTGTGAGAGGGTCCATCACAGATGCCTCCAAGCCCAGAGATGTCACCTCTGGTCAAGGTTAACTTAAGACTTTATACTAAAGTAAAGTTTTAAGTGGCATTTGTGAACGTAGCTCTGTGTTGCTGACAAAGGTTTCCACAGAATTCCTTATTGTTGTGTTACTGTTCCATCTGCTGGTGTTGATGTAAGGTCATGTGAGGGACCTGAGACTACAGGTGTCGGGCTTAAGCTTGAACCATTGTCCAGAGCAGACATATACAATCCCTTTCACTCTTCAACACATACACGTACACTAATGCATGAAATTGCTCTATACAGATTTATCAACTTTTTTTAAATGTTTTGTTGTGAAATCAAAAAAAAAAAATATATATATATAGTATTTATTTATTTTTTTCACTTACAGCAGAAGTTAACGCACAGCCTGCACGTTTTCTTCATCTTGTGTGTTTATCAGATTCTGTTTGGAGTCATTCACACTGCATTGGGGTAATCACATTGAACCAGCTGCACAGACATATGAATAAAGTTGTTCTTCAGTGTTTTTCCTGGATGAATAAGTGCTCTGTTGGCGTCGTCTCCCTCAGGTGTGGGCAGCGATCCCACAGTGGAAGCAGGGCGGCTTGGCTAAGTTTGTGGTGCTGAGCGCCAACGAGGTATGGCTCTGCAGATACTAATCTGTTGGGTTTTTTTGTTGTTGTTGTTTTTTTTAGCTTATCTTGTTTATGGAAATATGTCATCTTGCTGTTTTATGGTTGATTTACATGCGGAGGAGCGGCGCTGGTCGTCTAACTGCTGCTTATGTGTGCTGCGTTCAGGTATCCTGGAAACCAAAATCACTTAGCCACGTAGAGGCAGCAGCCCTTCCCTATGTGGCAGTCACTGCCTGGTCGACGCTGGTGAACACCGGTGGACTCAAGAAAGACAACTGCACCAACAAACGGTGAGGGAACAGGCACCAAAGCAAAATCCACATATCCATCCCCAAACAAGCTCTGCCTCAGTAAGTCCACCCACTCCTCCTGATGCGTTGCTCCAATTCTGCTTTTTAATGCCGTAAACAGGAATCCTGATAAGGGATTAAAATTCTGGGAGTTTTCAAAGTTGGAAATATTCCAAGGAAAATAAAGGGAATTTATACACGTTTGCAAAACTGCAGGTTAGCTTCTAACAAGGAAGTAGAAAATAATAAACAAAACAATCAGATGCAAAATGCAAAGTAAAATTGTTGTACACGCAATATCTGACTTCAGGGTCACGTCTAGGTAAGTTAGGTTTGTTTATAATACCTAACTAGAACATTTTATTTGTATAGCATGTTTAAACAACCAAAGTGCTCCACAGTTAAAATAAATCAACATAAGAAGGGTCATTTGTAGTTCTATTTTTTTTAACTCTCTTTTCTCGCATGGCGTTATTCCTCCCATCTCCAGCATCCAGTACAATTACATACAAATGGCAAATTATGTGATTACATGATTTGGCAACTTCTAGTGACTTTTAGGACAGCTGAAACTACTTTCCTTACTGAGGAGTGCCAACCACTGAGCCACTGTGCTTAGTGGTTCGTTGTGGGCTGTTCCTTAATGATTAAATCATTTAATTCATCTGTTATCATCCATGATTATTATTTCTTTTATTCTGTTAAATGTGACTATAGAAGTTACCAACTGAAACTATCAAAAGCCCATAACAAATTCTGTACTATTGGAAGATGATTTTAACCAAAATTTCAGCCGTTATGGCGCTACCTTGTGGAATAACAGGATAATTACAGTTAATGAGAAATCCTTATTTACTTTTTGAGATCATATCAGCTGCTTGAAATTCAACAATTATTTGACCCCCCAGTGATCAGAGTTGGGGTCTCTGCTGTTTCTCATCTATGTCCTCCTCCTTGACATCTTCCATCACTGTGGTACTCATTTCTGTTGTTACTCCAATGACACTCAGCTTTATATGTGCACAAAGCTCACCACCACTCTCCTCTCCACTACTCAGCCTACAAATATGTTTTTAAAAAGAGAAAATGAACTAGATAAAATTAAATGGGAGCAAACCAAGACAACAAAATGAACACTCGCTAAAGTTTATACCTGTTAACTTGCCATTTCTGAAACCATCATCCCAGTTTCCACACAGGTCAAGAGGTTTTGAGTTATTTTAAACAATACTCTGTCATATTAACTACATCTCCCAGATGGCTTTCTTCCAGTTTCCTCTGCCTACTGTACCCCACATATACAATGCCATCAGGCACATGACGAGGGGTCCCCATGAAACTCTCAACAGATTTTCCACCTCTCCCAGTTATAAAATCACCTTTTTTTCTCAATGTTTCAAGGTTTTCTTGAATTACTTTTGCATTTCTGTGCAACTTGTTTCTGTCTGCAAATCAACATAAAAAGAGTTAGATGGCAACACTCCAAACAATGTCTGTGATCCCATAAACACTGCTTTCACTTAACGTTGGAGATGTTTTACTCCACCTTGGAAGCCTAAAAGTGACTGGGCAAACGGAAATTTGGTCCATAATACAAACTCGAGCTCCATTCATACTGGAGGTCTTGAACCACAGCAGCAAACTGCCAAAGTATCTGCCTTTTATAGAGATCTGCAGATCAGCTGATGATCGGCCGTTGTCTCTAGGATCTTTCCAGAGACCCAGAACACGACCCCCGAGCAATTATTACATGAACAACGGCAGGTAAAAACTTCCCTAGTGGAAGAAAAACCTTAAGCCAAACAGTGGCAAGAAAAACTCCCCTTTAAGAGGGAAGAAACCTGGACCATAAGGGGGGGACAATCCTGCTGAAGGCCAGCCGGGTAGAACAGGAGGTACAAAGAGAGGAGAGACAACGACACACTGTGAAAGGTACAAAAGACAAGATACATCAGTATAATTATCCATCACCAGCAGAACTAAGACTTCCATGTATATATGACTGATACATGGGTAGTTGGTGAAATACAGAGACGACTGTATAAACAGGTGTAGACAGCAGACACTGAGGTGGTCAGAGGTGGGACTGCAGGTCAGGATGTCAGCAGGTATCCAACAGAGACATCCATACAGACAGGTGGAGGTAACACTGAGATTGTCAGAGGGTGGGACTGCAGGTCAGCAAGCAGCTCCTGAAGATCTGGTCTGTAAACATGTACAGAAGAGAAAAAGAGGAGACAGACCAGCACAACAAACTACAAGAACAATAGAGCACAATTATACTTATGAGATAACTGAGGATTGAGGTGAAGAAGGGACAGAGAAACAGAGGAGGTGAGGGTCACCAGTCAGTGGATCATGTTGGGGTCCCCCTGCAGCAGGTCTACAGCAGCAGATCCAGGATGAAGCTGTGTTGAAGACCAGCTGCTCCAGTCTGGTCCTGCAGCTGCAGCTGTGACTACTGGTCCTAACACACCAAAGTACTAACTATATGGTTTATTAAACAGAAATGTTTTAAGTTTAGTTTTAAAGGTGGAGGTGGTGTCAGCCTCCTTCACCCAAACTGGAAGTTGGTTCCAGAGTGATGGTGCCTGATAGCAGAAGACCCGTCCTCCAAATCTACATCTGGATCTTCTAGGAACTACGAGTAAACCTGCACTCTGAGAACGGAGAACTCTATTAGGAACATATGGTTCTACCAGGTCTTGTAAATATCGCGGCACTAGACCATTTTGGACTTTATTTGCAAGTAATAAAATTTTGAATTGGATTCTGAGTTTTACGGGGAGCCAATGGAGGGAAGCTAAAACTGTGTCTGGAAGTCTAGAAAATATGAATGCTTTTTTTTCAGCATCACTCTGGGAGAGGATGCTCCTAATCTTTGGGATATTACGGAGATGGAAAAACGCGGTCTTACAAACCTGATTAATATGCTGTTGAAATGACAAATCCTGATCAATATAACACAGAGGTTTCACAGTTTTACCAGATTCTTGACTCAAACCAGCTGTTTCTGTGCCATGATGCATTCTGAACTCCACGTCACACTTTGACGTTATGATCCAACTGCTGTAGGCAGAATCTGGACTCATCGCTGAACATAATGTTCCTCCACATGTTGTACTGGATTGTACCTCCTTGATTAGTGATCTGTAGAAGACGGCTTACGGTAGTGGTCCCCAACCCTCGTCCTCAGGGTCCGCTTTCAGGCATGTTTTAGATGTCGCATCAAAACTCCTGATTCTAACGAGTAGTCGTCATCAGCTCGTCATCAGGGTCTGCACAAGTCTGTTAATGACACAGCCACTCGTATCACGGTGTGCCGAAGCAGGGTAGCATCTAAAACATTCAGGACAGGTGGACCGGTTCCTCAGGCCCTACGCTACCTCAGTGCCTGATTGGCTTCTGATTGGCAGCAACTTGGGGTATCAGAAGCTCAAAGCAAGAGTCAATAGCAACAGCAAAATGTAATGCCATATCAATGTAATCCCAATCAGAAGTTTGTAGCAATTTGTTTTACCTCCAACTCATCCACTGCCATGAGAAAGACTGAGTGATGATTATTTTCAACCAGTGTTCACCCTTCCGTGGTCTGAAATCCAAACCTGCCAACTCTGGTCCAACATTCACAAAAAAGTTATTAAATCTGTTTACTGCCGCATTCATGTCATCGTAAAATATTTTTGATATACCTTCTTCTTAATTCTGACTTGGAGGGAACATCACCAGCTACCAGCCGCTTCAAAGTTTTAACATTAAATGTATGGCATCTATTCAATCTACTCAACAGGACAAAATAGTTGGTGCTCGCTTGTTTAGTCTTCATGCGCTTGAACTCTTTCTGTTTTCTTGCAGCATCTGGTCAAAGGAGTCCACTACCGCTGGGGGTTCTTTGCTCCTAGTGGTGCTGCACTGGATGAAGTGAGAGTCCTGGTGGATGCAGGACAGGTGAGACAGCAGCTTTATCTTCTCCCAACCCTCTGGTGACTGTGAGGGCAGGCACACTTTGGTTTCCTCTCAACTTTTATTAATGTGTGCACATCACATGCACATAAACAAAAACCCTGCATGTTTATGAAGGATTGGAGTGGGAAATACATTATTAAACAGAGTTTATAGCCTGTATGATTATTCCAATGTAAACTGTTTATTGCATTCACATTAACAGTTTTACATGTCTGTTCGTCAGTTCCTCTCTATTCCACGTGTTCCTGCGTTGACTTGCGTTAAGAATCTACTGGAATGTTTTTAAGTGCTTTAATGTTGATGTTTTTTCATAAAGTACATTGGAAGGTGCACATTTTATGATATTCTGTCTGAAATGCTCCGTTTTAGCTCCTCAGTCTATAAGGTCCATTTCATGGAAGGTCATATGTCTTCTGATTGGTTAGAAATTGATCCAAATAGGATAGTGTGAGACAGTTGGCCATTCTTTTTGTTAAATGTGCTTCAGCAGCTACATGAAAGCAGGAACAAAGCGTGTGATGTACGCAGAGAGACGACCAAACTAGTATCGGCAAAACAGATCCAGAATGGCTGCAGTGGGGAAGGAACGCTGGTGAACGAAAATGTGTTTATCCAAGGTTTTCGTAGCAATTCTGTGGTCATCTTGGTTATCAGTGACTATTAGATGCCCCTGAATAAGTCATTGCATAACACCCGCCTCCTCCCCGATGGGATGGATTTGTACGTTCTGTAGTGGTGGAAATGGTTTGTACGTTAGACCAGACTGTTTGTATGAGAGCGAGTTTTAGCAAAGTGAATGGATAGAGCTTCCTATAGAGGAGCAGCAGGTAGTGCCTTACAGGAGTTTACATTAACAGTTCACATAAAACCATGTGGCTGAATGATCATTTGTATCATTAAAGAGCCCCGTGACCCTGCAAAAGATTAAAAACGGGTATAAAAGATGGATGGACAGACGGACGGATTGATGGATTGCTCATTAATGAAATTGTGTTGTCTGTCTTCCTCACTGATATTGCAGTTACATTCACAATGGAGTAGTGTGAATCTCACTTCCTCTCTGTTTCTGTCTCTGTCTGTCAGATCAGAGCCGTGGTGGAGGAGACCTTCAGCTTTTCTCAGGTTCCTCAGGCCTTCAACAAGGTGGAGAAGGGTCACGCCAGAGGAAAGACTGTGGTGGAGATCAGCAAAGGGGGGGAATGATTCATTTTTTCCTCCACACTACCATGACAGAAACTGAAAGAGTTAAACGCAGAGACTCCGACTGTTGTTTTCGTGGAGCATTAAACACAGTTTTGCTGCTTCTGCAGAGAACAAGTGTCTGCTGGACTCCAGGTTACTGCGCTGTTGAACATGTGCACACTATCAGGACAAATATGGTTGTTTGCTCTCCGATGTTTGTCATTTATTTTGGCTGGATGAAAGAAAAAAGTAAACTTCTTAGAGGAAAAGAATTGTACCTTTTGTTGTTACATGTTCAGAGTGTTCACAATTTTAAGGAACATTATTCTGAAATTATTTCAGTTTCTACACAGGTTGCTGAACCTCAGAACATATTTACTTCTGAGAGACTGAATCTCTCAGATGACTTTTTTAAACCCAATTATGTCAGTGACTTGTGGAAAAGGCTTTTGTTGCCATTGATATGTCAGATATGTTTTCTAGCTGAAATTGTGGTTAACATGGATTTATAAAATAGGTGCATTATGGATATTTACATTTTACAGAATGTATACAATTCTTGAATGGGGGTCGTAGTTATAAATATATTGAATAACAGAATAAAGTGAAATACTCTTTAGAAGAAAGTCAAGTGAGTACGTTTTGTACAGCTGGCTCTGTAATGTTTAAAAAAACACTTTTCTTTCACTGAAGGTTAAAGTCAAAAGGATGCTTTTTTTTCTTTTAATGTTTGCAGCTAATTGTAAAATAAAACTAAATACTGAAACTTAATCTGAATAAAAATCATTAGTCGTTGTAAAGTCACTGCTGCACCTCACTGATCCACCAGCAGACGGCAGTGTTGACTGAGAAGAATCTTCTACATAGTTGGAGATCACTGACTAAATGGAGTAAAATATCTCATTAATAATTCGAGCCAAGTCTTTATTTCTGATCTTTTTCATGCGTCTGCAAAACCCTGAAGTAGTATTTTAGCGACTCTCTCTAGACTCATAAATGCAGTTTAGCCATTAAATAATACAAAATATATTGTTTTGGAATCTTTATAGCAAGAATGTTTCCGTGAATAAAAGGAGGCTTGGTAATTGTACTTTGATCTGGATCTGTGATGTCATATTGGTTGTGACTGCAAACACAGAAATATTTGCTATTGAGCACACAAAATGTTATTTTTCTTCAAAATATATTCTTTATCATGGACCACGTGAAAACAAATTAATTCATTTTATGATGTTATCACTCAAAGATTCTTTGCTTAAAGAAGTATTATCTGTTCCTACCTCTCCTATGAACTTCCATGGAGTTTGTTGACTGAAGAGCTTTTCTTTTGTCTTTGCCACTGAATGAAGCCTCTTTGAACAAGGTCATTGCAAGTGATGCATATCTTGAAATCTTAACTTGTATTCACCTGCCTGGCGAGCCACAGGAGTACATCATCTTCACTGCTGAAACAGCGTCTATTTTCCTCCACTTGTCCGAGGTCGGGTCGTGGTGACTGTTCCCCAACCGTGGTATCCAGACTTTCCTCTCCATGGACAGTTTGTTCAACTCATCTGGGGAATCCCAAAGCATCTCCAGTCCAGCCAGGGCCGCCTCTCAGTGGGACATTCCCAGAAAACCTCACCAGTCAGAGTCAGAGTCAAGTTTATTGTCAATTCTACTACATGTGAGACACATACAGAGAATCGAAATTACGTTACTCTCAAACCCTCGGTGCTACACAATAAATACATTTTAAACACAAAGTGCAAGTTAAAAAGAGACAAGAAACAAGTTATGACATGACATTTGTACATCAGTTTTTCGGTTTGATTAAAGTGACATGGAGCAAAGCAAGCAGTCCAGTTCTGCCAAAAGTTCCTGGTGCAGATACAGAGGTCAGAGTGAGTGGGTGGGGCAAGGCGGGAAACGGTGGAAGAGCAGGGAGAGTGTTCAGCGTCCTGACGGCTTGATGGACAAAGCTGTCCTTCAGTCGGCTGGTTCTGGCCCGGAGGGTCCGCAGTCTCCTCCCTGATGGCAGCAGACCGAGAAGGCTGTATGACAGGTGGGTGGGGTCTCTCACAATGCTGAGGGCTTTGCGAGTCAGACGTCTGCTGTAAATGTCCTGAAGTGAGGGGAGAGAGACACCAACGATCTTCTCAGCTGCTCTCACGACGCGCTGGAGAGGCTTGCGGCAGGTTGCGGTGCAGGATTCGTACCACACGGTGATGCAGCTGGTCAGGATGCTCTCGATGGTGCCTCTGTAGAAGGTTACCTGATGGGGGCCGGGGCTCTGGCTCTTCGCAGTTTGCGGAGGAAGTAAAGACGACCAGTAAGTTGTCCAGGAGGCATCCCCACCAGATATCTGATCCAACTCATCTGGCTTCGCTTAATGCGGAGGAGCAGCGGCTCTACTCTCGTTTGACCCCCTGCTCCATTTTTCTCTTGAGAGACACGGCTCAGTTTCTGGAACCAGTCTCCTCTAGAAGGATTGGGTATATATATATATATATATATATATACATATATATATATATATATATATATATATATATATATATATATATATATATATATATATATATATATATATATATATATATATATATATATATATAGAGAGAGAGATTATACATTTTTATACATTTCAGTAATTGTTTATTAAGGTTTGTTCAAACTGCTTTTATTTTAAAACTGAAAGAAACGTTGTGGGAGGAAAGCACTGGACTTTCAGCCAGAGGCTGTATGATTGTCTGAATTCAAATGAAGCTTGAAATAAACACTGATGCTGTCATGTGGTATTTGAATTACTGCAAAAGGATTATACACAAACACACATGAATGAACACTAATGCAAGCCAGTGCCATTCATTAAAAGAAAAGACCATGAAAGTGAAGTGTAAAGGAAATTACGCTTTATTGCACTCTGGGAAAGAATCACATTTGATGAAAAATGTTGGTCAATGTTATTAATCATTGCAGGCTGCCACATTAGATAGCAGCAGACTGGGTCTTAGTGCAGCATCACAGGTATTTACCTGGAGCTGGCTTTGCTAACTGGTGTCCCAAGTCGGCCTCTTCAGCAGGAAGGATTCTGTGGATGAAAGAAAGTAGGAATGCTCAATGCTCCTGTTTGAGGATCATTGAGCATTGATACATTCTATTGTTAGGATTTCCTCAACAGATGAGAAAAATATGTTTCCAAAGCCAAACTCCCCTAGTTGGAGAAAAACTCCCCTTAAAGAGGAAGAAACCTGGATCAGGACCTGGCTCATGAAGGGGGACCCTCCTGCCGAAGGCCAGCCGGGTAGAGCAGGAAGTAGAGAGAAAAGAGAAACACAGACACACCGTCAAAGGTACAAGACAGGATACATTAAAATAATTATCCATCAGCAGCAGAACTAAGACTTCTATCTATATATGGGTGATATATGGATAGTTGGTGATCCATATAGACGAGGACTGCAGGTCAGGATGTCAGCAGATATCCAACAGAGACATCCATACAGACAGGTGGAGGTAAACACTGGGATGGTCAGAGGGTGGGTCAGAGGCTGAGAAGACTTCTTCTCACTGTTCCCTACCACCCAGACTTGTACAGAATATGGAAGATGGTAGTGACATCCCAGGAGTGACCAGTACTTTCCAGGGTTCCTTTAGTTCCTTCAGTGTTGTCGTTGGTATCTCTTGGTAGGGTCCAAGATGAATTTTTTTCCCTATAGTCCTTTTATCAACTTTGGAAGGCCGTCATAGATTTGTCTCAGTCTTCACTTATTAATGATGGTTTTGAAAGTGTTTCTTGGTTCATTTAGTGTCATCCAAGTGTTGTATTCTTGCGGGGGGGGGGGGGGTGTATTGAATGGCCATAGCCATTTTTTTTTAACACACACACACACACACACAGTAATATTAATGTGTGTGTGCGTGGTTAAGGGGAAACCGGAGCACCCGGAGAAAACCTAAAAGGAATGGTGAGAATATGGACCACACGGAAAGGCCCCAGATGGGATTTGATTGAAGTCTGACTGCGGGGGAAAGAATTTACTTCATGAAACAGTGTTTGTGACAATGTTGTAAGATTCCTCTGTCATTTTCCTAAATATCAAGGATGACAGAGCCTTTTTTCAACTGGAGGTCAAGAAAGCTAAAAATTAAAACCTATAATATTGGGAAGATTACTTTGAACTGTTTCCAGTATATTTCACTATACAGGTCTTTTTTGTGGTGGTTTTGGAAGATGAGGAAGAACAGTTGTTTTCGTTCCCAGTTGACCTTTTCCTGTTTGATTGAGCCTAATGATTAAATCTTGAGAACAAAATCTGGGTAAGGTCTGACCAGTCACTGAGTCGGCATTGTCGGAAGCATCTGGTGGAACGCAATTGCCTTTATTCTTAATAACTATATTTGTTGCGGGAATGAGACGCCGATTCCTGGGTAGTTTTGGGAAACAGGGTAAAATGCTTATCTCCGTTCTTAGTTGATCATTTTCCATCTGACTGGAATCAACGAATGTGGTGTTTTCAGTGGGAGTAACAAGTTGGGGTGATGCCTCACTGGTCGGTGTGGTGGTGGAGTCAGAACCGTCTAAACTGACTTCATCACTATGTTTCATTGTTAGTGGAGCAGCATTATCATGTTTCTGTGCTGAAGTTTCATTATACTTCTGAAGTGCTCTGTTTAGTTTAGTTTTACAAAAAATAATTTCTTTCCTCTGATCTTTTTCTATTGACTCAGCTTTGGTCTTTACCTTTCCCCACACCGGAGATCTTTTTAATTTCCCAATTTTTCTCTCCGCTTTTTCTTCCATCTGTAGCTTTAGGTCAACTAGGTAAGATTTAATCATTGACTTTCTTTTTTCTTCTGCCTCTTTTTCTTCCTTAATTTTTTTGGCCTCCTGCTCAGCAAACACCTCGTCTGCTCTTTTGTAATCACGTTGTACCTGAGCAGCTTGCTCTTTACATTTTTCTTCCAAAATACCAGCCACAAATTCTTGTTTCCTCTGTAATTTTTCAACCTGAGGTTTATGTCTTTGATCACATTTTTGTTTCTCTATCAGTTCAACGAAAGTTATTTCATTTATGTTTTCTGCATTTTTGTTTGCCTGTTCTATTTGTCTGTGGTGATTTTTCATGATAGTGGTTTCCAAGACAATTTTTGGTACTTTTGAAAAATTAGGTAGAATACTTGTCTCCATTCCTAGTTGATTGTTTCCCATCTCAGCAGTGTTTCCAGCGGACTTAACGATGGGAGGTAAAGTCAAATCAGTCTGTGTGGTGGTGGAGTCGGAACCATCTAGAATGACTCTCTGTTTTGGTTTTCTTCTATGAAGATCAGCATGGCCGTGTTTCTGTGCTGATAAAGCTTCATTACATTCCTTAATTGCTATATTTTCTTTTCTTTTCTTAGCAATTTCTTCTTTCTTCAGAGTCCAATATAACAAATCAGTTTCATTCTGTTCCTCTATCCATGCCTGACTGTTTTTTATCGCCTCTCGTTGTCTCTCAGCTTTTTCTTGCATCTGCAGTTTTATGTCATTTTGATGCAATTTAATCATAGACTTTCTTTTTTCTTCTGCCTCTTTTTCCTCCTTAATTTTCTTGGCCTCCTGCTCAGCAAACAGCTCGTCTGCTCTTTTGTAATCACGTTGTATCTGAGCAGCTTGCTTTTTACATTTTTCTTCCAAAATACCAGCTATGTATTCTTGTCTTCTCTGTAATTTTTCAACCTGAGGTTTATGTCCGTGATCATTTTTACTTTTCTCCATCAGTTCAACAAAACTTACTTCATTTATGTCTTCTACATGATTTTTTTGTGGACTTAATTGCTTGAGACCATTTTCTTTGTGAATATCATCTGAAACAATTTTGGGTATTCTGAAACGATTTGGCAGAATGTTTGTCTCCATTCCCAGTTGATTGTTTCCCATCTGACTGGATTCCATGAATGCAGCAGTTTCACTGGGCTTAACGATGGGAGGTAAAGTCAAATCAGTCTGTGTGGTGGTGGAGTCGGAACCATCTAGAATGACTCTCTGTTTTGGTTTTCTTCTATGAAGATCAGCATAGCCATGTTTCTGTGCTGATAAAAATTCATTACATTCCTTAATTGCTATATTTTCTTTTCTTTTCTTAGCAATTTCTTCTTTCTTCAGAGTCCAATATAACAAATCAGTTTCATTCTGTTCCTCTATCCATGCCTGACTGTTTTTTATCGCCTCTCGTTGTCTCTCAGCTTTTTCTTGCATCTGCAGTTTTATGTCATTTTGATGAGATTTAATCATTGACTTTCTTTTTTCTTCTGCCTCTTTTTCTTCCTTAATTTTCTTGGCCTCCTGCTCAGCAAACAGCTCGTCTGCTCTTTTGTAATCACGTTGTATCTGAGCAGCTTGCTTTTTACATTTTTCTTCCAAAATACCAGCTATGTATTCTTGTCTTCTCTGTAATTTTTCAACCTGAGGTTTATGTCCGTGATCATTTTTACTTTTCTCCATCAGTTCAACAAAACTTACTTCATTTATGTCTTCTACATGATTTTTTTGTGGACTTAATTGCTTGAGACCATTTTCTTTGTGAATATCATCTGAAACAATTTTGGGTATTCTGAAACGATTTGGCAGAATGTTTGTCTCCATTCCCAGTTGATTGTTTCCCACCTGACTGGATTCCATGAATGCAGCAGTTTTACTGGGCTTAACGATGGGAGGTAAAGTCAAATCAGTCTGTGTGGTGGTGGAGTCGGAACCATCTAGAATGACTCTCTGTTTTGGTTTTCTTCTATGAAGATCAGCATGGCCATGTTTCTGTGCTGATAAAAATTCATTACATTCCTTAATTGCTATATTTTCTTTTCTTTTCTTAGCAATTTCTTCTTTCTTCAGAATCCAATATAACAAATCAGTTTCATTCTGTTCCTCTATCCATGCCTGACTGTTTTTTATCTCCTCTCGTTGTCTCTCAGCTTTTTCTTGCATCTGCAGTTTTATGTCATTTTGATGCAATTTAATCATAGACTTTCTTTTTTCTTCTGCCTCTTTTTCCTCCTTAATTTTCTTGGCCTCCTGCTCAGCAAACAGCTCATCTGCTCTTTTGTAATCACGTTGTATCTGAGCAGCTTGCTTTTTACATTTTTCTTCCAAAATACCTGCCACAATTTCTTTTTTTCTGCCTAAGTTTTCAGCATGAGTGTTTTGTTTTTGAGTATTTCTTTCCTCCATCAGTTCAACAAAACTTATTTCATTCATGTTTTCTGCATGTGTGTCTTCTAGCTCTATTTTTTGTCTATCTCTTTTTCGATGTTTTTTAATAGCTTCAATTTGTTCTTTGTGTCTCATTTGTTCTTTTAGGTATGCGAGGTGAAGCCTGTTCCTCTCTGATTCTCTCAATTTCCTCTCCAAGTGCATATTATCCATGTCTTCTAAATGAAGCCTCTGGTTTTCTAGTTGGTATGGACAGTGAATGTCCTCCTGTTGTCCAAGATTGTAATTCTTCTGTGTGTTTGTGTATTTAATGGTTGAAGTCATCATAATGGTTTGATTTGAATGATATTTTTAAGGAAAGCGTGTTTTTAAGACTGTACTCTTCAGAGCTCTGTGTCAAATGAGACGTTCCAGCTGTAACTGATTTATATGCTTGGTTCTGCTGACGTCACAGACAAGTTTGACGCAATGGAACGAACTGGCATACAGGTGACGTCATCGCCGGGTCACGTGATGGCTGGATTGACAGCATTGACCATGCGGTTCTTCCGTGGTTTTATACCGTCTGTGGTTCACTGAAGCGAACGTCAAGCAGCTGACTTCCCGCTGAGGCTCATGCGGAAGTTTCGTTGCAGTTTCTCCACTGACCGATAGAGGCTCCAAAAGCGCCTCTGTCTCTATGTTTAAACGTTACACTTTAAAGCAGAAATAAACATTTTTACAGTCTGGTTCAAAAAACACGTTGGTCTCAATCTTTTGATTTTCCATCCATGTCAACTCTGAAGGGTATTCATTTTTTGTGCCAAGGCAGGAGAGTTTATATAAAGCATAAATGTGTTTCCAATATAATCTATTGACTTTCGGCTCAGCCAATGGCTGGCCGTCATCACTTCGTCACTGAACTACAGGCTGTTGCGGCGCAACCGGCTGCTTTTACGGCCCAACGTCGGCTAAACGCGATGGCCACTTTTGATTTCTCCGTCGAGGCAGCTAATTAAACGGTGTATTCAGCTGTGGACGTCTGCCGGCACCTCTGCAGGTATTTCGGCGCGGTTCGGCATGAAGGAGGTGGGTGCAAAGCTGAGTGATTGACATGGGCGGTGTGTTTCTGCTGCTTCCGAAGCAACATTTGTGCGCCCAAAAACGGGCTTCAAAACCGGTCTTCAGAAACCAGCGGGACCATATTACAGCATCGCGTTTCTGCGAGGGCCTGAACCGACTTTGATTATGGTTTAATGCGCGTGTAGAGGAAAGATCAAATTCGGGTTTGAGCAGTTTCGGAGGAAAATGAGAGGCTGCTGTAACTTAGTCTGTTGTGCCCCAGTGGACTTTTTATGGCAGAGACACAACTGCAGCAGACGAGTGGAAAAAACACCGTTTTTATTTGTGATGTGTAACAGATTTGTCAGATATTTACAGTCAGAAGTGATTGCTGTAACTTTGTTATTACAGTTCTGTTTTAAAATGATGTCTGTACACTTGAGGCTTATTTACAACTGGACGCAGTGAAGCAGTTTGTGTAAAAACCGAGAAAATTAAAAAAAAACACTTTACAGTAGATTTGTTCAGTAAAAACAAAGGTAACATTTAGACTACATACATCTTGGGAATGTCAACTTTTTTAACCTTCATACTGCGGCAGCAAATATCTTTCATACATTCATGTTTACCAGCAAGAAAATGAGAAAACTATCAGTGAAACCACGTCATGAAAAAGTACCGCCGGGTAAAGACGTGAAAACGTGGAGGCTTTGGTTTGTAGAGAAGGTAAAAGAGAAGATCTTATGTTTTTATGAAAAAAATTATTACAGCATAAAATGTCTGCGAGTGCCTGTCCCAAGTTTGATTAACGTTTATCGAGCCAGTTAACCGCTACCTTCCTTAACATGTAAAGAAATCTCTGAGAATCTGCACCAGCCTTCCTCCTAACAAGACTAGATGATGATGACGAGCCACAACAGAAGATCAGTGTGTGGGCTCCACGGTGGAGCTGCATCAGGGGGCTGTGAGGCAAAACACCATCTCTGATTGGTCCATCAGATCAGAGGATCTCCACAGTCCACCTCTGGCTCAGTTTATGCTCATCAAAGCTGTTGAGGATCACCTGGTTCTTGTCATACTGATGGCCACCTGTATAAGAAAATAGGTTCAACTTTCATCAACTGTTAAAACAAAAGATTTTCCAAGCGAGGGTTCAAAACAGATACAAACAGAGAAAGTGATGTAAAACCCCTGTTCCAAAAAAGTAGTGACAGTGTGTTAAATGTAAATAAAATCAGAAGCCTTTGATTCACTGATCTAATTAAACCCATATTTTATTCTCAATAGAACAATGGTCACCAACCCTGGTCCTGGAGAACACCTATCCAGCATGTTTTAGATGTTGCCCCGCTTTTAAACACCCTGATATAAATGACAGTGTCGTTAACGAGTGGTGCAGACCTTCATGACAACGTGATGAAGACCACTGATTCAAATCAGGTGTGAAGACAAGACAAATGAGGTCATTTTGTTTGTAACCATTCAACTATTCTCCAAGATTGAACAAAGGGGAGGTTGAAGCTAAAGGATGTATGTTACGTACATTTTGCTCCTGAGATATTCCTGAAATGTCTGACATGGTTTGGTCAGTAAACTCACTATGAAGTGAAAATGGGTGTTAAAACTAGATGGAAAGCTGGATGATTCTAATCTGTTCAGGGTCTGTGGTGTCACAGGACCCTCCGAAACCGAATGGTCGCCGAATGACAGATTTTGAGGTCTCCCCATACTAAATGAAAGTTGGTAATGAGTGAAGTTTATCTTCTCAATCACAGAAAATGTTAGTTTTTCATGATGTGGCCCCTTTAATACAAAGCTGACTGACCTTTGACTTCCAGGACCAGATCCGGGTTGCGGTGGGGGCGCACCAGACCGTCCTGGGTAATGCTCCACAGCTGGTTGTCTTTGCCTCGTTCTGGGGAAATGCAGAGCCGGCAGCCCGCCATCATCACACCACCGGCCGTCTCCAGGCAACAGTCCTCCACCAGCTGTGATGGAAATGGCGTACAGAGATGAAGGTACCACGCAGCAGAACGAGAAGAGAAACTGGCTTGTTATACTAAAACATGCGCAAACACTGGTTTCTTCCAGAAGTTTCCACAACAATCTCACCACCAGGTGGTTGAATGTCCTGCTGAGCCATCAAACAGGAAGAGGCCACAGAAGCTCCAGTGGTATCCAGAGTACTAGACAACTCCTGTTTTCTATCCAGTTATGAGCTGCTTTGAATTCAAAAATTCACCCTTTTCACTTCATCAGAGTAACTCTTTATTAATTAGAGTACGTGGTTGGCACAGCAACACTTTTATAGAAGCTCCGATATGGTACTTCTTAACTCAGACATCTTTGGACCATCGTGGAAAGTGTGTGAGGGTTCTCCTCACAATTGTTAACATTTCAACATAAAGGCCTAAATATTTTAGTGAAGAATGTGCCTATTTGACAACATAACATGCTTGCTTTTTCTTTTCTCCTTCTCATTGGATCTTTGACAGAGAAAGTGTAGATGCAGGACAGAGATTCCTATCCTCAAGTTTACGACCTGTGCTTAAGGTGAAGGATTTCTGCTAAAATAAACACTTTTTGTGTCCCAGAACCCCTGTGACACCAAAAGGTTTGACAAAGAACACAAAGAAGGAGAAAGACACTTGTTAAAACTGAATAAAGATGTAACCTCCTCTTTTGGGATTATAAAAGCACAGGGACACCTTGGTCCTTTGCTCATTTCTCGATCTGTGCTTTTCATGAATGAGTCTCGGCTGAATAAATATTTTGCGTGACATGAAATAAAATTGTGTTGATCCTTAATCCTGCTCTGTGTTTTTCTCTGGTGCAGCAGGAAACAGGAACACAGCAAAAACTAACAGTTGGTGACCCGACGTGACGTCACCTGACTGGATCCTGAGAGACGAGTGGTGGAGGATTCTTTTCAGACAACCAAACCTGACCGGACAATACGGTGAGCAGAAAACCGTTCAAATTGGACTTATCTAATTAAATTGGTTGTCTGATGGGAGTCTTCGTCCCGCTCCTAAAATGTAATGATAAACGTTGTCAATTCTTATATTGACATATTGGTAGTGAAAATTTGAATGGACTTTTATTTGAGTTTTGTAATATCACGCGGCATTCCGACTGCCACATGGGTGGGTTCCGACTGCGGTAGTCGAGGTCGCTGCTATAAAAGCCAAGAAATAAAGGTTCAGACAGTATATGGGTCGGTTTGGACGTGGTAGCCATTTAATGCTGGTAAAACAGCGCTGATAAAAGTGCGTGTTTTTTTTTTTAGTCGATAGATGAATTACCTGGAACGGGGTGGTGTACTGACTCACATCAGGTGATGTAAGGAATTCCTGCACCTGAACAGATCATCGATAAACTCTGTGGGTACTTGTGGGTTGGAATAGGTAAAAAAAGGTGGAATATTTTTAGGGTGATATTTTTGGCAGTGAATTAACGACAAAGAGCACAAAGTAAATGAATGACTTTGTGTAAAATTTCTTTGTAGGACTTCTCATCTAGGGAAAATAATCCATTCACAGTTGAAAATATCCTGTGTGATTGATTTAATGTCTGAAAAACGATCGATGTGTGGTCTGAAAGTAAATCTGCTTCTTTGGGATTGTTTCCTTTCTTCAAATTGCCAGTGCTTTTTGGTCATGCATCATATCAAGGCAACACCACATCACTCGCAAGAAGGCACAGAAGCGTCTCTATTTCCTTCGCAAACTGCGAAGAGCCAGAGCCCCGGCCCCCATCAGGTAACCTTCTACAGAGGCACCATCGAGAGCATCCTGACCAGCTGCATCACCGTGTGGTACGGAGCCTGCACCGCATCCTGCCGCAAGTCTCTCCAACGTGTCGTGAGAGCAGCTGAGAAGATCGTTGGTGTATCTCTACCCTCACTTCAGGGATTTACAGCAGCCGTCTGACTCGCAAAGCCCTCAGCATTGTGAGAGACCCCACCCACCCGTCACACAGCCTCTTCAGTCTGCTGCCATCAGGGAGGAGGCTGCGGACCCTCCGAGCCAGAACCAACCGACTGAGGGACTGTTTCATCCACCAGGCCGTCAGGAAGCTGAACACTCTCCCAGCTCTTCCTCCGTTTCCCTCTCTGCCCCCCCTCACTCACTCTGACCTCAGTATCTGCACCAGGCACTTTTGGAGGAACTGGACCTCCTTCTTTGCACCAGGTCACTTTAACCAGACCGATAAGCTGAACACCTGCAGGACCATCACACACCTTTAAAAACTGTTGTACATTTCACCATTATTATTACTATACAGTCCATCATAACAATAATGTCTATCATCATACTGCCATTTCATTGTTTTTACTGTAATTTTATTGCCTTTGGCTCTTAAACCCAACATCATGTTATAACTTGTTTCTTTTCAATTTGCACTTTGTGTTTAGAATTTATTTATTGTGTAGCACCGAGGGTTTGAGAGTAACGTAATTTCGATTCTCTGTAGGTATCTCACATGTGGTAGAATTGACAATAAACTTGACTTTGACTTTGAATACTCTTGCTTATCCACATATATCAAGATAAAGTCGTATATATGCAGTTAACTAGTACATATTCATATACATCGTGAGAAGAGAGAAAAAGGTGGGAAAAGAAATAAATAAATTAGATAAATAAATAATATATACACACACTCTCACACATATGTATAACTAGTCTTATGACTTCTCAGAACCGTATAAATTGGAGCTTTTGTTTGCTGATAGCGGCGGAGTTTGTGCACACTTTCGGACAGGAATGTTGTGTATTCATCCCTAATAACACGGCTCCGGATGGTCCATAACTAGAGCTTTGACAGGTCTTAGAACCCTCTCGGAAGTATTGGCAGATAATTCTGGCATCCATAATGTACTTCAAGATTGGCTTTCCCAACATTTTGGTAGATGGAAAGGTGTCATTTTGTCACTGTTTATTTCTTGTGTGGTAGCCGTGATGGTCCTTACATTGTTCGGATGTGGTTGCATACCCTGCATCAAACATTTATGCCTGAAATATGAAATATGCCTGACTGCAATAGATGGTAAATTCCCACAGACACCTCATTCCCAGTTGGCTCATATTAGGACTGATACTCTTCCATTGTGCCCCAACTCTGACTCAATTGGTGTTGAGCTGGAGGAGGTCCTGAGATCTTTCCTACGTAGACTATTTTGAGGAGGAACATTAGGGGTTTGAAAGTTTGGAGCTTAATAATTTGGGCTGTTTGTGTACACACATGTTTATCTTTCCGTATGTGCAGTGAACAAATGTAATATTGGTTTCATATTCTATTTTAGTTTTAGTATTAGTTTGGTATTATAAAGTAGTGGTAGTGTAACATTATGGTTAAGGATTTTTATTCAGATTAAGTTAAAAGCATAAAAACCCTCACCAAGACAGGAACACAGCTGCACTACAAAAACATCAGATCATTACACTGAACAAAAAGCATGTCCACTCTGTCAGTCCCTTTTTTTTTCTTCTTTGAATAAATACATCTGTACACACTCTAGAGAAATTACCGTATTAGTTATCCTAATGGAGAGAAGTCTAAAAGGTAATCAATATAGTTAGAAAACATACAGCAATATAAAAAATACCAGAAAGTCTGTGTGTGACGAGGGCATATCACCATCTACAGCAGCATCAAATATCCGTGTAGGACCCAAAACCTCTAGCTCCTTCAATCATTGTCACCGGAGCCGAGTGTAGACAGTCCTTGTGCCAGCATCCACTGTCAGCACAATCATGGCAGACTTGTGAGTGAACATGTTGTCAGAGGTTTTAAACAACAATCTAGCAGCAGCTGTGGTGCAAAAACAAGATATAGAAAGATTGTTTCCATGTTAAACAAAACCTCAGTTAAAGAATTGAGGTGTCTGATGCCACATGATGATAATAGTCTCACTGCAGCAGAAGTGTAATCGTGCAAATACACAACCAGCTGGTGATCGAGGTTTGTGGGAGTGTTTTCAGCTTTGTCCCGGAAACAAGACGGCTCGACTGTGAGCACCGGCAATCACAAGGTTTACAAACTTCCGGTGTATTCGCAGCCATAACGACCCTTCGACCAAAATGACATGACGTCAGCCTGAATTGGAAAAAATGCCGAGGCACCAGCCTGTCCCACATGTCAGGTCGAATGAACCTCCAGCAGCTCCTTAAACTCCTACACTAATCTGTAGGATTCTGTTGAGGCTAATTTAAAGTTTCCTGCGAACTTCACAGGTGCCTTTTATGCTTTATTGAAATGTCTCTTCTGATCCTTTGTGTTTCTCACCAACACAGGCAGAGGGATTTTAATTATACTTAATAATAATAATTAATTTAATAACACAACCCCCCGTTCTAAAATGATGGGACCTTGTGTGGAATGTACATAACAGAACACAGAGATTTACAAAACCCATATTTTATTCACATTAGAACATAAAACCATTTATTTTTTTGTGTATTTGTGTGTTTAATGGGGACAATGTGGGTTAATAGACGTCTATAAACAACAGATGTAAGCATGCCGATTTATAGCATCTGTAGTCCCTAGAGAGGTAAAAAAATAACACAATACAACAAGAGAATAAAATCTTTATACAACAAATGAATAATGCAGAAAATAAGATATAAAGATTCTGAAATGTTTACATATTAAAAATGATCACAAAACTGTTTTGCTTTAGCCAGTTGTGCTTTAAAAGCCTAAAATATGGGTCATTATCTTATTGTGAGTGTTGGGGGGTTCCAGTTTAAAACCCTTCACAGAAAGTGTGTTTTGTCCAAAGGCAGTTCTTCTGTGGGAATTTCACAGTCCCCTCTAGAGAAGACCCTGGTCCTGAGTCTGCTCTGAGTTCTTAACCAAAAGAGTCAGACACAGGAGGTGGAGCCAGATGATGTAACACCTTATACACGATATGGCCAAAAGTAGTGTCTCACCCATCCAAATAATCAGAATCAGGTGTTCCAGTCACTTCCATGGCCACAGGTGTATAAAATCAAGGATCTAGGCATGCAGACTTACAGACCGGGTCGCTCTCAGGAGCTCAGTGAATTCCAGCGTGGAACTGTGATACGATGCCACCTGCGCAACAAATCCAGTCCTGACATTTCCTCGCTGCTAAACGTTCCACAGTCAACTGTCAGCTGTATTATAAGAACATGGAAGTGTTTGGGAATGACAGCAACTCGGCCATGAAGCGGTAGGACGCATAAACTGACGGAGCGGGTCAGCGGATGCTGAGTCACGTAGTGTGAAGAGGTCAACAAGTTCCTGCAGTCAGTTGCTTCAGACCTCCAAACTTCATCCTCTTCCATAAACTTCCATAAATGGTTTATCTCGGCTGCGAGCTTTGGTTATCGTCAGCTAAGTGAATAATAGTAGACTGTATTTTCTTTCATAATCAGCGTGTTCTGACGTAAGCTTGAATCAACTCTTATGTGATAGTGTCACAAACCACTTTTACAGTCCTGCCAAACTAGATGGTATCAGGAAAACATGCATCCCTGTGGTGCTAAAAATGTTCTGAGTTTCTGCACTTTTCATTTGTTATAGAACCACAAATTAGAAAAAGATGGGACAATATAGAAAGAGAGCGAGAAGAAAGAAGGTATGAACCAAAGGCGTTCTATGCTTTCAGGAATTATAATTTTATTAATAATAGACATCAGTCTTTACTTTTCAGACCTGTAACACAGTCCACATAAAGTTGGTTCATTAAAGCTTTTGCTGCTTTGTGATGTTTGAACCACACTTAAAAAGCCTTCTGGTATACAGAAATACAGACTCATCTGCTCCAAGTAGACGTTCCCTCTGTGAGAGGGTCCATCACAGATGCCTCCAAGCCCAGAGATGTCACCTCTGGTCAAGGTTAACTTAAGACTTTATACTAAAGTAAAGTTTTAAGTGGCATTTGTGAACGTAGCTCTGTGTTGCTGACAAAGGTTTCCACAGAATTCCTTATTGTTGTGTTACTGTTCCATCTGCTGGTGTTGATGTAAGGTCATGTGAGGGACCTGAGACTACAGGTGTCGGGCTTAAGCTTGAACCATTGTCCAGAGCAGACATATACAATCCCTTTCACTCTTCAACACATACACGTACACTAACGCATTAAATTGCTCTATACAGATTTATCAACTTTTTTTAAATGTTTTGTTGTGAAATCAAAAAAAAAAATATATATATATAGTATTTATTTATTTTTTTCACTTACAGCAGAAGTTAACGCACAGCCTGCACGTTTTCTTCATCTTGTGTGTTTATCAGATTCTGTTTGGAGTCATTCACACTGCATTGGGGTAATCACATTGAACCAGCTGCACAGACATATGAATAAAGTTGTTCTTCAGTGTTTTTCCTGGATGAATAAGTGCTCTGTTGGCGTCGTCTCCCTCAGGTGTGGGCAGCGATCCCACAGTGGAAGCAGGGCGGCTTGGCTGAGTTTGTGGTGCTGAGCGCCAATGAGGTATGGCTCTGCAGATACTAATCTGTTGGGTTTTTTTGTTGTTGTTGTTTTTTTTAGCTTATCTTGTTTATGGAAATATGTCATCTTGCTGTTTTATGGTTGATTTACATGCGGAGGAGCGGCGCTGGTCGTCTAACTGCTGCTTATGTGTGCTGCGTTCAGGTATCCTGGAAACCAAAATCACTTAGCCACGTAGAGGCAGCAGCCCTTCCCTATGTGGCAGTCACTGCCTGGTCGACGCTGGTGAACACCGGTGGACTCAAGAAAGACAACTGCACCAACAAACGGTGAGGGAACAGGCACCAAAGCAAAATCCACATATCCATCCCCAAACAAGCTCTGCCTCAGTAAGTCCACCCACTCCTCCTGATGCGTTGCTCCAATTCTGCTTTTTAATGCCGTAAACAGGAATCCTGATAAGGGATTAAAATTCTGGGAGTTTTCAAAGTTGGAAATATTCCAAGGAAAATAAAGGGAATTTATACACGTTTGCAAAACTGCAGGTTAGCTTCTAACAAGGAAGTAGAAAATAATAAACAAAACAATCAGATGCAAAATGCAAAGTAAGATTGTTGTACACGCAATATCTGACTTCAGGGTCACGTCTAGGTAAGTTAGGTTTGTTTATAATACCTAACTAGAACATTTTATTTGTATAGCATGTTTAAACAACCAAAGTGCTCCACAGTTAAAATAAATCAACATAAGAAGGGTCATTTGTAGTTCTATTTTTTTTAACTCTCTTTTCTCGCATGGCGTTATTCCTCCCATCTCCAGCATCCAGTACAATTACATACAAATGGCAAATTATGTGATTACATGATTTGGCAACTTCTAGTGACTTTTAGGACAGCTGAAACTACTTTCCTTACTGAGGAGTGCCAACCACTGAGCCACTGTGCTTAGTGGTTCGTTGTGGGCTGTTCCTTAATGATTAAATCATTTAATTCATCTGTTATCATCCATGATTATTATTTCTTTTATTCTGTTAAATGTGACTATAGAAGTTACCAACTGAAACTATCAAAAGCCCATAACAAATTCTGTACTATTGGAAGATGATTTTAACCAAAATTTCAGCCGTTATGGCGCTACCTTGTGGAATAACAGGATAATTACAGTTAATGAGAAATCCTTATTTACTTTTTGAGATCATATCAGCTGCTTGAAATTCAACAATTATTTGACCCCCCAGTGATCA
Organism: Xenentodon cancila; assembly: GCA_014839995.1. Lineage (NCBI taxonomy): Eukaryota > Metazoa > Chordata > Actinopteri > Beloniformes > Belonidae > Xenentodon > Xenentodon cancila. Next base: position 22,248,141 of record CM026210.1, on the reverse strand, counting down.
GAGTTGGGGTCTCTGCTGTTTCTCATCTATGTCCTCCTCCTTGACATCTTCCATCACTGTGGTACTCATTTCTGTTGTTACTCCAATGACACTCAGCTTTATATGTGCACAAAGCTCACCACCACTCTCCTCTCCACTACTCAGCCTACAAATATGTTTTTAAAAAGAGAAAATGAACTAGATAAAATTAAATGGGAGCAAACCAAGATAACAAAATGAACACTCGCTAAAGTTTATACCTGTTAACTTGCCATTTCTGAAACCATCATCCCAGTTTCCACACAGGTCAAGAGGTTTTGAGTTATTTTAAACAATACTCTGTCATATTAACTACATCTCCCAGATGGCTTTCTTCCAGTTTCCTCTGCCTACTGTACCCCACATATACAATGCCATCAGGCACATGACGAGGGGTCCCCATGAAACTCTCAACAGATTTTCCACCTCTCCCAGTTATAAAATCACCTTTTTTTCTCAATGTTTCAAGGTTTTCTTGAATTACTTTTGCATTTCTGTGCAACTTGTTTCTGTCTGCAAATCAACATAAAAAGAGTTAGATGGCAACACTCCAAACAATGTCTGTGATCCCATAAACACTGCTTTCACTTAACGTTGGAGATGTTTTACTCCACCTTGGAAGCCTAAAAGTGACTGGGCAAACGGAAATTTGGTCCATAATACAAACTCGAGCTCCATTCATACTGGAGGTCTTGAACCACAGCAGCAAACTGCCAAAGTATCTGCCTTTTATAGAGATCTGCAGATCAGCTGATGATCGGCCGTTGTCTCTAGGATCTTTCCAGAGACCCAGAACACGACCCCCGAGCAATTATTACATGAACAACGGCAGGTAAAAACTTCCCTAGTGGAAGAAAAACCTTAAGCCAAACAGTGGCAACAAAAACTCCCCTTTAAGAGGGAAGAAACCTGGATCATAAGGGGGGACAATCCTGCTGAAGGCCAGCCGGGTAGAACAGGAGGTACAAAGAGAGGAGAGACAAAGACACACTGTCAAAGGTACAAAAGACAAGATACATCAGTATAATTATCCATCACCAGCAGAACTAAGACTTCCATGTATATATGACTGATACATGGGTAGTTGGTGAAATACAGAGACGACTGTATAAACAGGTGTAGACAGCAGACACTGAGGTGGTCAGAGGTGGGACTGCAGGTCAGGATGTCAGCAGGTATCCAACAGAGACATCCATACAGACAGGTGGAGGTAACACTGAGATTGTCAGAGGGTGGGACTGCAGGTCAGCAAGCAGCTCCTGAGGATCTGGTCTGTAAACATGTACAGAAGAGAAAAAGAGGAGACAGACCAGCACAACAAACTACAAGAACAATAGAGCACAATTATACTTATGAGATAACTGAGGATTGAGGTGAAGAAGGGAAAGAGAAACAGAGGAGGTGAGGGTCACCAGTCAGTGGATCATGTTGGGGTCCCCCTGCAGCAGGTCTACAGCAGCAGATCCAGGATGAAGCTGTGTTGAAGACCAGCTGCTCCAGTCTGGTCCTGCAGCTGCAGCTGTGACTACTGGTCCTAACACACTAAAGTTTACACTAACTATATGTTTTATTAAACAGAAATGTTTTAAGTTTAGTTTTAAAGGTGGAGGTGGTGTCAGCCTCCTTCACCCAAACTGGAAGTTGGTTCCAGAGTGATGGTGCCTGATAGCAGAAGACCCGTCCTCCAAATCTACATCTGGATCTTCTAGGAACTACGAGTAAACCTGCACTCTGAGAACGGAGAGCTCTATTAGGAACATATGGTTCTACCAGGTCTTGTAAATATCGCGGCACTAGACCATTTTGGACTTTATTTGCAAGTAATAAAATTTTGAATTGGATTCTGAGTTTTACGGGGAGCCAATGGAGGGAAGCTAAAACTGTGTCTGAAAGTCTAGAAAATATGAATGCTTTTTTTTCAGCATCACTCTGGGAGAGGATGCTCCTAATCTTTGGGATATTATGGAGATGGAAAAACGCGGTCTTACAAACCTGATTAATATGCTGTTGAAATGACAAATCCTGATCAATATAACACAGAGGTTTCACAGTTTTACCAGATTCTTGACTCAAACCAGCTGTTTCTGTGCCATGATGCATTCTGAACTCCACGTCACACTTTGACGTTATGATCCAACTGCTGTAGGCAGAATCTGGACTCATCGCTGAACATAATGTTCCTCCACATGTTGTACTGGATTGTACCTCCTTGATTAGTGATCTGTAGAAGACGGCTTACGGTAGTGGTCCCCAACCCTCGTCCTCAGGGTCCGCTTTCAGGCATGTTTTAGATGTCGCATCAAAACTCCTGATTCTAACGAGTAGTCGTCATCAGCTCGTCATCAGGGTCTGCACAAGTCTGTTAATGACACAGCCACTCGTATCACGGTGTGCCGAAGCAGGGTAGCATCTAAAACATTCAGGACAGGTGGACCGGTTCCTCAGGCCCTACGCTACCTCAGTGCCTGATTGGCTTCTGATTGGCAGCAACTTGGGGTATCAGAAGCTCAAAGCAAGAGTCAATAGCAACAGCAAAATGTAATGCCATATCAATGTAATCCCAATCAGAAGTTTGTAGCAATTTGTTTTACCTCCAACTCATCCACTGCCATGAGAAAGACTGAGTGATGATTATTTTCAACCAGTGTTCACCCTTCCGTGGTCTGAAATCCAAACCTGCCAACTCTGGTCCAACATTCACAAAAAAGTTATTAAATCTGTTTACTGCCGCATTCATGTCATCGTAAAATATTTTTGATATACCTTCTTCTTAATTCTGACTTGGAGGGAACATCACCAGCTACCAGCCGCTTCAAAGTTTTAACATTAAATGTATGGCATCTATTCAATCTACTCAACAGGACAAAATAGTTGGTGCTCGCTTGTTTAGTCTTCATGCGCTTGAACTCTTTCTGTTTTCTTGCAGCATCTGGTCAAAGGAGTCCACTACCGCTGGGGGTTCTTTGCTCCTAGTGGTGCTGCACTGGATGAAGTGAGAGTCCTGGTGGATGCAGGACAGGTGAGACAGCAGCTTTATCTTCTCCCAACCCTCTGGTGACTGTGAGGACAGGCACACTTTGGTTTCCTCTCAACTTTTATTAATGTGTGCACATCACATGCACATAAACAAAAACCCTGCATGTTTATGAAGGATTGGAGATTCTTCTTGCTGTGGGAAATACATTATTAAACAGAGTTTATAGCCTGTATGATTATTCCAATGTAAACTGTTTATTGCATTCACATTAACAGTTTTACATGTCTGTTCGTCAGTTCCTCTCTATTCCACGTGTTCCTGCGTTGACTTGCGTTAAGAATCTACTGGAATGTTTTTAAGTGCTTTAATGTTGATGTTTTTTCATACAGTGCATTGGAAGGTGCACATTTTATGATATTCTGTCTGAAATGCTCCGTTTTAGCTCCTCAGTCTATAAGGTCCATTTCATGGAAGGCCATATGTCTTCTGATTGGTTAGAAATTGATCCAAATAGGATAGTGTGAGACAGTTGGCCATTCTTTTTGTTAAATGTGCTTCAGCAGCTACATGAAAGCAGGAACAAAGCGTGTGATGTACGCAGAGAGACGACCAAACTAGTATCGGCAAAACAGATCCAGAATGGCTGCAGTGGGGAAGGAACGCTGGTGAACGAAAATGTGTTTATCCAAGGTTTTCTTAGCAATTCTGTGGTCATCTTCGTTATCAGTGACTATTAGATGCCCCTGAATAAGTCATTGCATAACACCCGCCTCCTCCCCGATGGGATGGATTTGTACGTTCTGTAGTGGTGGAAATGGTTTGTACGTTAGACCAGACTGTTTGTATGAGAGCGAGTTTTAGCAAAGTGAATGGATAGAGCTTCCTATAGAGGAGCAGCAGGTAGTGCCTTACAGGAGTTTACATTAACAGTTCACATAAAACCATGTGGCTGAATGATCATTTGTATCATTAAAGAGCCCCGTGACCCTGCAAAAGATTAAAAACGGGTATAAAAGATGGATGGACGGACGGACGGATTGATGGATTGCTCATTAATGAAATTGTGTTGTCTGTCTTCCTCACTGATATTGCAGTTACGTTCACAATGGAGTAGTGTGAATCTCACTTCCTCTCTGTCTCTGTCTCTGTCTGTCAGATCAGAGCCGTGGTGGAGGAGACCTTCAGCTTTTCTCAGGTTCCTCAGGCCTTCAACAAGGTGGAGAAGGGTCACGCCAGAGGAAAGACTGTGGTGGAGATCAGCAAAGGGGGGGAATGATTCATTTTTTCCTCCACACTACCATGACAGAAACTGAAAGAGTTAAACGCAGAGACTCCGACTGTTGTTTTCGTGGAGCATTAAACACAGTTTTGCTGCTTCTGCAGAGAACAAGTGTCTGCTGGACTCCAGGTTACTGAGCTGCTGAACATGTGCACACTATCAGGACAAATATGGTTGTTTGCTCTCCGATGTTTGTCCTTTATTTTGGCTGGATGAAATAAAAAAGTAAACTTCTTAGAGGAAAAGAATTGTACCTTTTGTTGTTACATGTTCAGAGTGTTCACAATTTTGAGGAACATTATTCTGAAATTATTTCACAGTTTCTACACAGGTTGCTGAACCTCAGAACATATTTACTTCTGAGAGACTGAATCTCTCAGATGATTTTTTAAAACCCAATTATGTCAGTGACTTGTGGAAAAGGCTTTTGTTGCCATTGATATGTCAGATATGTTTTCTAGCTGAAATTGTGGTTAACATGGATTTATAAAATAGGCGCATTATGGATATTTACATTTGACAGAATGTATACAATTCTTGAATAGGGGTCGTAGTTATAAATATATTGAATAACAGAATAAAGTGAAATACTCTTTAGAAGAAAGTCAAGTGAGTACGTTTTGTACAGCTGGCTGTGTAATGTTTAAAAAAACACGTTTTCTTTCACTTTTTTTATTTTAATGTTTGCAGCTAATTTTAAAATAAAACTAAATACTGAAACTTAATCTGAATAAAAATCCTTAGTCGTTGTAAATTCACTGCTGCACCTCACTGATCCACCAGCAGACGGCAGTGTTGACTGAGAAGAATCTTCTACATAATAATAATTAATTCGAGTCAAATTGCCAAGTCTATATTTCTGATCTTTTTGATGCTTCTGCAAAGCCCTGAAGTAGTATTTTAGCGACTCTCTCTAGACTCATAAATGCAGTTTAGCCATTAAATAATACAAAATATATTGTTTTGGAATCTTTATAGCAAGAATGTTTCCGTGAATAAAAGGAGGCTTGGTAATTGTACTTTGATCTGGATCTGTGATGTCATATTGGTTGTGACTGCAAACACAGAAATATTTGCTATTGAGCACACAAAATGTTATTTTTCTTCAAAATATGTTCTTTATCATGGACCATGTGAAAACAAATTAATTCATTTTATGATGTTATCACTCAAAGATTCTTTGCTTAAAGAAGTATTATCTGTTCCTACCTCTCCTATGAACTTCCATGGAGTTTGTTGACTGAAGAGCTTTTCTTTTGTCTTTGCCACTGAATGAAGCCTCTTTGAACAAGGACATTGCAAGTGATGCATATCTTGAAATCTTAACTTGTATTCACCTGCCTGGCGAGCCACAGGAGTACATCATCTTCACTGCTGAAACAGCGTCTATTTTCCTCCACTTGTCCGAGGTCGGGTCGTGGTGACTGTTCCCCAACCGTGGTACCCAGACTTTCCTCTCCATGGACAGTTTGTTCAACTCATCTGGGGAATCCCAAAGCATCTCCAGTCCAGCCAGGGCCGCCTCTCAGTGGGACATTCCCAGAAAACCTCACCAGTCAGAGTCAGAGTCAAGTTTATTGTCAATTCTACTACATGTGAGACACATACAGAGAATCGAAATTACGTTACTCTCAAACCCTCGGTGCTACACAATAAATACATTTTAAACACAAAGTGCAAGTTAAAAAGAGACAAGAAACAAGTTATGACATGACATTTGTACAACAGTTTTTCGGTTCGATTAAAGTGACATGGTGCAAAGCAAGCGGTCCAGTTCTGCCAAAAGTTCCTGGTGCAGATTTCAACCAGAGGCTGAAAGTCCAGACACACATGAATGAACACTAATTCAAGCTAGTGCCATTCATTAAAAGTAAAGACCATGAAAGTGAAGTGTAAAGGAAATTACGCTTTATTGCACTCTGGGAAAGAATCACATTTGATGAAAAATGTTGGTCAATGTTATTAATCATTGCAGGCTGCCACATTAGATAGCAGCAGACTGGGTCATAGTGCAGCATCACAGGTATTTACCTGGAGCTGGCTTTGCTAACTGGTGTCCCAAGTCGGCCTCTTCAGCAGGAAGGATTCTGTGGATGAAAGAAAGTAGGAATGCTCAATGCTCCTGTTTGAGGATCATTGAGCATTGATACATTCTATTGTTAGGATTTCCTCAACAGATGAGAAAAATATGTTTCTAAAGCCAAACAGCTAACTTAAAAAAAATGTAAATTTTATTTATATAGCGTCTATTAAAACACAAGATGTCACTAGGCGCTTTCCAGAGACCCAGAACACCCAAGTAATTATTACATAAACAACGGCAGGTAAAAACTCCCCTAGTTGGAGAAAAACTCCCCTTAAAGAGGGAAGAAACCTGGATCAGAACCTGGCTCATGAGGGGGGACCCTCCTGCCGAAGGCCAGCTGGATAGAGCAGGAAGTAGAGAGAAAAGAGAAACACAGACACACCGTCAAAGGTACAAGACAGGATACATTAGAATAATTATCCATCAGCAGCAGAACTAAGACTTCTATCTATATATGGGTGATATATGGATAGTTGGTGATCCATATAGACGAGGACTGCAGGTCAGGATGTCAGCAGATATCCAACAGAGACATCCATACAGACAGGTGGAGGTAAACACTGGGATGGTCAGAGGGTGGGTCAGAGGCTTCAGTGTCATCCAAGTGTCGTATTTTTGCCGGGGGGGGGGGTTGGTTTATCAACTTTGGAAGGCCGTCATAGATTTGTCTCAGTCTTCACTTATTAATGATGGTTTTGAAATTGTTTCTTGGTTCATTTAGTGTCATCCAAGTGTCGTATTCTTGCGGTGGGGGGTTTTGTATTGAATGGCCATAGCCATTTTTTTCAACACACACACACACAGACAGTAATATTAATGTGTGTGTGCGTGGTTAAGGGGAAACCGGAGCACCCGGAGAAAACCTAAAAGGAATGGTGAGAATATGGACCACACGGAAAGGCCCCAGATGGGATTTGATTGAAGTCTAACTGTGGGGGAAAGAATTTACTTCATGAAACAGTGTTTGTGACAATGTTGTAAGATTCCTCTGTCATTTTGCTAAATATCAAGGATGACAGAGCCTTTTTTCAACTGGAGGTCAAGAAAGCTAAAAATTAAAACCTATAATATTGGGAAGATTACTTTGAACTTTTTCCAGTATATTTCACTATGCGGGTCTTTTTTGTGGTGGTTTTGGAAGATGAGGAAGAACAGTTGTTTTCGTTCCCAGTTGACCTTTTCCTGTTTGATTGAGCCTAATGATTAAATCTTGAGAACAAAATCTGGGTACGGTCTGACCAGTCACGGAGTCGGCATTGTCGGAAGCATCTGGTGGAACGCAATTGCCTTTATTCTTAATAACTATATTTGTTGCGGGAATGAGACGCCGATTCCTGGGTAGTTTTGGTAAACAGGGTAAAATGCTTATCTCCGTTCTTAGTTGATCATTTTCCATCTGACTGGAATCAACGAATGTGGTGTTTTCAGTGGGAGTAACAAGTTGGGGTGATGCCTCACTGGTCGGTGTGGTGGTGGAGTCAGAACCGTCTAAACTGACTTCATCACTATGTTTCATTGTTAGTGGAGCAGCATTATCATGTTTCTGTGCTGAAGTTTCATTATACTTCTGAAGTGGTCTGTTTAGTTTAGTTTTACAAAAAATCATTTCTTTCCTCTGATCTTTTTCTATTGACTCAGCTTTGGTCTTTACCTCTCCCCACACCGGAGACCTTTTTAATTTCCCAATTTTTCTCTCCGCTTTTTCTTCCATCTGTAGCTTTAGGTCAACTAGGTAAGATTTATTCAATGGCTTTCTTTTTTCTTCTGCCTCTTTTTCTTCCTTAATTTTTTTGGCCTCCTGCTCAGCAAACAGCTCGTCTGCTCTTTTGTAATCACGTTGTACCTGAGCAGCTTGCTCTTTACATTTTTCTTCCAAAATACCAGCCACAAATTCTTGTTTCCTCTGTAATTTTTCAACCTGAGGCTTATGTCTTTGATCACATTTTTGTTTTTCTACCAGTTCAACGAAACTTATTTCATTTATGTTTTCTGCATTTTTGTTTGCCTGTTCTATTTGTCTGTGGTGATTTTTCATGATAGTGGTTTCCAAGACAATTTTTGGTACTTTTGAAAAATTAGGCAGAATACTTGTCTCCATTCCTAGTTGATTGTTTCCCATCTCAGCAGTGTTTCCAGCGGACTTAACAATGGGAGGTAAAGTCAAATCAGTCTGTGTGGTGGTGGAGTTGGAACCATCTAGAATGACTCTCTGTTTTTGTTTTCTTCTATGAAGATCGGCATAGCCATGTTTCTGTGCTGATAAAGCTTCATTATATTTATGAGTTGCTATATTTTCTTTTCTTTTCTTAGCAATTTCTTCTTTCTTCAGAGTCCAATATAACAAATCAGTTTCATTCTGTTCCTCTATCCATGCCTGACTGTTTTTTATCGCCTCTCGTTGTCTCTCAGCTTTTTCTTGCATCTGCAGTTTTATGTCATTTTGATGTAATTTAATCATTGACTTTCTTTTTTCTTCTGCCTCTTTTTCTTCCTTAATTTTCTTGGCCTCCTGCTCAGCAAACAGCTCGTCTGCTCTTTTGTAATCACGTTGTATCTGAGCAGCTTGCTTTTTACAATTTTCTTCCAAAATACCAGCTATGTATTCTTGTCTTCTCTGTAATTTTTCAACCTGAGGTTTATGTCCGTGATCATTTTTACTTTTCTCCATCAGTTCAACAAAACTTACTTCATTTATGTCTTCTACATGATTTTTTTGTGGACTTAATTGCTTGAGACTTTTTTCTTTGTGAATATCATCTGAAACAATTTTGGTTAGTCTGAAACGATTTGGCAGAATGTTTGTCTCCATTCCCAGTTGCTTGTTTCCCATCTGACTGGATTCCATGAATGCAGCAGTTTTACTGGGCTTAACGATGGGAGGTAAAGTCAAATCAGTCTGTGTGGTTGTGGAGTCGGAACCATCTAGAATGACTCTCTGTTTTGGTTTTCTTCTATGAAGATCAGCATGGCCATGTTTCTGTGCTGACAAAAATTCATTACATTCCTTAATTGCTATATTTTCTTTTCTTTTCTTAGCAATTTCTTCTTTCTTCAGAGTCCAATATAACAAATCAGTTTCATTCTGTTCCTCTATCCATGCCTGACTGTTTTTTATCGCCTCTCGTTGTCTCTCAGCTTTCTCTTGCATCTGCAGTTTTATGTCATCTTGATGTGATTTAATCATTGACTTTCTTTTTTCTTCTGCCTCTTTTTCCTCCTTAATTTTCTTGGCCTCCTGCTCAGCAAACAGCTCGTCTGCTCTTTTGTAATCACGTTGTATCTGAGCAGCTTGCTTTTTACATTTTTCTTCCAAAATACCAGCTATGTATTCTTGTCTTCTCCGTAATTTTTCAACCTGAGGTTTATGTCCGTGATCATTTTTACTTTTCTCCATCAGTTCAACAAAACTTACTTCATTTATGTCTTCTACATGATTTTTTTGTGGACTTAATTGCCTGAGACCATTTTCTTTGTGAATATCATCTGAAACAATTTTGGTTAGTCTGAAACGATTTGGCAGAATGTTTGTCTCCATTCCCAGTTGATTGTTTCCCACCTGACTGGATTCCATGAATGCAGCAGTTTTACTGGGCTTAACGATGGGAGGTAAGGTCAAATCAGTCTGTGTGGTGGTGGAGTCGGAACCATCTAGAATGACTCTCTGTTTTTGTTTTCTTCTATGAAGATCAGCATGGCCGTGTTTCTGTGCTGATAAATATTCATTACATTCCTTAATTGCTATATTTTCTTTTCTTTTCTTAGCAATTTCTTCTTTCTTCAGAGTCCAATATAACAAATCAGTTTCATTCTGTTCCTCTATCCATGCCTGACTGTTTTTTATCTCCTCTCGTTGTCTCTCAGCTTTTTCTTGCATCTGCAGTTTTATGTCATTTTGATGTGATTTAATCATAGACTTTCTTTTTTCTTCTGCCTCTTTTTCCTCCTTAATTTTCTTGGCCTCCTGCTCAGCAAACAGCTCGTCTGCTCTTTTGTAATCACGTTGTATCTGAGCAGCTTGCTTTTTACATTTTTCTTCCAAAATACCTGCCACAATTTCTTTTTTTCTGCCTAAGTTTTCAGCATGAGTGTTTTGTTTTTGAGTAATTCTTTCCTCCATCAGTTCAACAAAACTTATTTCATTCATGTTTTCTGCATGTGTGTCTTCTAGCTCTATTTTTTGTCTATCTCTTTTTCGATGTTTTTTAATAGCTTCAATTTGTTCTTTGTGTCTCATTTGTTCTTTTAGGTATGCGAGGTGAAGCCTGTTCCCCTCTGATTCTCTCAATTTCCTCTCCAAGTGCATATTATCCATGTCTTCTAAATGAAGCCTCTGGTTTTCTAGTTGGTATGGACAGTGAATGTCCTCCTGTTGTCCAAGATTGTAATTCTTCTGTGTGTTTGTGGATTTAATGGTTGAAGTCATCATAATGGTTTGATTTGAATGATATTTTTAAGGAAAGCGTGTTTTTAAGACTGTACTCTTCAGAGCTCTGTGTCAAATGAGACATTCCAGCTGTAACTGATTTATATGCTTGATTCTGCTGACGTCACAGACACGTTTGACGCAATGGAACGAACTGGCATACAGGTGACGTCATCGCCGGGTCACGTGATGGCTGGATTGACAGCATTGACCATGCGGTTCTTCCGTGGTTTTATACCGTCTGTGGTTCACTGAAGCGAACGTCAACCAGCTGACTTCCCGCTGAGGCTCATGGGAAGTTTCGTTGCAGTTTCTCGACTGACCGATAGAGGCTCCAAAAGCGCCTCTGTCTCCATGTTTAAACGTTACACTTTAAAGCAGAAATAAACATTTTTACAGTCTGGTTCAAAAAACACGTTGGTCTCAATCTTTTGATTTTCCATCCATGTCAACTCTGAAGGGTATTCATTTTTTGTGCCAAGGCAGGAGAGTTTATATAAAGCATAAATGTGTTTCCAATATAATCTATTGACTTTCGGCTCAGCCAATGGCTGGCCGTCATCACTTCGTCACTGAACTACAGGCTGTTGCGGCGCAACCGGCTGCTTTTACGGCCCAACGTCGGCTAAACGCGATGGCCACTTTTGATTTCTCCGTCGAGGCAGCTAATTAAACGGTGTATTCAGCTGTGGACGTCTGCCGGCACCTCTGCAGGTATTTCGGCGCGGTTCGGCATGAAGGAGGTGGGTGCAAAGCTGAGTGATTGACATGGGCGGTGTGTTTCTGCTGCTTCCGAAGCAACATTTGTGCGCCCAAAAACGGGCTTCAAAACCGGTCTTCAGAAACCAGCGGGACCATATTACAGCATCGCGTTTCTGCGAGGGCCTGAACCGAGTTTGATTATGGTTTAATGCGCGTGTAGAGGAAAGATCAAATTCGGGTTTGAGCAGTTTCGGAGGAAAATGAGAGGCTGCTGTAACTTAGTCTGTTGTGCCCCAGTGGACTTTCTATGGCAGAGACACAACTGCAGCAGACGAGTGGAAAAAACACCGTTTTTATTTGTGATGTGTAACAGATTTGTCAGATATTTACAGTCAGAAGTGATTGCTGTAACTTTGTTATTACAGTTCTGTTTTAAAATGATGTCTGTACACTTGAGGCTTATTTACAACTGGACGCAGTGAAGCAGTTTGTGTAAAAACCGAGAAAATTAAAAAAAAAAACACTTTACAGTAGATTTGTTCAGTAAAAACAAAGGTAACATTTAGACTACATACATCTTGGGAATGTCAACTTTTTTAACCTTCATACTGCGGCAGCAAATATCTTTCATACATTCATGTTTACCAGCAAGAAAATGAGAAAACTATCAGTGAAACCACGTCATGAAAAAGTACCGCCGGGTAAAGACGTGAAAACGTGGAGGCTTTGGTTTGTAGAGAAGGTAAAAGAGAAGATCTTATGTTTTTATGAAAAAAATTACTACAGCATAAAATGTCTGCGAGTGCCTGTCCCAAGTTTGATTAACGTTTATCGAGCCAGTTAACCGCTACCTTCCTTAACATGTAAAGAAATCTCTGAGAATCTGCACCAGCCTTCCTCCTAACAAGACTAGATGATGATGACGACCCACAACAGAAGATCAGTGTGTGGGCTCCACGGTGGAGCTGCATCAGGGGGCTGTGAGGCAAAACACCATCTCTGATTGGTCCATCAGATCAGAGGATCTCCACAGTCCACCTCTGGCTCAGTTTATGCTCATCAAAGCTGTTGAGGATCACCTGGTTCTTGTCATACTGATGGCCACCTGTATAAGAAAATAGGTTCAACTTTCATCAACTGTTAAAACAAAAGATTTTCCAAGCGAGGGTTCAAAACAGATACAAACAGAGAAAGTGATGTAAAACCCCTGTTCCAAAAAAGTAGTGACAGTGTGTTAAATGTAAATAAAATCAGAAGCCTTTGATTCACTGATCTAATTAAACCCATATTTTATTCTCAATAGAACAATGGTCACCAACCCTGGTCCTGGAGAACACCTCTCCAGCATGTTTTAGATGTTGCCCCGCTTTTAAACACCCTGATATAAATGACAGTGTCGTTAACGAGTGGTGCAGACCTTCATGACAACGTGATGAAGACCACTGATTCAAATCAGGTGTGAAGACAAGACAAATGAGGTCATTTTGTTTGTAACCATTCAACTATTCTCCAAGATTGAACAAAGGGGAGGTTGAAGCTAAAGGATGTATGTTACGTACATTTTGCTCCTGAGATATTCCTGAAATGTCTGACATGGTTTGGTCAGTAAACTCACTATGAAGTGAAAATGGGTGTTAAAACTAGATGGAAAGCTGGATGATTCTAATCTGTTCAGGGTCTGTGGTGTCACAGGACCCTCCGAAACCGAATGGTCGCCGAATGACAGATTTTGAGGTCTCCCCATACTAAATGAAAGTTGGTAATGAGTAAAGTTTATCCTCTCAATCACAGAAAATGTTAGTTTTTCATGATGTGGCCCCTTTAATACAAAGCTGACTGACCTTTGACTTCCAGGACCAGATCCGGGTTGCGGTGGGGGCGCACCAGACCGTCCTGGGTAATGCTCCACAGCTGGTTGTCTTTGCCTCGTTCTGGGGAAATGCAGAGCCGGCAGCCCGCCATCATCACACCACCGGCCGTCTCCAGGCAACAGTCCTCCACCAGCTGTGATGGAAATGGCGTACAGAGATGAAGGTACCACGCAGCAGAACGAGAAGAGAAACTGGCTTGTTATACTAAAACATGCGCAAACACTGGTTTCTTCCAGAAGTTTCCAGAACAATCTCACCACCAGGTGGTTGAATGTCCTGCTGAGCCATCAAACAGGAAGAGGCCACAGAAGCTCCAGTGGTATCCAGAGTACTAGACAACTCCTGTTTTCTATCCAGTTATGAGCTGCTTTGAATTCAAAAATTCACCCTTTTCACTTCATCAGAGTAACTCTTTATTAATTAGAGTACGTGGTTGGCACAGCAACACTTTTATAGAAGCTCCGATATGGTACTTCTTAACTCAGACATCTTTGGACCATCGTGGAAAGTGTGTGAGGGTTCTCCTCACACACCTTTTTGTGCTCAGGGGAGAAATTGGTTTGCAGTCATCAGTAACAAACAAAAGCACGCACTTTAGACATGCACAACATTTTGTGCTGCACACAATTACGACTTGGAATATTTCCAAAATTCCCCCACTTAACTTCCTGTGCAAAGCGGCCAGAATTTTTCCACCCCTCTGAAACTCTGGTCAGGATCTCAGGTAAAAAGGTGAAACTTTTTTCAGTCAGGGTTCAGAATGCATCATAGCACAGAAACAGCACTGGTTCGAGTCTCGAATGACCTTCTTATGGCCTCAGATAATGGATTAGTGTCCATACTGGTTCTGCTGGACCTCAGTGCTGCTTTTGATACTATAGATCACAGCATTTTACTGCAGAGACTAGAGTATGTTGATGGGATTAAAGGGACAGCTCTAGGTTGGTTTAAATCATATCTATCTGATAGATTCCAGTTTGTTGATGTTCACGAGGTTTCTTTAGTGCAGACAAGGGTCTGCTAAGGTGTCCCGCAGGGTTCAGTGCTGTGTTCAGTTTATACATGCAGCCCTTGGGAAGTATTACCCGGAATCACGGCATTAATTTTCATTGTTATGCTGATGATACGCAGCTGTATCTGTCTATGAAGCCAGATGAAACGGAACCATTAGACAAACTTCAGATGTGTATTAAGGACATCAAGGACTGGATGTCCAGAAATGTTTTGATACTAAATTCTGATAAAACAGAAGTTGTTGTTTGTGGTCCCAAACAGCTTAGGAAGGGATTAGATGGTCTTGCGATGGCCTCCAGTAAAACTGTGCGAAACCTTGGCGTTATATTCGATCAGGATTTGTCATTTAAACAGCATATTAATCAGGTTTGTAAAACTGCGTTTTTCCACCTCCGTAATATCGCAAAGATTAGGAGCATCCTCTCCCAGAGTGATGCTGAAAAACTAATTCATGCGTTCGTATCTTCTAGACTAGATTACTGAAACGTGTTGTTGGCTGGATGTCCAAGTAATTCTCTGAACAGCCTCCAGCTGATCCAAAATGCAGCAGCGCGAGTGCTGACAGGAACCAACAAGAGAGACCACGTCTCTCCAGTTTTAGCTTCCCTCCATTGGCTCCCTGTAAAATTTAGAATCCAATTCAAAATTTTATTACTGGCATATAAAGTCCAAAATGGCCTAGCGCCGCGATATTTACAAGACCTGATAGAACCTTATGTTCCTAATAGAGTTCTCCGTTCTCAGGGTGCAGGTTTACTCGTAGTTCCTAGAAGATCCAAATGTAGATTTGGAGGACGGGCTTTCTGTTATCAGGCACCATCACTCTGGAACCAACTTCCAGTTTGGGTGAAGGAGGCTGACACCACCTCCACCTTTAAAACTAAACTTAAAACATTTCTGTTTAATAAAACATATAGTTAGTGTACATTTAGTACCTTAATGTGTCAGGACCAGTAGTCAAAGCTGCAGCTACAGGACCAGATTAGAGCAGCTCATTTTAAACATAGCTTCGGTGTAGATATGCTGTTATAGGCCTCTGCTGCAGGGGGGCACCAACATGATCTACTGAGTGGTGCCTTTCACCTCCTCTGTTTCTCTTTGCCTTTTCTGTCTCTTCTTCACCTCAACCCTCAGTTATTAACAGTATCCCATAAGCATAATTGTGGTCCATTGTTCTTGTAGTTTGTTGTGCTTGTCTGGCCCTTCTTTTCCTCTTCTTTGCATGTCCTGCGGACCAGAACCTCAGGAGCTGCTTGCTGACCTGCAGTTCCACCTCTGACCATCCCAGTGTCTGCCTTCACCTGTCTGTGTGGATGTCTGTTGGATACTTGCTGACATCCTGACCTGCAGTCCTCATCCCCTTGGATCACCGTCTATCCATATATCACCCATATTCACAGATGTCTAATTGGACTACTGATGATAGTTACTATTGTATCCTGTCTTGTACCTTTGACGGTGTCTCTATGTCTCTATTCTTTCTTATTTCTTGCTCTACCCGGCTGGTCTTCAAGGTTTCTTCCCTCTTAAAGGGGAGTTTTTCCTGCCACTGTTTGGTTTAAGGTTTTTCTTCCACTAGGGGAGTTTTTACCTGCCGTTGTTTATGTAATAATTGCTCGGGGGTCATGTTCTGGTCTCTGGAAAGCGCCTAGAGACAACTTGTGTTGTAATAGACGCTATATAAAAATAAAATTGAATTGATTTGAATTGAAACTGCTCCTTTGTTCAGTTAGTTTTTTCACAGACATGATGAAAGCGGGTAGAGGCCCGGTCAGAGTTTAGCAGCTTTCTGTGCTGCTGACGTAGGAATGTACCTTGCATGCGATTTGTCCTTCCCGATAGAGCCAGACCTGCTCGTCTCCTCCCGTCTCCTCCACCGCCTGAACTCTCATTAGCTTGATGTCGTCCAGAGGTCCGGTCAGGGACGTCAAGCATCCTGTCTCCTTGTTCCGTAGACAGAAGTTCATCTGTGGCTGTTTGAGGGAAACATGCAAAGATTTACTAGCAAAACATGAGTAGACTTCCACATACTGGTATCTGAACAGAAAATACAGTTTGTAATAAGATAAAGGCATTTATTCTTGCTGTTGGAGAATGCCCTTTCCTGATTGGTGCACATCTGTCCTTACACACCTGCACTAATGGACGCAGGGATCCTATCTGCTGCCAGCCGGGGAACCTGCACAGATCAGGCACTTCACCTGGCAGGAGAAGCAGCTGTCGTCCTCTGTAGTTAGTTCCCTCATACAAAACCCACCTGCAGAGAAGAGTCAGGAGCATGTGTTTGATCCCTGTAACCTGGTTAAAAACTGGTGAAATAATCAAAACAAATAAACATTCCAAAAAGGAATTACAGCTGTTGTCTATCGACCCTGGGACTTATTCACGTTATCATCCATCCATCCATCCATCCATCCATCCATCCATGTTCAGTGCTCTTAATGAAAACATGAGAACAACTAAACTGACTCACTTAAGGGGACTTTCCAGAGTCTCTGCCAGACTTTCTACAGGAATTAGGACCAGTTAGTAAAATATCTGCTGACATCCTGACATGTCAGCATCCAGAACATGACCCCCGACCAGGGGTCATGTTCTGGATCTCTGGAAAGTGCTTACGTACAACTTGTATTGTAATAGACGCTATATAAATAAACTGAATTAAATTGAATTAATTGATTGTTGTCATATTAATGTTCAGAGTGTTTATTTTATGTTCAGTTAAATTTCAGATGTTTTTGACTTTATGGTGACCTGTTAGTGGAGATATGATGTCATCAAGTAAACAAGTACACTGCTGTTCCAACTTCAGAAAGACTGAAACGTGACACTTCGTTGCTCTTAGGGCACTTTGGAGTTATAGTCAGTTCCACCTCTGACCATCCCAGTGTTTACCTCCACCTGTCTGTATAGATGTCTCAGTTGGATACCTGCTGACATCCTGACCTGCATCCTCGTCTTTGTGGATCACCAACTATCCATATATCACCCATATATAGATAGAAGTCTTAGTTCTGCTGCTGATGGATAGTTATACTAATGTATCCTGTCTTGTACCTTTGATGGTGTGTCTCTTCTCTCTCTACTTCCTGTTCTACCCGGCTGGCCTTCAGCAGGAGGGTCGCCCCTTATGATCCAGTTTTCCAGTCTTTGTAAAGGTACCAATACCAACAAACTTTAATTGGATATGATGGTTACGTACATTCCTCCCTCCACCACCATGGAGCGCACGCGCACGTTCACGCCTGCATGGAGCAGGTTTACGGCGCCGTTTGTCAGCACCATCCTGCGACCCCTGCAGCCCTCCTTACCGAACAGGATGATGGAGGGAAGAGAAAACTCCTGAAACAACAGCAGAAACAGGTGGTTAAAATGACTGACATTCACCCCAAAAGGGCAGAATTGACATACTTTTGCTGGCGGTCAGAGAGAATACTCACATGTTCAGTAATCTGCATGGATCGAATGTTGGCGCCTGAGGACAGAAGGCCCATGGCGTCCGTGCTGGGATAGTCTCCCTGCTCCAGGACATACATGTTCTCTGTGAACTGGACTCCTTCAAACGCCACCCACCTGACACACAAGGACGGACACATCACTGCTCACTCTGCTCTTCTGTTTCACCATCCAGTCTTTGGTTCTTAAGACCCACATTTTATACCAGAGTTGTTTGTTGTCACGTGTAAAGCTCCAAATAATCCTAGAATTGTAATGTGTAGAGACATCTAGTGGCCAAACGTGCAAACTTCTTGATTTCATCTTTATTTCTTTATCAGCAGAATGCAACAAACTGTGTTTTTATTTTAAAACATAAAGGATTTTTATTTATTGTTCACTCTGATCAGTTTTTCCTGTCAAAACACCTGCATGTTAAAAAAAGTCTGTTGTAATGTGGAAAAGTCTTTTGGTCGTGGACACCTTTGAAGGGTGAGGTTGTTAAATCTGTCTGTTAAATTACCTTCCCTCTTAATCAGGATAATGAAATAAAAACAAGCAGATACGGGCATCTGATTTATGTATTTATTTAAGCATTTATTAGATAATAATTGTGCAAGAATGCAAAGCGGGAGTTTGTAGATGTAACTGGTTCTAAGAGTGCACAAATAATCGTCTGAACAGCAGTTCTGGTGGTTTTGTGGATTAGCAGGACTTTTTTCTGGCCCCCTCTTGGCTCTGCTCCTGAACGTTTGGGTGAGCACTGCGAGCGTCACACCAAAGAGGCAACAAGCAGCTTTTGTGGATATAAATTACTCACTTAAAGATCATTAAACATAAAATTCCTTTTTGACAACAAGCTTTTGCTCCAATTATAACATAGCAGTGACTAGTATGTTGCATTTCTGTCTGTTGGCCAATGGAAATGTTTCACATTAGAGTTTTTAAAGTCGGTAAAAATGATGCTTCAAGACTGCTGATGTTTGATCTCCTTTTCCTGAATGATGCGTCGCTCGGTGGTGCTTTGTTCGTTCTTACCTGCCTGCCAGAACCTTACAGGACCGAGGCGTGAAGTCGTCACTCAGAGCTTCTGCACTGTCCTCCAGAGCCAGCAGCCTTCCTTGGAAGTCCGGTTCGGAGTACAGCTGGACCTGTAACACGTCAAGCCAGCATTAGGAACCCAGTGAGGAAAGACGAGTAACGAGAGAATTCTTTATTCCTGTTTAATATCAATATGAATGTTGGGATGATACCTTGAATTTTGCTGTTCCTGTCAGCATGTCCTACAGAACAAATGGGAGGGAGGCGTTAGGAACACGTCTGTAAAAGAGCTCATGGGGGAAACCCTGGCAGTCAAATCCAGTGTTCTTACATGGACAACGGGCTGTATGGATCCGATCTTGAAGTTCTGAGCTCCCCAGTCTTCAGGGTTTGCGTATATTCCTTTCTCCAGCACATACGACTCTCCACTGAACCCGGGCTGTTCAAACGCCAGCCAGCTGCAATGCACACAAATCACATCCCAAAATGAGTAAAAAGGCACAAAATTATAAGAGCAATTATCACTGAACCAATAAACATTGTTGAGATGAACTAGTTAGTCAAGATGCACGTTGCAGACTAAAGGAGAGAGTTTAGAAAATGTTGCTTTGAAATGTAGAGGAATTGGAGCTCCGACTGAGTCTTTTACCTGAATGTTAACGTCACAAAAAGACAAAGTTGACGCCTCCAAGAGGCTGTAAAACAGCAGGTGAGACAGACACAAATCAAACACTGGAACGCCTCATAAAAGTGGGCAAACGAATTCCCACAGCTTAGATATACAAGCAGAAAAAATAAAAGAAAAAATGTATTTCCTATATATATATATATATATATATATATATATATATATATATATATATATATATATATATATATATATATATATATATATATATATATATATATATAGAGAGAGAGAGAGAGAGAGAGACCAGCCTTATGCTCAAGACACTCAAGAAAGAAAACGAGTGAGTAAGAGACTGAACACGAGGAAACTCGAGCCGGTGTTGTAAACGTGTCTAAACCTCCACGCCTGTAGGGGGACCCACTGAGCTAAACATAAATGTTTCTTTGTGGTGTTTTAAATCAAACTAAAGCTGTCACATATAAGAACAAGCATGCCCCCAAACCGGAGTACAGACCCAGACAGAGTGAGGACGCCACCCTCCTCTACTCGGGATTTTAACTTAATGAGTTGTGGGTTTTTTTGTTTTATATTTTATGAAAGGAAACTCTTTGACTTACACCCCCCTGGTGACGTTTGCTGACTGGGTTTTGTAACTGTGGCCGATGGTCTCCATGCTCACAACGGCTCCGAGCAAGTCCACGCTGACCCCCCTCTTACCCAGGTTTCGCTCACTGAACAGTGTAATATGAGGGGACTGGAAATCCTGCACAACAAAATCAGGAAAGTCTCCATCTATGAACGGAAACAGAGCAGGAGTATAAAACGTTAATGTTTGACGTGAAACTTACCGCAACGATAGGCCGCAGAGACTGAAGGCCGTCCTCGGATCCTCCCCAGTCACTACAGTGGGGGAACTCCCCCTCCTCCAAAATGAACTGCTGGCCCTCAAAGTCAGGCTCCTGATAACCCACCCAGCTATGTGGGCCGACCAAAACATCACAAAACCGCTTTACAACATGTAACAACACGACTGTGTAGTTCGTTCTGCTGCCAGTCACTCAGGTACTTACAGACCACCCAGTATCTTTATAGACCCCACCGCAGACAGAGTCTTCTTCTTCTCATCAGGTTCGCAGGTTCCTTCTTCTAACAAGTTGGAGATGTCACCGTCCACCTCTACACATTGTCCATCAAAGTTGGCGTTCTCAAAGACGAGGGCCTGCAGAAGAGACCGCCAGGAGTCAGAACTTTGCAGAGTGCATCAGTTGATGTCATATCTATACGTATATAACAGTTTATATGTTTTGCAAACCAGCACGATAAACCTTTGAAATGAAATTGTAAGGTTCTAAACACCTGCATCGGGCCTGAGTGTTTAAGTTCCCTTTATTACCAGGAGACATTGGTGACTTTGCGGGGATTCGTCTGTTTTTTTCATCAAACCTCTACATCGTTTCTCCTCTCTGTGCAGCACTGCACAAGCGTGATACGATTGAAAAGCTTCCCAACTCTGAATCTGAGCCGAGTCGTCTAAATAATGACCAACGGACAAACTTTCAGACTTTCTGAGATTGATGTTGAATCAAGAGCTGCAGCCTGGGCCTCCGAACATGATCCTGACAGATTTAGTACATGAACGTGTGTTTGTTCAGCACGGACCGGCTGATGCCACAGATGTCGTGCCATGCAGAACACAAACCTTCACGTCGGTTGGATTCTCCACCCTTACTGCTCCCTGTAATGAAGAGAACATTGTCAAACCAAATGTAACTGAGAAAGCACAACAGAAATGTGGACTTGTGTTACACTGTACCATTCGGAGGGGCCTGAGAGAGCAAACGAAAGGCGCCGGGAAGCCCCAGCTCTCTGGACAGGGATACTCCCCAACTTCCAGCACTCCTACGAATCCTTGGAACCCTGGATCAGTGTACACCAGCCAGCTGAACACACACACACACACACACACACACACACACACACACACACACACACACACACACACACACACACACACACACACACACACACACACAGTGTGATGTGATTTTCTTGCTTTACATCTTCGCTGCAGAAACAAAAACCCCTGAGGAATAACTGGGGACCGTCCCTCTCGTCACCAGGAGCAGATAAAAGGATGGAGGTGGTATCCGACAATAATAAAAACGACAACCACCAGCTCCAGCCTGCAGCCTTCACTCTGCTCACATAGCGTTTTTAAATCATTTTTATCATCCAGTAATAAATATAAATCAGTGTTTTAAAAATATTGAATAGGAAGACAGGTAACGATGACAGATGGATGGATGGATGGATGGGTGAATGGATGGATGGATGGATGGACGGGTGGATGGATGGACGGGTGGATGGATGGATGGACGGATGGATGGATGGACGGATGGATGGATGGACGGATGGATGGATGGATGGGCGGATGGATGGATGGGTGAATGGATGGATGGATGGATGGGTGAATGGATGGATGGATGGGTGAATGGATGGATGGATGGGTGGATGGGTGAGTGGATGGGTGGATGTTTTGACAACAAAATGAAATGCATCTGTCATCTCTATCTCCAACTTCACGGCACACCAACGTCGACAGACTGTATCCTGCAGGAGTTGGCATCGAGCCGGTTCATAAATACGTTTGTTCTTTGAGTAACAGAACAAATAATTAGCTGCTCATACCGATAACGAGCAGACAGAAAGCAGAAGGTTGTAGATTTTGACAGGTTTTGTGCTGGAACAGGAATGATGATGGTGAAAAACACAAAGGTAACGGAGGAATCAGAGTTGTGCTGTGGCCGTCTTTCTACCGCTGAAACCGTTGGCGTCTGGACCTTCAGCCAGGACCAGGCCCGTGTTCGTAGCCCCCTGAACGCCCCCCAAAGGTAAACTATATAATTTAAGCAGAAACCGTTTTTGTCATCTTAAAGCTGAACTTTTTGCATTTGAGTGTCATTAATGCCTAATGTGTTTCTTCATTCGGGTTGTTTTCACAGATGTGCTGGAGCGCTGACGTTCCCGGGAATGGCGGGAATTCAAACGTTCACCCAGCAGCTCTTCGGTATTATGTGAAGGAAACATCTCCAAATGCATCCAAGTGCGAAAAGGGTGCAAGTACATGACGTCTTTGTGCTTTTTTGTGTCATAGTTATGTCACCATACGCAGACCCTCGTTCACCCTCAACTCATACAAAGTCAGCATTCAGCTCTGCAGAAGTTCCTCTTTGTTTGCGTGTGAAAAGATGTTTGTGTGGATTCCCGGTGAAGTGAACTTACACTCCGGAGTGGACCTTTATGGAGCCTGTGGTCTGTGGGATCCCGTACTGGCCGAGCTCTACGACCTCATCACAGTGAGACGACATGATCCCCAACCCGTTTACCTCTGAAAACAGATCGATCCGAGGTACGCTGTAGTCCTACAACAGAAAAACAACAAGTCTTCATTTTCACATATTTACGACTCATATGGTTAAAAATATGTGAAATGTGAGATGGCGGTTGTCTAACTTGACTGCCACAAATGTTTACGTCCTGTTACTTGAACAAAGATGAATTCAACGAGGTCTCATGTTGTCTATTATACACTAAAACGACTGGAAGGTAAATACCAACTAACTCCCTGACAGTTTCCACTTCTGCTTACACATTTACCTTTGGAGACTACTTTGTTCCAAGGCCTATTATAACTCCATCAGAGATCTTACGAGGTGGTAAAACAACATTTACAGATGAGACAACAACAACTACAGCCGGGGTGGATGATGAACGAGTGGCAAAGTCTGTAAAAGAAAAGAAGAAAAGCCAACTCACTCTTACTGCCAGTCGAGCAGAACCTATGACCATGGACGCTGCTGAAGCAACTTCATCCATCTGGCTTGGAGTTTCTGAAGTTTCCTCCTCAGCCCACATGTTCACTATCTGCTCCGTAGGACCTTCCTCGAAGGCGATGATACGGCCCTGGAAGCCAGGTTTCTCATAAAGCAGCCAGCTGAAATGAAGCAGAATTACACGCCATCATTAAAAAAATCACAATCTTTGTTTTTTAATCTGAATCACTAAATAACAGCTGCAGGGAACATGGCACTAACCCTGCCTCTGAAAGGTAACGATACACTCATGTGCAAAAGTTAGTAATCCCTCATTCAGTCCTTTGTTGTAATCGAACAAAAATACTAAGTTCCCCGATGATTCAGCAGCTTTTAGATCCAGTTTAAGCAGCTGTGACTTGAACTTCTTGTTTTTGGTGTGGTTTTACGACAGTGATCCTCAGTTTCAGTCGTCTACAGTCACTGTCCTGCATGTTTCCCGTCGCGATCGCCATCAGCTTGTCACCACAAGTCTGCTAATCACCATTTTTTTAAATCAGGTGTGTTAGAGCAGCGGTCCTCAAGGACCGGACTTGAGGAAGACTTAAGGAATACTGCTTCTCCCATGGTTGTGGAGGAATTTTGGTCCTTTCAGCTTTACAACATGGTTTCAGTTCCCTGAGCGTTTCTCTCTTCAGGTCCAACCACACGATCTCAGCCAGGCTGTAATCTGGACTTTGACCAGATCAAAAAAAAACACAGATTTTTTGTCTTTTTTCAGCCTGATGACATTAGACAGTAGATGACATTGTCCTGTTGGACGACCCATTTATACTCTATAATACTCTGGTATACAGAAGGTTCATGGTTGACTGATAAACTGCAAAGACAAACAAATAGAACAAAAATTATCACGTTCCAACGCTGTGGAGAAGCTTTCTCCTACCAACCAAGCTGTTATGAACTTTAACATTGAATATGGTCAGTGAGGTCTGTAAGCCCTGAGATGTAGCATAGTTTCTTTTTTTTTTTTTGGACCTTTGGCTGAATTTGCTGCGGTGGCTGCTCCTGGGGGTTCTGGCAGCTGTAAATGATGTAAATAATGTTTATCACTGTGGACCACTGAGCTCCAAATTGGTTGAAATGGTTTAAGAACCCTTACTAGTTTGATGTGTAGCGAAGAATTTGCTTCTCTAGGAAGATTGTTTATGTTGTTCCTTCGTGGCATTGTGTTAACACATATTTGAATGCTTCAGTCCAGGAAACTGCCAAAACAGCTGCTTTTACAGAGGTCTGCAAACCTGCTGATGATCACTTCATCAAGGACAGCAACGTATCCTCTTACATCCTACAGCTGCAGCGAGGGGGTACTTAGTATTGCTCGCAGTTTTTACTCTTTGGTTGCATATTTGTTAAATAAGAAATGCCAAGGTGAATTAATTGATCTCTTAAGGAGCCAAAGACTTGAGCTTTGTCCATGACCTGAAACACAGTACAGCAGGACTCCTTCTGCACTCCCATCACTACCACCTCCTACACTTTAACACCCTGGATGAAAGGAAACTGAGATAAAAGATAAAAAAGGATGAAGTGGCGTACCATCCCCTGATGACCCTGACGGAGATGACGGGGGACAGCTTCATTGTGGTGGCATTCTCTACATCGTGGAAGACCTCAAACGCCTCCCCACCAAAATGAGCATGTTCATGTATGATGATCTATATCAACAAAAGAAAGCAGAGTGTGAGGACGGGAAAGGGAGACCACCGCGCAGCATGTGTGCACCTCAGCGTACCTTCCCGGGTCTCCGGTGAAACCCTCTCTCCACAGGTGTCTGAAACAGAAGGAAAAACACGTCACTCATTAACTCCAATGAACATGAATGTTTTCATACAGTTCTGCTGTGTTGGGAGGGTTCATTTAAGGTCGGTGATCGCTTATGGTTATCACTACACTCTGATTTAGCTGATATACTGCAATATAAACCATTTATCTTTTATATTTATTATCACATTTACTATCTTTTCCTGTCAAACATGAGAAAAAATAAATGGCTTCTTTTTTTTTTTAACAGTTTCTATGTTTGTGCTTCAGAGATGTCGTTGAGCTACAGTCTTTGACAGGAAAATGAATCTTCATGAACCCCGTGGCGTTCACAGTGTCCTCTAAGTACTTTGTTTCCAGGTGTGTTTTATTTGCCTGCTGATACAAGTAACCGATCCTGATGTGGGAAAAGTGGTTTTGATCTTAGAAAAGACTTCCTGTGTGAAATTCCACATGGAGGACTTGTTGGTTTGTCTTGTTCTTACTTGCAAATGATTCATGACGTGGCTGCGACACCATCGCATATTAAAGACAGACAATACAAACTGGGACGTGTGTCACCATGGACATAAACGAGGAACTTTATCGGTCCGCGTCGCAGGTCAAAAACCACTCGGGCGTTGACTCGGCGTTTACAGCGACTACAGTTGTTATCAAACACAGAAACACTCTTCAGTTCAGTGCACTGCCTACCTTAGGTTTGGTTGTATGAAGTCCATTCTGAGACGCCTGCTGGCTGTGGTTTGTAGTCGGAGGCGGTCCTGGGTCCTTCGCTCCCACATCTACAGTACACACATCTGCTACTGAATGTTGGTCCATAGCAGCAGAATTGCGGTTGGTTTTTGTTGTCTGCGTGGAGGCCTGTGAGCTCTTCTTGAGGTATTTCTCTGAGTGATCCGGCAGCTTTATGTCTGAGAACATGGGCATTAGAGGAGAAGAGGTGGGGCCAGGTTCTGACTCACCGGCTGTGCCCACACCACCCTCCACGACTGGGCCTTGATCTGTTCCTATGGCACTCCCGTCCTCAGCTGCGGCGGCAGGCCGAGGCGAGTCAGGAACTCCCAGCGGTCCATGTGAGGGCATGTCTTGTTGCTGCTTGGAGGCAGAGGTAGTTTCCTCTCTGTTCTTCCTGGACAAGCGAGGGGAGCTTAGCAAATCGGAAAGGATGGACATTCTTCCAACCCGTGATGGCATCTTTGCGGGATCACTGTTTTGACCCTCTTTCTTTCCTGTATCAGCGTGTTCCTCCACCTCATTAAGGGTTTTTCCTTGTTGTGTATAATCTTGAGGATGGTTTTCCAGGTTCGGATGTTCTCTTCTGGCTGCTTGTTGTTTAATCACTAAAGCCGGTGAAGGATCCCTAATGCTCCTGCTACTTTTTCCTAAGCCAAACTGGAATTCCTCCGGATCAAACGTTCGCTCGAAATGGTCCTCCTTGATGGCTGGCATGGTGAAGGGTGGCGATGTGGACGTTTTGTGAATGTGCTTCCTTCGTGGAAGTGAAAAAGGGATTCCACCATCCTTGATGCTTCGGATAAAATCAGTGATGTCATCTGACTCTGGAGATTCATCATCACTAGCTGATTTATTGAATCTTCTTCTGTGTTCCCTCTTTGGCCTGCGATGATGTTCTACGTCTAACCAGGTAGATGGCGACTCGGCCTCCAGCGGTGGCGTGTATGAATTCATTTGAGCAGAAGCAGTTAAACGGCCGTCAAGCTTCGGTTTTGGAGGCTTGCTTTCTTCTCTTGGAGTCTGTGATGTCTGTTTCAAACCACCACTTGCCTCCAAAGCTCCTCTAGTGTTCTCGTGGTTCTGCGCTTTTTCTTTGAAGTCCTCATCTTTCTTCTGAGATTCATTGCTGAGAGGTACGTCGACTGAACCCACTGTGAGCTTTTCCTTTTGGTCTGCAAAACCGATTGTGATGGATCCATGTTGTTCTTGCCTGGAGTTTGATGCCTTCATCTGCTGGTACGTGTTATTTGCGCCTTTATTTTCAGCTCCAGCAACCATTGCAGTTAAGTTTTTCTCTTCCCGGTTTGTTCCCACATTCCTAGTTGCAACTAATTTGACGTATTTTGTTGTCTCATCTTGGATTTCCTGCTCCTGTTTGGCATCAGGAGGTTTGGAATCGTTTAGTCTCTCTGGTGTCTTCAACTCTACAACTTCATCTTTGACACTTGACTTCTTCTGGTCCTTTTGGGTGTTAACATCAGATTTGTGTATTGAAGAAACATTTTCCAAACTCTTGATTGATGAATCTTTGGTTTCAGTTGTCTCTTTAACCCCTTCAAACCCTTCAGTGGTAACTTTTACGTCCCTGATTTCCACCTCTGTTACCTTCTCCGAGGTTTCTGTTTTAGGTTCTTCAACGGATTTTAGGTCCACACCTTGTTGTGCAGTGGGTTTGGACTTCTGTGGGCGATTAGGGTGATTTGATTGGCTGTTTTGAAGCATCATCTCCTCACCTTGGTCAGCTTCAAATATGGACCTTTGGTCGAGCTGAATGTCAACGTCTCTGTTCACGACTTGAGTCCGAGTCACTAAACTCTTCACGGATGAGTTGTTTGAGTCAGTGTTGTCTTTAAGACTTACACTACTCGGTTCCTCGGTGCTTGACGTTTTTAGCTCTTGAGATGCATCTTTTTGTGAAATGTGTCTTTCTGACGTCTTGAGTTTAACATCTGGTCGGTGGGATTCTGCTGACGTATGAGCTTCGTCACCTGTTGTCTTTTTGTCCACAGCTTGGTTTCTGGCCTCTGAGGTCTTCTCTCTTTCTTTGTTGCCATCTTCAGTTTCATCACCCAACATCTTTTTGTTTAAGACCATTGATGCTGTAGTTGGTTTTCCCTGGACATCATCAGGGTATTTGTAGTCCACATTTCTCTTTTCATCCCTGACTTCTTCGTCTTTGGCTTGTTGTTCATTTTTCACTGTTGTCGCCTTCATCTTCAGCTCTCCTACCTCTGCATTTGAAATACCAGTCTTTGGACTCTGTACAGCGAGGATCAGCTGTTCTGCATCAGCCAAGCTGGCTGCAGTTTCATGCACTGCCTCTGTCCTCCTTCCTTCCTTGACATTTATAACTACCGTCTGTGGTTCCTCGTTGGCCTCAGGCCGCGAGCGCTTCTTCTCTGATGATAGATGTGTTGGTTTCTCTGAATCTGGGATGGCTTTCTCTGCCTCACCCTGAATGACTGTGACTCTGAGCTCCTCTTTGTGAATGTTCTGAGACTTCGGTCTTTCTTCTGCTGTGTCATTAAGTGTTTCACTTGGTTGTGACTTTTCCTCCCTCCTTTCAGATCCTCCTGCCAGTAAAAGAGACTCTTTGTCCAACTGATTTGCAGCATTGTTGGGCAACTGACAAACAGTCTCAGTCTCTGTCTGAACGTCAAAAGCCTCAGCTGGTTTCCCGCCAACCTCCTCTTTACTCTTCTCCTCTATCTCAAAAGCTTTTACCAAATTCCCCCTTAAAGTGTGGGGCAGCGTGTCTTCTTCATCGGTGGTTTCATCCTTCAGATGTCCCTGTTTACTGGCCAGGTTAGCGCCATCTGAGCCCGCAGTGAGAGCGCTGGAGTGCTGCTCTTTTGGTTGTGGATGCTGATCTGGAACAGTGTTCCTGGTTTCTGATGTGGAAGTGATTGTATTTACTTCTTGAACGGAAACACCTCCAGGCGTAACGCCTTCCTGGTCAGAGTGGATCATTTTGTCACACTGAACGCTGCCGTCCGGCTCAGGTTTGGCTGAAGTGTTGGTTACACCCTGCAGAGCTGCTGTTGTTTCCAAGGCCAGAAGTGGAGTGGTTTTCTCCGTCTCTCTGAAAGCATCTTTGTCTTTGAGCATTTTCATTCTTGATGATGAAACGAGTTTCTGCGTGGTGCCATCGAGCTCAGCCTCTGTTTGTCTGGCTGCGGGCAGGTCTCCATCCGTCTCAGAACCATTTATACCAGTAACATGTGACTGACATGAGATTTCTTTGTCAACATTGCTGTTTGGCAGCAAACCAGTTCCTGAGTCCGCAACTGCTGCAGATTTGACTTGAGCGTCACCTGTATTTGCTGTATCGCTGCTTTGTGACAACAGGACAGAGACCTCTCCAGCTGCAGGACTGCTCCTGCTCACCTCTGACGTCTCTGGCTCTTTTCCTACTAATTTTGCTTCACACATATCCCTCTGCTCATCTTTACGTTTTACGTGCGTCTCGGCAGACTCAAACTTGAACGTGCAGTCGCCGTCACTGTCCTTCGCTCCATCTGTCTCTTTTGCGTGGACAGCTGTCCCTGTGAATGTGTTGAAGTCCTCAGGTTTGGTTGATTGTGGGGAGCTTCTGGGCACAGCTTTGCTGGGGCTTCTCTGTCCTCTCGTGGGAAGCTTGCTCCCAGACGGTGAGATCTCAGCGGGATCCTTTCCAGGCCATTTCTGGTGTTGTTTGACGCTGTCATTCTGCTTGGAGAACTTTGAAGTCACAGTTTTCTCCTGCTTGGTGGAAGGTGGAGAGAGACAGGAGGTTGGAGTGTCACTATCTTCGTGGCTGAGGCTTCTTTTAGAGAATTGTTTGGATGGTTTCTTGGATGGCATGCTTGCTGTGTCTGAAAAACAAACATACATCTCTAATAAAGTTTAGAATGAAAAACTGACTGATGTGTAAAAATGTATTTTAAAACAGAATGATTTCTAAATATTATAAAGCTACATTTGAGTCAAAATACACCATTGAAAGATGTTATAAAGTGAGACATTTTACTAGTTGAAGGTAAATATCAGCTTATATTGAATTTGGTGGCAGCAACACATTTAAAAAAAGTTGGACATGGGCAACCGCAGGCTAGAAAGGAAATGGCGGTACAAACGCCTCTCTGCACGAGCGACAGCCAATCAAACTGCAGCTACACATATGAAATCTTGCATGAGGGATGTAAATCTACAAATGCAGGTTAAAGCTGTCCAGCCCACAGTCCAGACGCCTCATGTTCAAAGGCTGTTTCAATTCAACCCTAAAACTTACGCAGAAATCTTGCTAATGCAAAAATAAATAAGTCCAGACGTTCAAAACTGTGCACATGTTCAAATTTATGTACGTTTTCTTTGAACATCTCAGTCCACTTCTCTCCACATCTCCAAACTTTGCACTTTGCCCTGCCTCTTCCCTCGAGGAGAACTGCTGTAAGTAGTACAGGAAAATGTTGGGACTTTGTTTCCATTTATTTTTTAAGATCACAGAAAAAGTTTTTGCTAAGCAACTTACAGCAGCCTTAGATAGACACCAGTTTCAGTCTGGTTTTGGCAGGAGTCACTCCACCGAAACAGCCCTTCTTAGAGTCACTAATGACATCCTGAAGCAAAGTGATGCAGGACATTGTTCCGCGCTATTGTTGTTGGACTTGACCTCAGCTTTTGACACTGTCGATCATCATGTCCTGCTCGATAGGTTGGGGGCATCAGGTCCTGCTTTGAAATAGTTTTCATCTTATCTATCTGGAAGATCATTTTTTCGTGGCTGCTGCTAAATCTAAATTTTCGTCTTCTTCACCACTAACTTTTGGTGTGCCACAGGGGTCTGTTTTGGGGTCGTAAGTGTTTATTTTATATCTTTATCATTGCTATGCTGATGGCAAAGGCGTGGCATGGCCTGGCACATGTGACTCTGGGTCCTTTATCATGTGCAGCCCACAAGTGAACAACCAATAAAATAGAACTGTTTTGGTGATTGGTCGCTAGAGGGAGGCTGTGTAAAGTCTAAGGACATATTCTTTATGGAGGAGCTCGGGTTCCTTACTTAGTTAGGACTAGATTACTACTGGATTGATTAGACTCAAGATTAAACTCCTGGAGGGGATGTTTGGTTTAAGGTTATACTCAGAGTGAAGTGTTTGCCATAGTTAGGGTTGCCATGGTTCTCTCTGAGGTGAATAGGGTACGGGATGGCCTTGGGTCCAAGGACGGGTCTAGCCTGCTCAGTCATACCTAGACACGTGTCATATTCTTTCTTGTGAAAGTGCATGTGACACCTGTCCCACTCACAGCCATGTCCAGACAACATGTTGCCCTCTTACCTTTCTTGGGACTTTCAGGGGTTGATGTCTTGTTTCCAGGCCTCTCATCATCAGGAGACACTTCCTGCAGCTCTGGACTCTGCTTCTGGGCCATCACAGCTGACACCATCTGGCCTGACAAAACTTTTTGATGCTTGTTGCTACTTGAATGAATTATATCATCGCTCTTCTTTTTCATCAAAGATGAAACTGGCAGCCGACTCTTTGAAGTCAAGGAAGTGTTAATCTCTGGGTGCGTCACCTGCTGTTTTTTGGTGCCAGTGCTTTCCCTGTTTGGTGGGAATCGTGCTTTAACATTTTTCTGTTCATGCTCTTTCTCCATACCATTTACAAGGTTGTCTGGTTTTTCCTTAATAGGCTTTGTTCCTGTCTTGTTGTTGGATTTTGTGGGAGAAAGGCTTCCTGACACAGATATCCCAGTTTTAGCTTCCTCAAAACTTGGTTTCCTGCCGGCTTTTGTTGTAGCAGTTGGAGATTTCACAGATTCTTTGGATCTGGGTTGTTTTTGCAGGTCAGAACTGACTGATGACCCTGAGGCATCAGTCACTGAGAATTTATCAAGTTTGACTGGTGATTTTACATCAGCGTCTGATACAGACTTTTTGGGAATTTTAATTTTTGAGTCTGTAGCACTCGAGGATCTGCTGCAGTTTTGGTCTTTTAACACCGGTGGCGGGGCACCTGGACTGCTATGCTCTTGTTGTGATGGACAGTCACTGGACATTTCCCTTTTCATGCCCTCCATGGAGCTCTTTGGCTTTGTTGTGACGTTCTTAGCCTTGCCTTCAGCAGCAGAGGACGGGGTCCTTGTTTCACTGCTTGTGGTATGCTGACCTTGTGATGCTCCCTTAACCCTTTGTTTAGAGGCAGTTCCTGGATTTCTGACCCCTAATCTCACATCTTGTGCCTTTGTTTTGTACATGTCTAAAGCTGCAGAGATATCACACAGGTCTGAGGCCTCAGAGTCTGTTTTTTCTTCATTTATGGGTACAGGAGAGTTGGTTTGAAAGCGATTGGTCTCATCTGTTGTGGATAATTCAAGGTTGGCATCGTTGAATTCAGGTTCACTGTTGTTTTGGAGGCTTGGCAGTCTGTCGCGGAAAGATGGAGAAAGAAACGTGAACATGGATTGTTTATTTATAGTTACCTTAATGACATCAAACAGTATTTATTTACCGTAGCGTTTAGCCGACGCTGGGTTTGTACAAACAGGTGGTTGACAATTACGGATAAGGATGGAATAACAGCTAGTCAATGGCTGAGCCAGCTGTCAATCATTAGCATTAGAAAAAAGAAATATAAGGCTTTATATAAACTCTCCTGGTTTGGTACAAAAAAATTAATGGATGTGAAATCAAACGGCTGTAAATGTGTTTATTTCTGCTCTGAAGTTGGACATTTTAACATGGAAGTCAACAGAGATTGACTCGCTTTTGCAGCCTGCCTCTAGTGGCCAGTCGAAGAACTGCAATGAAACGTAGTTTCACGTGAGCATCAACCTGGAAGTCAGATGGTTGGCGCTCGGTTACAGCGCTGGTAAATGCTGACCCAGATATTTGTATGAGCCAGATTCATAAGCCAGTTGTGATGTGGCATATGGTGAATGTCAGGCGTGGCCCAAAATCCCAAAGTGTCTGGTGAATATGTGGCCAATGTCAGGCAGCCAATATCGTCCGTTAAAGCCAAATGGACCAAAGAAAGCTGCAGATTTCATATTTGTGGCAAACATCCTTTGGCGTCTGTGTTGTGAGTCAGTAATCATCATATTTGAAGACGCAGAGACCAGCCGTTACTAATCATAAGAAGAGGCCAGAACTCTTTATTTAATTCTCTTTATTTAATTTTGGTGTCTCATTCCAGTGGTGCTGAGCTTGTTCAGGTATGCTTTTAAGCCAAATATAGATACATTTCTAAGTCAGCACACATTTGATTTCAGTGTGACAGCTGGCGTGACAACCACAGATAACTTGGCAACAGTCGGCAGACGTGACTGTAGTTTGCAGTTTCATTTTGTGTTGTTGTCTGTTTGTCTGCTGCAAGAATGTCGAGCATGACTGTATTCTTAGAAAAACATGCCTGAAGGCTCAGGAAATGAAGTCTTTCGAGCCGTTTCAGCAGTTCTCATAACAGGACCAGATCACACGGACGGACCAGTGTAAAGAGGAGCGAGCAGCGAAGTCCCGGCAGATCTGAAGTCAGTAAACTGACAACAAACGAACACACTGGGACCCGACAGGGATCCGCCTGACTCAACTTCTGTGAAGTTTATGTTTAAAGGCGCATGAATGTAGGCGTTTCTCCTAATGTAATAAAGATAATAAAAACTATTTTTTAGAAATGATAAACTACAAAACTTCCTAGTTGTTAAAACCTCACACATTTGCGTGTTTCAGGAAGTACATCCTCTTTCAATTCTGAGGTTTGACATAACAGGACATAAAATGATATCCTGTCCTTTTCCTGCTCTGAAAACATGTAAACAACTTCAGATGAACAGCACATGGTATATTAAACCGTCGTTCACTTATCAGAAACTAACAGTAAAATAAATCACTCAAAGCCAAAGTACTGGCTTGTAAACCTGTTTTATCAGCACTCATTTCAAACATCTTTTCTTATCTTGCACACATGATATTATCGGTGTGTAAAAAGGTTGTGGAGGAATTTGGACCAACTGTTTTTTTACAACATGGCTTCACATATGTCACATTTGTGCACCAGGACAGAGAAACGTTTGCACTTTGGTCCCCTACAGGCAGAGTTGAAGATCACCTGCCATGAACTCTGCTGCAGCAAATACACCTTCTTATGAAACTGAAACAGATATTTTAACACGAAGAAAAGCCCTTTGTTCTGCTCTAAAGTCTGCGTTTCAATCAGGCAGGGCTCTGGACCGCCTCAGTCAGTCCGCCGTAAATCACCTGCTGTGTTTGGCATCACTGTCCTGCTACGCCTCGTTTCCACTAACGGTCCAAACTAAATGCAGAACACGAACCTCGGCCTTCAACGTGATCAAGTACAAGTTTGCGCCACGCATGGTGTATGTTGTTGTGAAACCTAATGCATGAGTTGGCATTTTCAGCACAAACTAATTTGAACTTTCATCTATTTATTTATTTATACTATGTCTCCGAGGATGGGATTCATTTGCGGACGTCCACCCTGTTTCTTCTCCAAGATCATTGCTGATGTTTTTGCTCCTTGGCATTGTGATAGCATTTATCTGAAAATGGTGAAACGTCTGCTTTTATCGAAGTGTTCAAGCTTGCTGGTGATTAAACAAGCGGGTGTGTTTGCGTTCGCCCTCCTGTTCCTGCGTTGTTTCTGTCTGAGCTTCTCTTCCCCTCATGTTGAGAAACAGCTGATTTGGTTATGAGGTCCCGATGCATAAAACCGACTCCAGCTGGAGCAGGGTGTACTCTTGTTCACGTTACAGCAAGGCGATCTTTGTATGTACTGAGTTTGACAACTTTAGAGACGGAAATACAGTTTCAGCTGTATGGTGTATGAATATTTTAGAGCCTCCCAGCATGCTCAGCTCATTGTTTCCTGAGACAAAGAGACTTGGGAACATGGAGCTCAGGTTGCATGAAGAGCTTAACTCTCTTTCACGTCCCGGCGTTCTGCTTCTCCCAGTATCAAAGACACCATTAAACCTTAACCACAGAAAATCAAACTCGTACTCACAGTTTTAGTTCAGCTGCGTCCGAGTCCTTTAAAGTCGAAGCTCCGCAGCATTCCTCTCCGATCTGTTGGCCCCCTTCCAAACTTGTCTCCGGGCTAACGATCACCTTATGGGCAAAAGCCTTGTGCTTTGAGGGCAGATTCACAGTCTTCCGTGTTATGCGAGTTTCTTTCGGCGTGCGGTTTTCCTGACCTGAGTCTGTGCCAGTGACTGGCTCCTCCAGCTGCACAGAAGTTGTTTCAAATTCCTCTGAAGTCGTTGCCAAGGTGATGGCTGAAGCTGGCGAGCCGCCACCAGCTGGTAAAGTCTCTGGCTGGACAGGCGGGCTGTCTGCCCACCCCTGCGTTACTGAGTCATCGTCAGGTATCACAGACACCGGTATAGCCAGCACAGGAGGCGAGTCTGCTCGAAAGCCCTCCTCCTCTGGTTTCAGGATGTCCTCTTCTTTCTCCCCCTCCCTCTCCCATTCGTCCTCCTCCTCTCCCAGGTGGGTTTCCACCCAGATGGCTTTGTGGAGCTGGACTGGCGAGTTGCTTCTGGGTGCTTGTGTGTCCTGTGGTGAAGGGCTCCATGTGGTGGCTGCAGTTTCCCCAGGGAGGCTGCTGGTGGACGTCCGAGCTCCGGTTCTGGCTCCTGAACTTCCTCGTTGCACATGCGCTGACTTTTCCTCCTGCTGAGTCGTGGCTGACCCCAGACTTACTCCTCTCCGTGCCGTGCTTATTGAGGTTAAGTTTGGGGACCTCGGCGTCTCAGCTGTCCTGGAAAGTGGGATGTCTAGTGACGTCAGGGTGGTCGGGCTTATGACGTTATCTCCGCTGGAACTCAGGATCCTTTCCTTTAAATCTACTTTCAGCCTCTTGCTAACCTCCTCCACCACCGAATCTGAAAAACCTAAATCCCAGTTTGGCTGATTATTCGCAGCAGTGGAAGACGTACGTCCCTCGGCTGTAGGTGTCACTTTCCCAGAGTTCTTCTCACTGCCCACAAACACCTCCCTCACGCTGCTCCTGCCGCTGCTGTCGCTGTCTGCGAAGGGGAGCTTACCTTCATCGTTTATCATAGAGACTGTGCTGGAGCTGGAGCTCCTGCTGATGGCGTCGCCACCCTTGACTGTTGTCCCATCTCTTCGAGAGGCCACCGGAGTTTCCAGCCCGTCCTGCCGAGACAGCCAACGTGGAGAGGAGGGAGACGTCGGGGAACTTGAGTTGGTGGAGTGATGCTGACTTCTGCGCTTCTTCCTGAAGAGGCTGCCGATGCGGTTTAACATCCCCCTTTTTTCTTCTGAACCCTGACAGAGAACAGACACAATCAAATAATCAGATGAGGAAATAATGTGGTTAAAAAACAGAAAGCAAAAGAAAGCTCAAAGGTATCCTCTCTGGCACACATGCAGGCTGAAGCTGTGCACGAAAAATGGATGGAATTCAGGTTCCTTTAACGTGCAGCTGCAGCTCAAACAGACACACTTCCTCTTGGTTTTTAATCTCCTACAAGACTGGAAACACTTTGCACAAACTACTAAAAAGAGAGCCGACTGGAAGACATACAGGCACACACAGAAAATACAAGTTCATCTCCTAAAACCCCGATTAAAAAAAACAAAACAATTATAAGCATATTTTATTCACAATAGGACATAGAAACCATTTAAAATGTTGAAAATTGGTAGATGGGCAATAAACGGGTGGAATAGTAACTGGAAGGAGGAACATCTACAACTAACGAGGGTTAATTGCCAGCAGGTCAGGGACATGACTGGATATAAAAGAGAGATCAAGAGTCTCAGCAGTGAAGATGGACAGAAATTCAATAATGCGGAAAAAAAAAATTCAAGTTTTAGAATAAACTTCCTGAGTGTGAAGGTGCTTTGAACGTCTCATCATCTCTGAGTACATGATGTTATGGAAGGATTCTCAGATCCTTCAGCAGCAGGGACTTCAACAAGGCCTGCCAGGATCTCTGGACCTTCAGGACGGATTCCGGACCATTCCTCTTTCCAGAACTGCTTCAGCTCAGACACACTTGTCATTTCTAGGTTTTTATTTCTAACTGTGGACTGATGGATGTTAAAAACACTTTGTGATGACTTTGTTTCCCTTTTCCAGCCTCATGCAGATCAACAACTCTTGATCGCATCGCTCCAGAGGTCTCCTGTTCACATCACATCAGCAGATGCTTCTTATGAACAGCAAATCTTTGATCAGTGAAAGTATCTCTAAACCACATCTCCAAACTCCGCTCATCAACTGGACTCCGGGACTCCACGCAGCCGAATGAGGCTGAGCTGAAGATTCAGAGGAGTTGGCCTCAAACTCAATGTCAGTGACCTGCAGGTTCAAATACATGCTTGAAAACATTTACATCGAAGCCACAACAAGACAAACAACAGAAACACCGACTCACTGATGTCATAAAGCACAGAGCGCCTGCTCCGACATGACGCACGGACCACAAAACGCCTTTCTGTGGACTTCTGTGTCTAATTTACTTCATAATCACAAATAAAATGAGTTCATGTTCCTGTCTTTCAGAAGTCACAACAATCTTTGATCTTGGCACTCAAACATTACGTGTAAAGATAAATGTTAGAACCATTTCCAACCACCTGCCTGCGTCTTAAGAGGATAAGAAGATCCTCCAGGCTGCATCAAACATGAGGTGGCGTTTGAGAGGTGGTGACTAGATGGCTCAGCAAGACGAGAGGGTGTGTACGCTGCTCCTAGAGACCACGGCGTCTGTTATCTGCTGACCTTATGTAAGATCTGTGTCTCTCACCAAACAGATTAAACGTGTGATTTAGACTGAATCTAAACAATGGAGCGGATCAAAGCTCACAAGCCACAGCTGTCGCAGAACGAAACAATCCACATATGCCTGAATCTGGATTTGTCCCTCCTGGTTTGAGACATACGTGTGTTCACATCAGGTGTCTATTCTGGAAATAGACCTTCTTAAAAACCGCTTCACACGCACTCAGGTGCTGTCAGATGCTGCCAGGTTTTCCAGTTCACATTTAAACAAAAATCAAACAAAGAAATGCGACCAAAGGGCTTCCCCTTTATCTCGCTTCGTTGTGGCGTTGATATGTGCAGTCAAAGCTGTGATACTGTACCTCCAGGGTGTTCACAGATCCACCGTACTGAAGCAGAGCCTTACAACAGTCTTCGAGGACTACCTGGGGTCCCTCCGAGTGCTGCTGCTGCGCTTTCAGTCCTCCACCCGGAATCCTTCCCGTATTTACGTAAAGCAGCAGCAAGTGGCAGGTAGGAGGAGATTCAGCTCTGCTTCTGTGCGCGTTACGCTCCACTTTTTTATCTGTCAGCCAAAGTTCTGCCTCGTTCGCATATCTCAGATAATAAAATAACACACACAGACACTGATTTAGGTCTTAACTGCGTCTGACGCCCTTTAAACTCCTCAAAAAGAAGAGGAGAGATTTTTTTGCTTACACGTATAAGTTTAGAAAAGTCTGTTTTTTTCCTGGTTTGACACTTTAATTCCTCAGTTGTGTTAATCAGCAGCACATTTAAAATAGGGCTTCTACTGACACTAAAAACCGTGAGTATCAGTTCGATAGGTTTAAGACTACGGATATAAAAACCAGGAATGACGAGGTCCCATTGTGGACGTAATCTTAAATGTTACCCTGTCTGACGCTGGACTCTGGATGTACTCCTGCCTTACAGCTGAAGAGAACTGGGACTGGTTCCAGCAGGGTCACATGACCCGGAGTGGGATGAGGCAGGTATATGAACATAAACTACGTTAGGCAGACAAGCCTGCAAAACGAAAGCAGCTCTGCTCTCAACCTCTGCTACCTTCCTCCAGGCCTCATTCCTCCACTCGTCCTGATAGACAGGAGCAGAAGTGGGAAACCTGTCAATCATCAGCTGCTCCTTCAGGGCTTTTAACGGGAACAAAGCTTTCACTTTACTTAACGGACCTATTTAATCCAATGACACAGAAAACAACGTCCTCACGTTGGACGCTCTCCTTTACATTAGGTTGTGCCGAGCTCTACTTTTGGATGCTCCGTTTGAATTATTACAATGAGGTGCAGAGGGGACCCACATTTTTGCAAAATGTGTCCGTTTTTTTTCTCCATTACAGATTTATCCGTGCAATACTTTACACAAATCTAGGGGTAATGGAAACTTATATGTCCTCACAGAGTCTGAGGAGACATAGGTGCGAACGATCAGGATTTGTGTACTTGGAAGTTCATACTCCGGAGAATGCACTTTGGAGGATCGGAGGACGCAGTTGGGACATCAGTCCGTCCGGTTACATGCTCATCCAAACTGAGCTGTTTGCAGTAATCGAGTTAAGGATTTAACTGGAGTTTCAGAAATCTGGTTATACATGCGCGGGAAGGGAATCGAATTATTGAGTGAGGTGCGTTGGACTCTACAACACTAGGTGGCGCTACACGCCCTTTGGCGTTGGCATTCTTCCGGTTAGTTAAAACAAATAGTAAACAAACGCAGCAGATGTAGAAGGGGGACAACAACACGTGCAGATGTGGGCGCCAACGATGCAGCAGGTCTCGTTAATACTAAGCCTGATGGTGTTGCAGTAAGATGCACAACTGTGTTGTGTCCCGTTGTTATTCCCGCTTCCCGCTCGTCACTTCTGGTAGGCGGAGTCCCAGGCCAGTCAACAGCTCGGCTCACCGTGGTTTGCGGAATAGCTCCATTTAGAACCGCATTATCTGGCTCCAATAGCTCGTTTTCAAGAACTCCAGTTCGGTTCGACTACAACCCGACTAAGGTGCTTACATGACTTTTAAAACTCGATATCAGTCGGACTAAGACAAAAAATGTGACGTTCCCATAGTGCATGTTGACGTACTGAGACGACGTCACAGCTCAGCTGACGGGCTGACATGGATTCAAAAACGTCTACCGTTTATGAATGTGTCTGCAATTCCAACAGCTTGTCGTGATAAGTGGAAACCAACCGCAACTTTAGGAAAGGTTTTATGGTTTCAACTGAAAAAGTACAAACTGCATGACTTTGGGCTGACGCAGATGAAAGATAAGAAATGAGGTGAAATCTTTGACTGCAACTCCAAATCGATGGTCCTACATCCAACAGTGTGAGCGGCTCAGACAGAAATCCTGCAACTTCTGCCGACGTCTTAAAAAGCCTCTTCTATCATGAGCCAGGACTACATTCTGCTTCTTTTCTGAAGAAATCGTGCAGCGTGCAGGAACAAACCTCAGAGGATAAACCCCTCGAGATGAACAACTGGTGCTGATGCACACGAAGGAGGCGCGACATGACACACTTCAAACTTTTAATGTGATGGAGAAAAGTGACATTTCTCCCAGGAATAATAAAGTTCATGCTGATGAGCTGAAGTAATAACAGAGGAGTAATAACAAAGTCATATACACCTGTAATACAAATGTGTCTGATTTTCTACATATTCCCGGCTGCCAGGCAGCTGCTACATGTGTAACACACATGGACATACGCGTCTGTGACATCAGCAGCACTCGCTCAGACCGTCAAACGAACATGAAACCCACCTTGAAGAACTTGGAGGAAGAAACAGGGCTGCTGGGCTGAGTCATGTTAAAGCCGACCATGGAGGAGCACTCGGAGTGGGGTTCCCAGTCCGACTCGGTCTGGAGGCTGCACTCTGTGAAAACACTCATCTGGTCGAAGCTCCTGGCAGAGAGAGGAAGGAAACGAGCCGGAGGGGGGGTCAGTGGAGGATGTTATGTCACTGGCTTTTGTTTCTCTCTTCATTGTGCAGCACATGGGTTTTCCCCCTCACTTTTATGTTTCAGTCCTGAAACTTTTCTTCCCTTTGGGACAGTTTTGTCATCTGAATCTCTCCTGAACGCTTAAATGCACCATTTCAAACCTAAACCGTAGCTTGTCTAAGGAGTTTCGTTTATGAGTGCTGTCCCAGCATCATGTCACGGCGGTTAGGCGCTGACAGCTTCTCACCGCGCTCAGGGTTTCCTAACACCTCAAAGCCAGCTGAGAAAACACACAGAGACAGGAAATCTGACACCCCACGGACAACGTTCACTCCCGGCGGCGGCGCAATTAGAGCGCTGCAGAGGATTCTGGTACGAGCCCGAGGCATCGCGAGCTGCTTCTATTTTGAGGAGGGCTTCTTCTGCCGCTGCTTCAGTGTTTACAGCCAGAAGGCGTCCAGTCTGAGGACTAAACAGTCATCCAGCTTTCAGTCTGCTCACATTCAGTTTGCACATCAGTGGTTCCCGTTCAGCAGTGCAGGAACAGCGTTTTCAACATTTACAGGTCGTCAGAAGCTTCTCGGTCTTCTCAGGTCATTTTTCCCAACAGTTTTTTGTTTTCTTACTCCATATGAGATCTTTTTGTTTTGTACGAAAGCTTTTTTCTTTGTTTTTGAAGTTGACAATTCACCAGGAACACATTTACAACCGTTTCGGCTCTTTAGAGGACAGAAAGTCCTCTCCCAAAAATCTACTATAAAAACAGTACAAGTTAGTATTTTTTTTCCTCTTTTTTTGCTTAGATCTTTCAATCAATCAGTCCTAATTAAAGTTACCAAATATTTAATAATTTAAAATTGTTAAACCTTTTAAATACTAATTTGATTACATGACGTCACTGTTACAATTAAAAAAATACATTCATACAATATAAATAATACATGAGTAGTGTTAAATATTTTGATGAAGTGTTTAGTATTTTTTATTGGTTTTATCATTAATAAATTAGAGGTTTATCTTATAAACGACTGTAATGGAAATATATTGCAATCTCATCGCAAACATCAGTTTTCTTCAAAATGAAACTGACATTACAGAAGCCTTGAGATTTAAAAATGTGGTTTTAATGGGACTTCAGTGCTTCCTGCT
Organism: Xenentodon cancila; assembly: GCA_014839995.1. Lineage (NCBI taxonomy): Eukaryota > Metazoa > Chordata > Actinopteri > Beloniformes > Belonidae > Xenentodon > Xenentodon cancila. The sequence continues at coordinate 22,206,427 of CM026210.1, read as the reverse complement.
TCCTTACAGTGCGGTCGTTCTCTCTGCTTGCTTTACTTCTTTTATTGATTTGATGGTGATTTTTTCCCTTTTTCCTTTTTTTAATTCAGTCTACCTGCGATAGCTTCTGGACACATAAATCACTGGGACTGCAGTGTTTTTGACAGAAACAGCAACATTTTTATAGCTCTTTTATCTCCAGCGCTCCGTGTTTGTGGCCGACACTCAGCTGAAGCCTGATTGACGGCGTCTGGACACCTGCACTGAACCTTCCAGACCCCTCAGGTCATCTGGATCTGGTTTTTTATCAGTTCCAAGTCAGAACCAGACATGGAGAAGCTTCCTTCAGCTTCTATGTTCCACATGTCTGCAACAAACTCCCAGAAATCCTCAGATCAACTTTTATTAATCTGTTTTTTGAACTAAGTGATGATGTTTTTGTGTCTCTCTAAAGCACTTTGAATCACCTTGTCATTGAATTGTGTTATATAAATAAACCTCCTGCCTAATGGACGTTGTATGTCCTTTAATGGCCAGCTAGGGTAGTAACCTTTAAATTTGACACTGATTTAAAAGTGTGAAAAAACACTGTATCAGAATCAGTGTTATTACTAATCTTTGGTACAGCACTGATCTTTAAAATAACCCCCTAACCTTCCCACATTACTTTATGAAAAATAAATCATTTAGGGATGAGGCCACTGTGGAGATGTTCAGGTTCCTGGACTCTGCCATCTCACAAGGTTGGAGGACCACTTTGACAAATGACTGCAACATGTCCACATACCTTATTCTTGCACATTTTATTATTAAGAAAAGGTTGTAGAGAAATCCACTACAGTCCACTACAACATATTAACTGCAAGAACACAACTGTGACATGAAAGTTTTTAAAAGTAATTTTAATGACCTTCAGATCACATCAGCTGCAATACTGTGGTTTCCCACAAGGCGGCAGCGCTTCCCTGTTTATCAGGCTGCACTGGCAGAGCCTAAGAGTTCAGTTCTGCACAAATTTATAAACTGAAAAACTGGAAAACTAATATAGGATTAACTACAACTTTATCACTGCAGCTGCTGTGTATAAAAGCAAAGTTGTGCACCCGTGTGGGTGTTGGATTATGTGAACCTGACTGAGCGGAAATGTTGCAGAGACACTGCAGACTTTCCACCAGGATCACATTCTTTGTTCAAGCCACACCTCATCTGGTAGCACTCTGTGCAAATTTAAGTTTATGTTTATTATAACAAAGGGATCCTTTGATACCCACTGGATAATCTTATTTACATGATCTGACAAACATTTACACAATAAAAGAGGTTTGAGATTTCTGCTATCTTGTTTTGAAAGGTTACTTAACTCACAAAAGCCCCTCTGTTTTGGTATATGTCTCTAGCTGAGATCTGATTTTGTGCTTTTACAGCCATAAACACATCAGACGTGCGTCTTCACAAGATCAAAACAAACGAGTTATGTTTCCTTGCAGTTGTGCTAACTTCTTATCTTTCTGGCATCTCACTTCACAATTCCCCCACCCTGCAGGCTAGTCAGGGTTGGTTCCTCAAAACTTTGACGAGGTACAATCAGTCTGCCGTCACCTTTTTAAAAAACAGGAGGTCTGCAGAGTCAAAGGGTTTAAGAGGGTAATCAGCAACCAGGTGCTGCTGATCATCAGGCCTTAATGAAGTGAAAGAAAAAACAAATACAACAGATTAAAAGCGGGCGTAGTAGCTTTTGCATAACTGTTTATATATTCCAGGTTTCCCCGTATCGCTCCTCAGTCCTTCCTGCACTTCAACCATCTCCAGTTTCTCCTCAGTCGGTGTTTTCCTTCAGATTTGTCTTCACTGCTGCGCTCTCACGTTTGTGCACGCCACTAGGTTTTAGGATTACGACTTTGGACTTTAGTGCTGCAACTGCACTTTTATCAGCTTTAAAGCAACGGTTGATTTTTGCTTGCTAAACTTGCATCTGTGTGCTGAAGAACTGAACTTTAAAGGAGAAGTTAAACGGTGTGGGGGAAGTTTGGGCTGCATCATGAACACGCCTCTTGAACATCAAGGCCTTATGAAAGTCAAATATTTCAATGTTGCCGTGGATGCCCAGCTGCAGATAGATTTCCACTCTTTCCAAAGATGATTGATTACCTTGGAACAAAGCAAGTATCAGCTAGTCACCTTCAAGCAAGCAGTGAAGGATTTAATATTGCACCACAGTCCCGTCATGCTAAAACATGCAGATGGTACCAGTCAACAGTGTCGTCTGCAGTCACCTCAGGTGAGGGGACTTCGGTGAGGATTTTACATGCTGCCGGTCATGTGCGCCTGCAGAGGTGCAACCGAACCGTGTACTTGATCCAAAATGGATGGGTCCCACTATGTGAGACTCAAACACGCCTCAACAACCAATCACAGGTCTCCGCAGGGGACCGCAGGTCGCTGAAGCCCAGAAAGGTGGACTACGAAGCAACCACGACACCAAACCAGAACCTGCTGCACATCAGAAGCTTACTTCTGTGCTGAAACACGCTGAAAAAAAAGAAAGAGAGGACTGCAGTTGGAAAACTGTGGATGAAACCAGTTTTCTTTTTATTTAAACTCGGTACAGAACCCACAAGATCAACTCCATGAGCATATGGCAAATTCTCACTAAACTGTAGTATTTCTAGCCCACAGCTGCGTTTGAAGTTGAACGTGCCTGCAAAGGAAGAGCAAGCACTGAACTCCTGCTCCAGGGTTGTTCGGAGCATTATTCGCCTCACATGCGTTGAAAAAGGTCAACTTGTGGACGTTAGTGGATGTTGGAGGGTGCACTGACTCGCTACTGGTTGCTCCTTGTTGGCTGTTAGGCGTCGTTTTTACGCTATGACAAAGTTTGTGTTTAGCATGGCAGCAGTTTATTTTATGTTCCAGTGACCGTTTATCTTTCTGTGTCCATTAAACAAACGACCAAAGAAACTTACACTGAGCACTGAATCAGATGATGGATGACCTCAAATAACCCTGCGTGATCACGGGTCAGAGTCAGCCTCAGGTAGAATGCATGTATGTCGCGACTGCTTTCGGCTTCACTTACAACCACCTTCGGTCAGTTTTAAACATCGTTGGCTGCTTCGGTTACAAAGTGTACGCTGTCTTGGACTTTGAAATGAAACAAGTCAGATAAACTCAAACATGGCTGGAATATAAAGACCATAAAAGTAAACCTGGTCATAGGTGAATGAGTGACTAATGCTTTCTGGAGTTACAGATCCTGATACTGTCCTCTGGACTGTGGTCCCCACCCCCCGGTCCCCCGGTCCCCTGGTCCCCCGGTCCTCAGGGTCCACAGTCCTGCATGTTTGAGATGCTGCTCTGCTTCAGCACACCGTGATACAAGTGGCTGTGCAGACCTGGATGACAGCTGATGACGACTGTTCATTAGAACCAGGTGTGTTGATGCAGGGAAGCGTCTAAAACCAGGATTGAGAAACACTTCTAGACGCTTCTAGAGGAGGAAAATCTTCTGGTTTAAGTCGCTGAAGCCGAGTGTCATTTGAAAAACAAAGAAATCTCTCTGTGAGGGAAAAATGAGCCTGTCATCCTTCCCTGACAAAGCTCCTGAGAATGACCTGTGGCGTTTTGAAATCTCGCTGCCTCCCAGTCAGCCAGGCTGCAGGCACGAACCAGCTCCAACTTGCCTGAACCTCCTCAATCACAGAGAAAGCTCTGTCTTAAACACATGAGCTCATGTTGATGAGGAATGTTTGCCGTTTATGCCTTTACACAACATAGTGTGATTGCTTAAACATTTGATTTAGGTCGGTTGGATAACTAAGGTGCCGGATAAAGAAGAACTTCTGTCAAAAAATGTGTAACAGCTGAGTCGCTGGTTGTGTTCAGGTTAAACTTCACACTCAGCTTGTGTATCTTTTTACAGAGAGACAGGGAGGAGCAGTGACTATGAGATAACAGATAGTTACTTTGGTCACATTAGGTCTGGGAACCATGACGGTAAGCAAGAACATCAGCAGGGACAGAGGATGACCACACAGTCTTCTACATGCAGAATATGACAGCAATAGTGGTTTTGAAGGAAGTGGAAACTGCAGTCATGTGCAAAACCAGAACCTCTTCAAATTCTGTTTTCGTGTAAGAACATGATACAAATCTTCTGATCGTGGTGGATCTAACTCTTGGGCAAATACACCATCACACAAACAGCAATATACAACTACTAAACAAAAATGAACCCAATGAATTTAAAAAAAAAAGAAAAAAAAAAGGCAATACTAAGTACCCCCATACTACAGCCACAGGATTTAGGAGGTGAAATGCAGCCAGGTGTTTCTAATCATCAGTCTTCGATGACCAACAGCAGATGCGCAGTTGTCTACAAAGTCAAATGTTTAAGCAGTTTGCTGGCCAAGAGCATTCAGGTTGGCATTAACACAATGCCAAGAGGGAAAGACATCAGGAGTGGTCATAGAAAACCAATTGATGCTCCACATTATTCTGGGAAGATTAATGGGTTAAAACACATTTTCCAGACAATCAACATCCTACAGTGGAGCGTATTCAAGCAATATCCCAAAGTAATTACAACATTTTAGCAGAAACACCTCCCACCAGCCACAGTCAAGCACGGTGGTGGAGGGGTGATGATTTGGGTTGTAGCACAGAAACAATGCCTGCACACCTCCCCATCACTGAATCATTTATGGACTCTTATATATATCAGATGATTCCAGAGCTGAACCTGAGTCTGGAAGCTAAAGCTTGACTTAAAACTGGTTTATGAAGCACATGTTCTTGTGGAACCTCAAGAGTGCTGTAAAAAAGTGGGCAAAAAAACAGGCTGAAGCAATGTTGTTAGTTGAGAAATTGACCACAGTGACCATATCTGTATGTGTGTGTGTGTGTGTGTGTGTGTGTGTGTGTGTGTGTGTGTGTGTGTGTGTGTGTGTGTGTGTGTGTGTGTGTGTGTGTGTGTCATCTGCAGAACTACTCAGATGAGTCAGTGTACCAGTGATGGACAAGTGGTTTGTCTTCTAAAAGTCTGTTGTGGAGAGTTCAGTCACATCTGCGGCCTCAGAACCAGTGACTTAAAAGACTGACCAAACTGATAAAGAAGGCTGGTTCTGTTCTGGAGCCTCTGGAGATGATTGTGTGAAGGAGGAAACTTCATAAACTAAAGAAGATCAACAACCCTGAGCATCCTCATCAGCATCCTCATCAACCACACAACACAGTGATTCAGCAACAGTGTCTTCAGTCAGAGGTTCTTCAGATCCACTGTAACACAGACCGCTACAGAAGATCCTTAAAACCGCTGCAGGAGATCCTTCAGACCGCTGCAGGAGATCCTTTAGACCGGTACAGGAGATCCTTCAGACCGGTACAGGAGATCCTTCAGACCGGGACAGGAGATCCTTCAGACCGGTACATGAGATCCTTCAGACCGGTACAGGAGATCCTTCAGACCGGTACATGAGATCCTTCAGGCCGGTACAGGAGATCCTTAAGGCCGCTGCAGGAGATCCTTCAGGCCGCTGCAGGAGATCCTTCAGGCCGCTGCAGGAGATCCTTCAGACCGGTACAGGAGATCCTTCAGACCGGTACAGGAGATCCTTCAGACCGGTACAGGAGATCCTTCAGACCGGTACAGGAGATCCTTTAGACCGGTACAGGAGATCCTTCAGACCGGTACATGAGATCCTTCAGACCGGTACAGGAGATCCTTCAGACCGGTGCAGGAGATCCTTCAGGCCGCTGCAGGAGATCCTTTAGACCGGTACAGGAGATCCTTCAGACCGGTACATGAGATCCTTCAGACCGGTACAGGAGATCCTTCAGACCGGTACATGAGATCCTTCAGACTGGTACATGAGATCCTTCAGACCGGTACAGGAGATCCCTCAGACCGGTACAGGAGATCCTTCAGACCGGTACAGGAGATCCCTCAGACCGGTACAGGAGATCCTTCAGGTCGCTGCAGGAGATCCTTCAGGTCGCTGCAGGAGATCCCTCAGACCGGTACAGGAGATCCTTCAGACCGGTACAGGAGATCCTTCAGACCGGTACAGGAGATCCTTCAGGTCGCTGCAGGAGATCCTTCAGGGTGCTACAGGAGATCTTTCCTGCTCACAGCCATAAACCTCTACAACGACTCTATTAGAGACTTAAATCATGACAACCGCAACAATTATTTTCCATTCAGTGATAATTAAAGTATTTGAATAGAATTAGCACATAGCAGCTGAAGTTCTGGTAGAACTGGAAGCAGTTTCCTGGTCTGTTGCTTCATCTACCTCCTCAGTGCCTGCAGCATGAATGAGCAGGGTGACAAAGCATCTTCCTTTGAAAGCAGTTTAAGTGTTTGTTGTAAATATTACAACACTTAAATTGCCTAAAGGGTCTAAAGAGTGATGGATGTTGCATTTGGGTTGTTGCAACAACAAGTTTGAACCTTTGCAGTTAATTGGCCAACTATAACTACTATTAACGCCACGCTTACTTTATTTCTTTCCTAAATGTTAAATAAATGCTCCATAAAACAGGAGTTTTAAGCTTGCTGAGGGTCTTTCCCACCTGGTCCGTGGAAGGTCGGGTGGTGAAGATTGTTGACTTCCCGGCCCACTTGGTAGCTTTCAGCAGTTCAGCTTTTTAGCTTCTATGTAAACATCATCCAACACTGATGATTCCCGTTTGCAGTCAGCTTATTTTGTTTTACCAGACTTTGTGGCCACAATGTGACCCGGCCCTCAGAAACGAAGCCTGGAGAGACATGGCGGAGACAGTCAGTGGATCTGAGTTACTTTTACTGGCGTTTCCATTGGTAACGGTAGCTCGGTAACTCGCAGCAGGTCTTTCTCAATATCAGAGACAAACCATCAGCGCAGACCTCTTTCACAAGCTCGTGAGTCTGTATTTCTTACAAATGGAGTACCTAAAAGTGACGGGCAGCTCGTCGGCTCTGCAAAGCGCTGGTACCCACCAGAGTAGTAGCAAAACTGCCATCATTAACGCTCGAGGACTGTGTCAAACCTGACAAACTCCAACAGGAAGAGTTTCTGATGAGCATGGCAAAGACACGTGTGAGACTGCTGCAAGACGCTGTACATGTTCACATGACCAACTCTGACAGCTACTCACAAACCATCGGTACATGTTCGATACAGTCAACGTCACGCAATCAGCCGTAAAAACGGTTTTTATAAGAACTGCAGACTGATTAAGCGTCTCGGAAAACGTTCCTCTGGCGTCAGTCGGTTCTGGTTCCCCGCAGCTCTAGCAGCCGCACGTACGTTTTATACATCCATGAAGTTGACATGTTGTCCATCAGAGGCCAAACCCTCTTTCCTCCCACCCAAAAAAAACAAGGAGGAAGCAAGAAAGAATAAACAAACCTAAAAATGATTCAAGTCTCGCTTTCAACCAGAGGAGCTGCTACAATAAACATATGTGACAAACACAAGTTACAAGCATATAAGTACATTCAAGAGTATTTTGCATAAAAAGGCAGCACTGAGACTGGTTTCATATCAGAACCACAGGCTGCAGCCTCAATAAAATCCCCTCTTTTGTTGTTCAGCAGGAAATATTCAAATATAAATGGACTTCTGGCAGCCAAGAAGGTTCCTGGTTCGATTCCTGGGCGGGAATCTTTTTTTCCTCCCACAGTCCAAAATCATGCGTACTAAGTTGATTGGTTTTTCTAAAATGCCTGTAGGTGTGAGTGTGCACGGTTGTTTGTCTCTGTATGTGGCCCTGTGACGGACTGGCGGTCCAGGAGGACCGCTGCCTCTCGCATGTAATCAGCTGGGATAGGCTCCGGTGGACCCCTGTGACCCTGTGAAGGATAAAACGGGTATAGAAAATGTACGGATGGATAAATGGATTTCTGCTAGCAGGCCAAGCCTTGAGCAGCAACTGAACAAACTCAAACAAGGGATGGAACAGATTCAAGTGTTGACTCACCCTCGGTTTGTATATGAGGGGTTTAATGAGTCACTGGGAGCTGCTGACGGAAGGTATCTCGTTGTGATCTACAACGCTTAAAAGCCCAAACCAGGTCAGGAGAGGACTCCGACTCCAGCCCACAATAAGAATGACATACAGACGGGGCGAGGCTGGACTCCTGCCTGATATAAGGGCTTGTTCAAGGTCAGGTTGCCCAGTAGGAAATGTGGAGTTTGGCACTACGCTGAAGTGGAGCAAAAACCTCTCTCCAGTAGTTGTGTATTTTATTCACAATTCATGCTCAGCTGCTGTTTGTAAAAGCGCCTGGCTGCGCGATGAGGGTGTGGCTGGAACAACAGCTGTGTTTGCCAGATGCAGGGCGGTTCTGCAACAACCAGTAGGCTGCAGCCACCAGACCTCCATCTGGACCAGTAACCACAAGCAAAGAGAGCAGTCTAACCCGAGCCAACGTGTTTGTGAAAGCTTTCAAACGCTTATCAGCTCAAGTTTCAGCTACTGCCAATCCCTACTGCATTGGCAGTGCAGAGGCCAGCGCTGCTCTCCAGCCTGGAGAGGTACACCGTCCAACATGTTTACGATCCGCCCCGAGGGGAGGGGGAGCGCTGATCCCACCTCCAGAACAAGGTGGTTCCTAACTCTGACGTGCTGACCTTAGAGGGGGAGGAAGGAGCCTGCTCACTGCCTTGTTCAGTCTGTGTCAAACCTGCTTTTATTTGTTATTTTTTAAAGAAAAATGATTTGAGCCCTCTAATTAGTAGCTGACAGCTGTGCTATTTTTGTCTGCATAAAGACAGTAACATTAGAAGTATGAGATTAAAAACAGGATCGACACAGAAAAGAGCAACAGTAAAGTCCAGAAACCCTGACGGCCACTCAAACTGCAGAAGCACGAACGATGTCGACACTCCTGACATAGAGAGGGCACGCACGTGATCATAAACACCAGCAAGACGACCTGCATTTAAGTTTACGTATCATATATATATATATATATATATATGTAAATTTGATACGTAAATTTAAATGCAGGTCTTCTGCATTTAATCCTGAACTTGCAGGTCAGACTGGTGGCGTTACCAGTGGAGCGTCTGCAGAGCGTCTGCAGAGCGTCTGCAGAGCGTCTGCAGAGCGTCTGCAGAGCGAGGACCGTCTCCGTCCAGCTCAACATCTACACGCAGCGATGGCTTCACGCCGCACTGACATGCTAGGCTCTGCTGCATGTAAAGACAAAATCTGAAAAGTAGTTTTGATCTTCCGCAGTCTGTTGGAGATGAGTTCAACTCTGACCTCTGAACCCTCTGTTCATCCATTCAAATGTGAAGTATAGTTTTTGTATTTTGGAGACAGTGCAACATGCATCCCAGAAAAGTCACGGCAATCAGCTGTGGTGTTTTTGGTGTTTTTATGATAAATAACACAAGCTGGTAGAAACACCACAAGGTGGAATAACAGCTGATTGTTCTTTGTTGCACCACATCTGGTAACATTTCCATGTCCATATCTGTCCAAAACATTTTGATCAAGTCTACTAAAGACAAGACAAACATACAGAGAAGCTGGATCAGACACGTCACAAGCTTAAACACTCAGACCACGATCAGGCCCCGTTCTGACCTCGATCAGACCCCGTTCTGACCTCGATCAGGCCCCGTTCTGACCCCGTTCTGACCTCGTTCACACCTCGTTCAGACCCCGTTCTGACATCGTTCAGACCCCATTCTGACCCTGTTCAGGCCCCGTTCTGACCTGGTTCACACCTCGTTCAGACCCCGTTCTGACATCGTTCAGACCCCATTCTGACCCTGTTCAGGCCCCGTTCTGACCTCGTTCACACCTCGTTCAGACCCCGTTCTGACATCGTTCAGACGTTGTATTAAACTGAGGCCTGATCACAAACGGTCAATTCAAACATAAGGTATGAACACTCTGCAAGAGCGATTCAGATCCAACCCGTCAGGGCCTGTCTGAAGGTGGTCTGGGACCCTTTGCTGTCTGAACAGAAAAGTGCCTCGTCATCAGGGACCGGCTGACAGATTAGCATCATCAATTTAGGCAATGACTCGTGATTTTATGAGTGAATGACTGCAATTAGTTTGTTGTTATTTAACTCTTTTTCTCATCTGCCCCCTTTTATTCGTGCTGTCAAAACATTTCTGTCCAAACATTTTGACAAACCTTTCTTTCTTGTTTTATTTCCAGCTGTCTTGTTTGTCTGCAAGTTGCACCTTGTTAGTTTCGTTTGCGCTCCTTGCCAAGTAAAACTATGCATATTGGTGGCTGCAAGTGAAAACGACATGTATGTTTATTTGCATTTAAAGAAGAAAAGTAAGAGCTGATCCAATCTCTGAAAACACTTCTAATTCTGCATGTAAACACACACGCTAAGCACTTGTGACCAGGTTTATTGGCATGGACGTCAGTGGCAGGTCTGAACTCCTGCATTAGTCCGTGATGACAACCGCATCTAAGAAAAGGGGTCTTTAACAGCAAAACCAGGACTAGTGGTCACAGCTGGCCATTGTAACAAATGTATCTGTATTTGCCATTTTTTATGCTTTGATTTTACTCGCCTCTTCATTTAGCCTCTCTAGGAGTTTTTTCAACCCTCATATAGCATAAACAGTAAAAAAAAAATAGCTGGAAAATATCTCTAATTTGCTCGCACTGAGTGAACATTAATAATTCTAGTGAAAAGCGTTAACTGCTGTGGTTGCAGGTGTAATTCCTGTTGGACCTGTTGCAGCTGTTATTACAGCTTTCTGTTTTATCGTTATGTGTTAATGGATTTGCATTATTGTTTTAATTACTGCAAAAAAAAAAAACGTGCACACAAAAGCATAATAACATTTTCATGGAAACTAGCTCTAAGGGAGCGCCCAGTCACCCTGCGGAGGAAACTCATTTTCGCCTGCTTGTATCCGCGATCGTAACCTTTCGGTTATTACCCATAGTTCATGACCATAGGTGAGGGTGGGAGCGTAGATTGACCGGCACCAATCCGTCTGTCAATCTCACGCTCCATCTTTCCCTCACTCATGAACAAGACCCCGAGATACTCCTCCACTTGAGGAAGGACCTCTCCACCTACCAAGCTCCTGCTCCAGTCGTACAGAGACCATACAGCCCTTAGCAGGGTCCCAGACCCCATACTCACGGACAAATCTTCTAACTCATTCTAATGAGAAGACAAGTTAAACTAAATGTGGAAATTCTCCTTAAAGAGCTGAGTCTTTAGCTTGCTCTGAAAAGTAGGTACAGACCCTGCGGACAGAGTTTGGTCTTGAGCTGGTTGAAGACTAGATGTGCAGTTGCATTCTGGATCATCTGCAGAGGTTCAACTGAGCACACAGGGAGGCGGACCAGTAAGGAATTACAGTAGTCAATCCGTGACATGACCAGAACCTGTTATTCCTTGATTGCCCAAGCTGCTACTTGCTTGGCTTGCCGGTACTCCTTCTGCCTGACAGCATCACTTACTTCCGGTGTCCACCACCGGGTTCAGGGATTGCCGCCATGACAAGCACCAGAGACCTTGCGTCCACGACTTTGAGCTGCTACATCAACAGAGAACATGGTCCACTCAGACTCAATGTCCCCAGCGTCCCTCGGAATCTCGGAGAAGTTCTCCCAGAGATGGGAGTTGAAGACCTCTCTGACAGAGGACTCAGCCAGATGTTCCCAACAGACCCTCAACATATGTTTGTGCCTGCCCAGTCTGTCCAGCTTCTTCCTCCACCATCATGTCCAACTCACCACCAGGTGGTGATCAGTTGTAACCTCAGCACCTCACTTCACCTGCGTGTCCAAGACATATGACCAAAATCCGATGAAACGACAACAAAGTCGATCATTGACCTACGGCCTAGATTATGCTCGAACACGGTGTTCGTTACGGTCAGACTGTGCCTAGCACAGAAGTCCAATACAGAGCACCGCTTGGGTTCAGATCGGTGAGGCCTTTCCACCCAGTCACGCCCCTCCAGGAATCGTGAGCATTAAAGTCCCCCAGTAAAACAATGGAGTCCCCAGTCGGAGCTTCATCAAGTACCCCTCCCAGGGACTGCAAGACGGCCGGGTACCCTGTACTGGTGTTTGGCTTGTAGGCACAAACAACAGTAAGAGACCTTACCCCATCCCGAAGGCGCAGGGAAGCGACCCTCTAGTTCACTGGGTGAACACATGGCAAAGAGCTGGGTTTCAGAGCAAAAACTATGTGTGGAGGTGAGCCTGACTATCACTGGCCAGTACTTCTCAACCTCCCGCACAAGCTTGAAGCATCGAAATGTCAGGATCTGATCTGCTCGGTTTTGATGCAGTAAGATGGACCAGAGGAAATCAAAGGTGTTGATGTGGATTAATAGTTTAAATCAACTGGTCCAAGAACAAACCTGAAACAACAAGACCTGCTCAAGACAAAACTGAGTGATTTAAAAACTGATTTTACATCCGTCAGTATCCACTGACTCACTACAAGATCAGTCATTAAACTTCAGAAATAGAAAAGAAGCCTTTTCACCACAGATGTGACCAGAGGAAAAATCCAGCAAAGCTGCTGGATTCAGCTATAAATAATGTCCCCACATCGTGGTCAATCACACTGGCTCATGCACAAGGAAAAGATCTGTAATTGATTCACTGGAAAATGAAAACCTTTCACTAAAATGTCAACCTGCCCCTGAAGTATCCAGCCTATTCATGCTCTTACTGATGGAAAATAAATGTGAGGATCTGTTTGTTTTTCAAGCCAAGCGAATGGGACAAAAAAAGGAAAATTAATAAAATCCTCAGTGATGCAACTCAGAAGTAAAAAAAATGTACATGCTGATTTTTCTTCACAGGCATGAACGCAATCAAATTATCGATCAGGATTTATTGTTTAAACATCATATTAATCAGGTTTGTAAGACTGCGTTTTTCCACCTCCGTAATGTCACAAAGATCAGGAGCATCCTCTCCCAGAGTGATGCTGGAAAACTAATTCATGCGTTCGTATCTTCTAGACTAGATTACTGTAACGTGTTGTTGGCTGGATGTCCAAGTAATTCTCTGAACAGCCTCCAGCTGATCCAAAATGCAGCAGCGCGAGTGCTGACAGGAATCAACAAGAGAGACCACGTCTCTCCAGTTTTAGCTTCCCTCCATTGGCTCACCGTAAAACTCAGAATCCAAGTTAACATTTTATTGCTGGCATATAAAGTACAAAATGGCCTAGTACTGTGAAATTTGCAAGACCTGATAGAACCTTATGTTCCTAATAGAACTCTCTGTTCTCAGAGTGCAGGTTTACTCGTAGTTCCTAGAAGATCCAAATGTAGATTTGGAGGACGGGTCTTCTGTTATCAGGAACCATCACTATGGAACCAACTTCCAGTTTGGTTTAAGGAGGCTGACACCACCTCCACCTTTAAAACCAAACTTAAAACATTTCTGTTTAATAAAACATATAGTTAGTACTTTGGTGTGTTAGGACCAGTAGTCACAGCTGCAGCTGCAGGACCAGACTGGAGCAGCTGGTCTTCAACACAGCTTCATCCTGGATCTGCTGCTGTAGACCTGCTGCAGGGGGACCCCAACATGATCCACTGACTGGTGCCCCTCACCTCCTCTGTTTCTCTTTCCCTTCTTCAGCTCAATCCTCAGTTATTAACTAGAAGTATCTCATAAGTATAATTGTGCTCCATTGTTCTTGTAGTGGGCAGCACGGTGGCTTAGTGGTTAGCACTGTTGCCTCACAGCAAGAAGGTTCCTGGTTCGATTCCCGGACCGGTGGGTCTTTCTGTGTGGAGTTTGCATGTTCTCCCAGTGCTTGCGTGGGTTTCCTCCGGGTACTCCGGCTTCCTCCCACGGTCCAAAACATGCAGGGTAGGTTAATTGATTGTTCTAAATTGCCCATAGGTGTGAATGTGCGTGTGCATGATTGTTTGTCTTGTATGTGGCCCTGCGGCAGACTGGCGACCTGTCCAGGTGGACCCCTGCCTTCCGCCTACTATGCGTCGGGATAGGCTCCGACAGGACCCGGTGATGGATTAAGCAGGAATAGATAATGGATGGATGTTCTTGTAGTTTGTTGTGCTGGTCTGTCCCCTCTTTTTCTCTTCTGTACATGTTTGCAGACCAGATCCTCAGGAGCTGCTTGCTGACCTGCAGTCCCACCCTCTAACCATCCCAGTGTTCACCTCCACCTGTCTGTATAGACGTCTCTGTTGGATACCTGCTGACATCCTGACCTGCAGTCCCACCTCTGACCACCTCAGTGTCTGCTGTCTACACCTGTTTATATAGCGGTCTCTGTATTCCACCAACTACCCATGTATCAGTCATATATACATGGAAGTCTTAGTTCTGCTGACAGATAATTATATTTATGTATCTTTTGTACCTTGACGGTGTATCTGTCTCTCCTCTCTCTTTACTTCCTGCTCTACCCGGCTGGCCTTCAGCAGGAGGGTCCCCCCTTATGATCCAGGTCCTGATCAAAGTTTCTTCCTTCTTGAAGGGGAGTTTTTCTTGCCACTGATTATGTAAAAATTGCTCGGTTGCTCATGTTTTGGGTCTCTGGGAAACACCTAGAGAAAACTTGTATTGTAATACATGCTATATAAATAAACTGAGTCGAACTGAATTGAACTCCATACAAAGTCCAGAAAATGAGCTCCAGACATTGATGATAATTTTCCCTGTTAACAAAAGTTTATCCAAGCAGGGTGGGTTTTCATCATTGCAAATATGCTGAAGAGTCATCCGAGGAGAGCACACAGGAGGCAAAAGATGCAAAAATGGGTTGCATTAATTGCATTGTATTGTAATGATGATTTAATTTAAAATGTGGTTTAAAATGTGAAACTTTGATTAAAGGTTGGTGGTAGACTGGATCTCCTGGAGCAACGGGCAGAACCTCAGAGAAACTCAAGACTACAGGGATGATGCCCTAAACAATCCTCTAAATACAGTTGTGCAAAAGTTTTAATCCTGTGTTTTGTGAGCGTGAGTCTGTGTAAAAACATGATAATAATCAGGCGATCAAATCAGTTTTAGACAACACATATGTTTTAACTATGCCGATCTTTTATTTAACAAAAATTAAATCAAAAGAAAAAGAAAACATGTGGGCAATACTAAGTTCCCCATTTCTGCCGCCACAGGATTTAAGTTTCTACCAGGTGCTGCCAGTTATCAGCCCTTGAGGAGATGATAATCAGCGGGTGTGAAAACCTCTATAAAAGTGGATGTTTGGCAGTTGCTGCTTCACATCAAGCTGGTCACATGAGTCACAAAACCATTTCTTCTTAAATGGAATTCAACGTTCACCAGAGAGATTCTTCACAAGCGGATAACTTTCAAGGCAGTTGTGGATGTCATTAAATTTACTGTCCAAAAAACTCCAGGTGGCTGTTCTTGCAGCCCAGAGGCCCCACGCAGCATGATCAGTGTTGACTGCTGTTTTCTTATTAGTATTGCCAACATGATTTCTTATTCTTTATGGCATGGTTTTTCTTCAATAAATAATGGCACTGTGAAAAAAAGATTGGCATTTTTTGTCTGAGGTTGTAGCTACTAAGATCATCTAAATCCAGATGACTTATATTTTTATCCAAACAAGCATAAAGTTAAAAGAGATTAAAAGAGTACTAACTTTTCCACATGACTGTAGTCTAAAGCCTCCACTTTTTAACTCACATATAAACATTTATTTTACTATGATGTGTAATATATCACAGAAGTTAAGAAAACTGTCTTACACAACAGTCTCCAGGCTCACCTGTCGTCATACCCCCCCCAAGAGGCAGCCGACAGTCAGACGGGTCAGTTAAGTCAAGCAGCCCACACCGGTCAGGGTAAGACTCATATGTGGCCTAATAATCTGATATGGAAGAAAAGTTTTAGGACCTCATGGATTAAACTCGAGTCAAGACACCAATAACACAGAATTTTTTGACCTGCAGCTGTTAATAATGTGCTGAGAACGGTGATTTTGTTAAGGTGGGGTTGGGGGAGTGGCTTGAGGGTGTTGAACTACATTACAACTAACATTTGACATTTGAAATACAGAAGCTGGCTTCTACAAAACTGACAGTTTTACTATAGACCCAGGTTTGATTGATAAATGTTTTAAATGATATTCGGTTGTACAAAAGTATAAATTAAAACTCTAAAACTAGTAGCTGATGTTGGTTTTGATGTTGGTCTCTGATGAGGCCACTTGAACATCCTCCAGTTTCTGGCATGAACCTGGATGGAGTTCAGGGTGGATGTGACGACGTTCATGAGTGAAAATGCTTCTAGTAACCCAGAGCAGTCATTACAATAATTAGACCAATCAATTTAGAAGATGACAGCAAAAATAAATGCACAAATAGCCATGGAATTGAAAGTATTGAAAGTATTGATCCTCTGGAAATCATCCATCACTGTGTAAAAGCTATCAATCAATACATCATACAATATATTATATATAGAAGTTGCAGTATTACTGTGAATCTGTGGATGCTCTTCAGAGACTTTTGAATGTGCAGCTTTAAAAGTATTTTGACATTTGAATTATTCGGACTACCAGCCTGCTGACCAACCTTTTACTTGTTCTGGTGCCTCATTGATTCACAGACGTTTCCACAAGTGCAGAAAGTACCAAAACCAATTCCAATAAGGAATGGGAGGGCTTTATGGGATGACTCAAACAGACGTTTCCAAATGTGAGTATTCAAAACAACCCAGGCTTTTACTGCAAAACAGTCGTTCACCAGCGTTCCTGATCCACTGCAGCCCTTCTGGTCGTCTTGATCAAGTCTGGTTGTTGCTCTGCCTTCACACGCTTCCTTTCTCTGATTGGTTGTATGTTATCTAATGGCAGTCTTTGGTTCTGCCCAGTGGAAATTAACATATAAACTGTAATTTACTAACTGGCCTATAAAGGAAATTGAATATTATGACATAGACAACAAAACGAGTGATGTGCACATGTGTACGGCAGGTCTTAGGAGGTTAAGAAAGAAAACTTTCCCAATGTACAAATGAGTTTCAAGCTTCAGGGAAGAAAATCTCCCTCAACAGGATGAATAAGACGTACGTTTCCCAACCCAGTCCTCGGAGCAACCAGCCCTACACATGAATGCATTGATTTGTTTTTCACCCTGCGCTCCCTGAACCACATGCCTTTGTAATACAGTCTCACATGTCTGTATGTCTTCATGTCCAGGCTTATCTGAGCCTATATTATGTAACAAAGCAATATTCAATACAATCGGCCTTAACAAATGTAAACCCTGAATGTGGCTGAGTGGCTCAACTCAACTGTTTGACCTTTTTAAGGAGTCTAAGTTAATACTTGTTTAAGGCACCTGCTGGGTTTGGAGCTCAGCTGACTCTGAAACAGCGAGAAGATGTGCTAAGAAGAGGAAGTTAATAGTTCTGGAGGTTATGAGTCCTGAGGAGAGACCAGGAAAGAGGATGTCAATCAAAGAAAGATAGATCTGCAGAGAGATGAAGGTCTGAGAGGTATTAAGAGAAGTAAATGATAAGGCCAGACTCGGGTGAAAAGCTACGCGTGATGTCTGTCTTGATTGATGGTTGACATTTGTTTTTATTATTTGTGCACTTTCACTTCCTGTTTGCGTTTAGTAACCGTACGGCTTAGTGTGAAATGGACCCCTTCCGCCACAAGTTACAAATCTACTTCTTTCAAATCTTGCGATGACTGCCACCGTCCACATTGATGTGCCATTTAGCTTAGGCCAATAAAACTGTTTCCATCTATGCTGTCTACTGGAATAGTTCAGCTGCGTTACAAGCTGATACTACATGTGACATCACTTGTTGCCAGGTGAAAGACACAACACTCCAACGCAATCATGACATCTGTTTCAAGTATGCCTGCAGTCAATTTCTTCCCATCATGAGCATACTTTTTTACTTTACTACATATATTCCTAAGTAAATTACAAACAACGTCTTATTTAGTGCTAGTGTCATAACAATTCGGTTTCAAATTCATATAGTTAGGTTGATTAAATATAATGGGTTTTAATACAGTAGACTCTCCTGCTACAGCTGTTGCATAGTTTAGGATATTAAACCCTCTGGTTAGGGTTAGTAAACATAATATCTTGTTGTTAAATAGATCTCACGCCTTATCTTATGCAACATGTTACAAATCTACTTTTTGAGACCTGTGATTTCAGTCAATGTGCACTTCACATTTAATTCTGCATTAAACCCAATCAGGTTCGGTTTAGTAAACATTATAGCTACGTTTTGACCCTTTAGTGCTGACATATGAAATAACACACGCACGCACAACAAACAACAACCCTTCCTATTTTAACTTAAACAATTCCAGAATATTTTTTTAGGTTAGGTTTATGTATTTTTTTTTATGTAGTTGTTTTATTTTTATTATATTTTATTTAGATTTTTATATTTTAATTACATCTCAGAAGTTCATGTATCAAATATGATACATCAGGCATTATAGGGTTAAACACAGATTCATTGGTTCTATCACATGCTGCAAATATGTGCACATTATGTACCACTGTGGACTTTCACTTACCATTTGGTTAGGTTTAGGCTTCAAAATCTGATTAGAGTTAATAAAGATAACGAAGCTTAAATAACAAACCATATAACACAGTATAGTGTGAAGTCTTATAAAGACAAGAAATGTTTGCTTTCATTTTGCTCTGCAAACTAGCTAATGCATAAATTTGTCCTGCTCCGGTTTCATGACGGAGGCCCACAGTCGTCCGGAAAAAGTCAAAGTGCACACGACAGCCCTGCCTTGTCACCTTTAATGAAAGCGTTCCACATCCATGTTTGTAAATGAATAAACACGTGTGAACAGGTGTGTATGCAGCGAACAAAAGCGTAGGTCAACAGTCAAGAGCTGATCTGACCGTGTTAAGCACACAAACACTCACGTTTAAAGACAGTCTGAGCTTCTAAATCCAGCTTCCTGGCTGGATCCCACTGCTCTTTCAGAACTCAACCACCCTGCTCTGGATCTCTTATCAGAGAAATGTGACTCCATTATTGACAGAGGATAACACCCCGATCATCACCAACGACGCACCAACAGAACAGAGGTGGAAGCAACTGCATCTACAGAACTGCATTAACTGACTTTTAGAAACGTAACATCTGTGAACAAACCTCGACCACAGTTTCTGGCTAGAACCATCTTCTACTACCCCTGTCTGACCTGTCAGACCTACATATCTGCAACTTGTCTGTCAGTTCTGGATGGGAGCTTTTGGAGAATATTTTCCAAATTAAAGGTTTGCAGAGAATTTGATACAGTAAACGTGTGCTCTACAAACGAAGTTAAATCGAGATAAAAGAGATAAAAGAGGACCTTAGATATCAAAACGATCTGCCTCATGTAATCAAGACTTTCAGCAAATACAAAGAGCGTCACAGTCCTCTCAAGTGAGTTAAGCTTTTCTAAAAGAACACTTAGACATCAACTATTATACACGCTTATGAGACGCAATATTCAGCTGAATCAACAAGACAGGTATGAGCGACTGAATTGAAACAAATACTTAACTCCTGTGTTGCCCTGAGACCACAAGACTTTTTCACAGAAGCTTGTTTTTCTTTGAGCTTGCACTCTCTCACCGTCAGGAACACAAGTGGACGCAGGAATCCCCGTTTTTGCTGAGAAGGGAGACGGGCTTATCTCTTCTGCTAGATTAGATTACTCTCTGGAACAATATTTAGGTTTCCTCCAACTCTGGCTGCCACGCTGCAGCAACATGGTGGCTGATATTACAACTCTCAGACCTTTTGAAATATCTTGCAGCTAAAATCTGAAAATCATACAGGCTGACGTTGCGTTACAGGAAAACATGAATGAGTTGTGCATTTTTCTACTCTCACTGCGGCGTTTTTAAAGGTTACCAACACTTAATTCCTTAATAAAAGTGCCTATGGATAATAGATACACGTAGACAATTACAGTGATAAATGAAATCATTTTTATGGCACTTAATTATCACCTAATATTTCACAGCTTTAGCCAGTGATGCTCATGATGTCTTAGTTCTTTACTGTGGTTCTTCTACAGTCCAAACCAGCTTGGATGTTCTCAAACTTTGCAGTGTACTTATTCCTCTAGTATGAAGCGATGGAGCAACTGATCAGCTAATAACCCTGACCTGCAATCCTTATCCCTGTGGATCATCAACTAGCCATATATCACCCATATATACACAGAAGTCTTAGTTCTGCTGCTGATGGATAATTATACTATTGTATCCTGTCTTGTACCTTTGACGGTGTGTCTGTATGTCTCTTCTCTCTTTACTTCCTGCTCTACCTGGCTGGTCTTCAGCAGGAGGGTCACCCCTTATGATCCAGGTCCTGCTCAAGGTTTCTTCCCTCGTAAAGGGGAGTTTTTCTTGCCACTGTTTGGTTTAATGTTTTTCTTCCACTAGGGAAGTTTTTACCTGCCGCTGTTTATGTAATAATTGCTCGGGGGTCATGTTCTGGTCTCTGGAAAGATCCTAGAGACAACTTGTGTTGTAATAGATGCTATATAAATAAAATTGTATTTAATTGAATTGAAGTAATAAATATATATTAAATCAAGACATTTATGATTTTAACTTAAAGTGTAGCCACAAATATGTCAAATAAAAAGGCCCTTATATTCTAACATTTGAACACATTTGGGGGCCCAAATGTCTGTAAAGCTGATTATCTGCACTTATTTTAGCTGACATGAAATACAGTCAGTCAGTCATATATTGTTTGGAATAACAGTTTGCAGATGGGAAACTGCTCCAGATGTTACAATTACGTACCAGATTTTAAACAACTTACATTTAAAACCACTAACAGAAGCTGGTCTTCCAGCAGAATTCATTTTTACACTTTTGTCTGTCACTGCTCACACGTCTGGCTTTTTGGGGGTAATTTCTCTCATTTCTGAAAAGAAAACTCCAGAGTTTGTTGCTGCGGTTTATCCTTCTTTCACTTTGAACTAATAAACTTGTGCTTTTTACACACTGACTCCTTAAATGCTTATTAAGGTTGATCATGTTATTTGTTAGTAACATTTATACCACCTCTGGAAACAGCAGCCTTGTATAAAGAGCATATCGCAGTTTTTCTGGCGGGATTTTCCAGACTAAAACAACATTATATTTCCAACGTAGTGCTAATGTTGGATGGCTAGCTCAGTCTGACAACTGCTTTTCCACCTGGAAACAAAACAGGAAGTTGCAAAGCAGCGTTGCGTAAATTCCTGTGTTGGCTTTTAGAGCTACAATGAAGTATGGGGATTTAATTTATAAAAATTAAAAAAGTGGTATTGGATGATGCACAGAGGTAAATAATCAAAGATTTTACCTTAAAACAGACATGTATTTATTGTCATTTTGCTGCAAAGACATATTCTGTTATTACATAAAACTGCTTTCATTCATATCAATTTGATTCCTAACAAATGCTCTTTAAAGGTACAAAAGTCTAAATATAACGCTAGTAGAGCATGCAACAGCACCCAACCTCCGCTGTGTTAATGTGTCTTTCCAAATTTAGGTCTGAGACCATCACTCCACCCAGATTTCTGGCCTGGTTGGTGGTTTTTAGGTGTATAGATGGAAGTTCTCTGGTGACCTGCAATCATTTCTCTTTGGCTCCAAAGACAATTACCTTAGTTTTGTTTTTGTTTACCAAGGGCCTATACAGGGCCTCGGTATCCTGGTGGCATTGTAATATATATCTGTGTGTCATCTGCATAGCTGTGGTAGTTTATTTTATTGCTCTTCATAATCTGTAGCAGTGGGAGCATGTAGATGCAGAAGGGGTCCCTGGATGGAACCTTGGGGAACTCCACATGTGATTTGTGCTTTGAGTAATATGTTGTGAATCAAATGCAGCACTGAGATCCTGTAAAACTAAAACTGACATTTTTCCACCGTCTGTATTCAAGCAAATGTCATTAAACACTTTGGTCAGATTAGTCTCAGGGCTGTGGTGCTGCCTAAAACCTGACTGGAAGACATCATAGCAGTTGTTTTGTGTTAACAAGTAATTGCGCTGTTGAAAAACTGCTTTTTTAATTATTTTACATAAAAATGGAAGATTTGAGATCAGTCTGTAGTTGTTCATTCTTTTTCAGCAGAGGTTTAATTACAACATTTTAAGTGGTTCTGGAAACACACCTGAGATTAAAGACAAGTTCACAATCTGTAACAGGTCTGACTCCAAAATCTTTGAGACCTTTTTGAAAAAACTGTTGGCAGGACGTCTAAACAGCAAGAGGAGGAGTTCAGTTCCAGGTCTTTGCTGGTAATGGGGTGAAACTGTGTCATGGTGTTTAAACCAGTTTTCGGTGAACACAGTACATATCCTGAACCTGCTTTGACGTACCAACTGCTTGTCTAACATTTTTGATTTTGTCTGTGAAGAATTTGTCAAAGTCGTTGCAGGTCATGATGGAATGAAGTTAAGCTGCCACTGACACAGGAATGATTGTTAACCTGTCAACTGTAGTAAATAAGGCCCAAGCGTTATGACAGTTTTTGGTGATGATGTCAGAAAAGTAGGACTTCCTGCATTCCTCAGTTGTAAATTGATGAAACTGGTAAAAAATGGAGATGTCTTCATTCCAGAGAGATAACCTTCACCTTAACGGAGCAATAGTGTCCATAACATTTAACATTTTAGCATTAAAGCTGTTGATGAGCTCATTGACTGAACCCCAGGACAGGACAGATGTTAAAGAGAAGACCTGGTTCAAGATCTCACTACTGTTTTCCGTTAATCACTGTTATTTGATCACTGTTGTTTACACATTTGTGTGACAGAAATCGCACACAAAGAAAACACAGGAAGGATCAGACAGGCCCACATCCGACACAGTAACCTTTGAACGGCTCAGACATCAGTAAGTCAAGAGTGTGTCCTCTATTGTGGTGGCCGCTGGTACATGCTGAGTCAGCCCAAAGCTGTCTTTAAAAAGAAAAAAAAGCTAAATTATGGGAAAAAAAAATGTAATTCCAAAGGTGAAGGTTAAAACTTTGTTAATTGGCATTAAATAATCCTTAAGGTTAGGAATTCTGGCAACATCTCAAGGTTTTAAACTGTAAACTCGATTTGAACGTTTAGACATCCCCAACATCCTCTAAACCACCGACGACTAGCAGCTCAGCTGCTGTTGGATGTTTAACAGTCATTAAATGATCAGCCGAAGGATTGTACGACTCATTCAGGTGACGGTTGACTGCCACGTCAGCTGTACACAAGTCACATGAAATGAAACCATGAGTCACACTTCAGTGGACTGAACAGTGAGATGCCTTCTACCCTGATCAGCAGGTTTTGTTGTTTTCCTTGATTTGAAGTTGCTGCCATGTCAAGGCAGACAATGCAAGAGAAGTTCTGTATGAATGCAGAAGCAATGCAACAACCCACTTCTACTAACATTTTCATGCAAATCTGTCCAAAGCTTCTAATGAAATCCTGATTACGTTTTATAAAACCAGAAGTCTTGAGTTTATAAATAAACAGATTAGCAAGAAAAGTCACTCATCACCCACATACATGATGAACATCAGAATTCTTTCATTTGATGATCCAATCAAATCATAATGTTCAGATGGATTTAACCAGAACAAAATACTTTTGATTCTGATCCAGTGACACTATTATCATCCAGACTTGGACGTATAAATTACTTTAAAATGCGCTTTTACGGCTATTTGAACTCAGAATTAGTGACTTCATGAACGCAAAAGGTGATTACAGCTCAAATTATCAAGTTATAAAGTTAGTAAACTCATAAATAAAGATGCAAGTTTGCAACTTTATGAGCTTATAAATCCAAACTTTATAGAGTCTTTTCAGGGAAAAATTTCAGACAAATACTTACTTTATAAAGTCAGGTTTTACAAAGTTTACAGTTTACAAAGACAGAAACTTCACTTTTTATATTAAAATAACAAAATTCATAAAGATGAAATTTGCAGGTTAACAAAGACAAAAATAGAATGTTTTACTTTTTGTGACTTTAAAAAATGAGAATAACAGACTTAATTTACTGGCAGTTATGACTTTTACAGACTCACAAATTAGTAATAAAAACTAGTTCAATAAGTCAGGAATCCTAATCTTAAATTATGATTTCTACATTTTTCTCTCTGAAAATGACCCCAAACCCACTTTTTTTAGTCCCCAATTTAATCCCTTTTATCCTGTTCATATCATGTCCTGTAACTACTTCAGGTCGACCTCTTAGTTGGTGAATGTTCAGTTTAACCAGGTAACACAACAACAACAAGAAGTTAAAACAAACAACAACAAAAACAAACCTGAATTAACGTTATCCAACTGAAACTGGACTTTTAAGACACTTTAGTTTTTTGGCCCAGATAGCAACATATGAGTGAATCAGTGCTGAAATGTGGTTCGGCAGAAACATTGGATCCATGTTGAAGCCTGACATTTCAAATACACAAGAAGTGGTGTGTGACCTACAAGTCGAATCAACGTTAGGTTTTCAACCATAACTGATACTACATCAAGGGGAGTGGTGGCCTAGTGGTTACAGTGGTGGGCTTGGGCGTGGAGGACCCAGGTTCAAGCCCAGGGCTGCCCACAATGGTAAATCACTGGGGCCCTTGAGCAGCCCCACTGCTCACTAGTGAAACTAGTTGATGGGTTAAAAGCAGAGACTAATTTCGGTGTGCATCGTACATACAGCGTGTGCACGATGCCCACACTGACAAGAAAGGGAAGGAAAAAAAAAGAAAAAAAAATCAACGTTGATTCAACCATCGCCAACATTTGGATCTACATGCGCATGTGACTTCATTTTATATTGAATCAGTGTTAGGAATCAGCATTGATTCAACCATCATATAAATGATCATCTACATGTACGTTTTTGTTGATTTTGCATTGAATCAAAGTTATGTAATGTAATCAAAATAAAAGTTGAGTTTTTCACCAATGACTTTCTGCTGATGGATCTGCATCATAACATACCATTACAGGTTTCTTCATTTAGTGCTGCTGCTAAGCACAATACTGTTGGCAGACGATGGGTATTAGGGAATAAATGATAAATGATCTTACATTACCATATATAAGCATTAATATTAAATTGTATTTAGAAAAACAGTCATAGGTCAAGACAGCCAGCAACGTGCCCCTGAGCAACACTCTAAACTAGGCGTGGGCGATATGGCGGCAAACATCGTCTGTGATAACAGGTCGACACCATTTGACTTGTCAGAGATTAAAATAACCAGATAAGCCAGTAGACACGGTTCAAAAACAGAGGTCTAAAAGTGTCACCGTGGGTTTGAGAGATCTCTGCAATATTTGCAGTTCTTTCTTTCAAGAGGGTTTGGGTGTTAACAGTTAACAGACTAGTTAGCCAGGGGGGGGCCTCCACAAGACCAACTGTGCAGTGAATTCAGGGGGACAGTCAGAAACAGGTGGCAAACAAGCCAGCAGCAAACTGAGTGATGAAATGCGGAAGGTGTGAGTGGTTGGGACATACCGCTTCTGTAAATAGTTAATCCATCCATCATCTATACCCGCTTAATCCGTTTCCGGGTCACGGGGGTCTGTCGGAGCCTATCCCGACGAAAGTTCAGCGAAAGGCAAGGGTACACCCTGGACAGGTCGCCAGTCCATCGCAGGGCCACATAGAAAGACAGACAATCATGCACACTCACAGTCACGGGCAATTTAGTATGATACAAATTAACCCTGCATGTTTTTGGACTGTGGGAGGAAGCCGGAGTATCCGGAAGGAACCCACGCAAGCACGGGGAGAACATGTAAACTCCACACCGGGCCAGGAATTGAACCGGGAACCTTCTTGCTGTGAGGCAACAGTGCTAACCACTGAGCCTGTAAATAGTTAATAATTACTCATAAAATGCTCTCACCCAGAGCTCAGAGGAGAAGAGGAGGAGGGGTAACTGTGGCTTTTCATGCCACAGTTACACCTCCACCTTTCCCTCCAAATCTGTTCACCCCATCAACATTTTTCATTCTTGACACCTGCAAAAGAGATGCGTGACTAAACTAGTTCAGCTCAACGAAAGAAACTGCCAGCGGGAAAACAGCCGCTCAGTGAGACATTCGCTTCAGTGCCTCGCTCACTTCCAACATACTGAGAAAAAAAAAGGAAAAAAGAAAAATGAGATGTGCACTGAGTTTTATACAGTTCTGTAATAACTGCCAGGACCCCTAAGGAGTTTCAGAGCGGTCCAGATGACTTCACCAACGGTCCACGAACAAGCAGAACTGCCTCAACATACAGTACTTGGGAGAATCATGGTTTGATCCATTTGTGCTAAAACTTTGGAATTTCCAAGTTCCTAGTTGGAAGTTTGAACTGGAATGGATCCTGTGGTTAGAACTCAGATGAAGTAGACGTACAGATATTTCTGTTTGATTAGTGGACGTGTTTGGTACCTTGTTTGAGTAAACACCATGTAGAGCGTTCTTATTGGTTAGTATTGATCACAGTGCCGATCAGCAGCAGTTAATGCCATAAAAGCATCCATGTATTTTACTTTTTTGCAACTAAATAGTTTAGAGCTAAATCACCCACGTGTCTGTTAGACCCCATCCCAACTTGTCCTCTCAGAAATGTTGGCAATATGCGGCAATACTGGACCAGATCAACTTGTCCCTAGTCTTAGGATATGTCCCAAAGGTTTTTAAAGTTGTAGTAAGTAAACCTTTACTTAAAAAACCCTCTTTTGACCCAGATGATTAAACAAATTATAGACTAATTTTCAATCTCAATTTATCTCTAAAATTCTGGAAAAGGTCGTTGCAGCAGCTGTGTGACCATTTGTACAGAAATGATCTATTTGAAATTTTTGAGTCAGGGTTCAGATGCATCATAGCACAGAAACAGCACTGGTTCGAGTCTCGAATTACCTTCTTATGGCCTCAGATAATTGAATAGTGTCCACACTGGTTCTACTGGACCTCAGATAATGGATTAGTGTCCATACTGGTTCTGCTGGGCCTCAGTGCTGCTTTTGATACCATAGATCACAGCATTTTACTGCAGAGGTCCGGGTATGTTGTTGGGATTAAAGGGACAGGTCCAACCCTGCCAGCGGCGAGTGACCGCGAGTCCCAGCAGAGCTCTGCTAGTCCCCGTTCCAGCTTCGGAAGCGCTGGTTTCAGATGTAATTTCACTCTTGAAATGAACTGAAATGTTTGAACAGACTTAAGTGAAATATCACAGGTTAGCATAAGCCAAGTAAACCAGTCTCGGTTTTCCATCACAACTTTTCCATCATAACTGCGTAACTTTTTAAACCAGTATTTTTAATTCTTTTGCCATGGATTTCCATGTTCTCCCAGCTGTGCACACTTTGTGTTTCTTCTTTTTTTAAATGACCCTCATATTCTGTTATGCTGCTCCTGCTTGCCTTCATCTTAGATGGCTAGTTTGATTTTGCCAGCTCAACTTTAACCTTAAAATGACAAATATTTCTTTTAATACATCAACATGGATCGTCTTAAAGAGTTGGATTTGAGCTCCACAGCTATGATGTTGTTTCACAAACCAGGGGGCCACCAACAGAAACTTGCATCGTCCCCCCAAAACGCTAGGAACAACCCTGTAAGTGCTGGGAGACAAATAAAATAAACCAAAGTTCAGCAATCCAGCACCAGAATGAAAGTAAGTAAAACCCCATTTGATCTTACTGGTGGCTGCGGAAGCTCTCCAGCTCATCCGTGTCGGTGAAGAACACCTCTCCTTCACCTTCTTTGCTGGTTTTGGACTTTTTCCTCTTCCAACTGAACGGCAGCCGTCGCTTTCCCTTCTTTTCTTTCGGGGAGACGGGGACAGCATCTTCGTCTCCTGGCCTGAAAGATCCGGATTCATCTATCGGGATGGTACCTGGTGCGTCTTTGGAGGACCCCGCGCGCCTCAGTTCCTTGTTCTCCTTCTTGGAGCTTTTAAAAGGGTTCTTTATTTTTAAAGTGCCGGACTTACTCATGGTGTCTGAATGAGGAGTCCACGCTCACAGCTGCAAACACGCGGACACGGCGCGCTCCCCCTTCTTAAAGCCGCTGCAGCTGTGATGACTGACCGGACCAACCTGAACTGCGGGTTTCCGCGGCAGTGGACGCGCCCACTCCGCGCGCAGTCAGGTGAAAACCACCAAGTCACAGACGCGCAGCGAGCCGAGTCGAGAAACAAGCACACCTCCGACAGCAACTTACAAAAGAACCGAAGCAAAAGTAAAGTGAAAGTCGGGACGTTCAGGAGACACATTTCCAGCTGTTTGGGTCCAAGACAGGATCCGGTTTTGGAGTCTCGATTCAGAAAACACGATGGAGGAGGTCAGACCATGTGATGCCTCTTTTAAAGAAGAAAACAGGCAAGATTTGTGAATGTCGACTTTAGTTTTAATTTTAACTAGCAAATCCAATCATTTAATTTGATTATTGATGAATCCCACAGGAAAGCGATATAAGTACCAAATAAAATGAATGAAATAAACCTAGCCTGCAACCATACACTCTGCTGAAGTATGACTGTGTATTTAGAATTTAATTTAGAATCCAATTCAAAATTTTATTACTGGCATATAAAGTCCAACATGGCCTAGCACCGCGATATTTGCAAGACCTGATAGTACCGTACGTTCCTAATAGAGTTCTCCGTTCTCAGGGTGCAGGTTTACTCGTAGTTCCTAGAGTATCGAAATGTAGATTTGGAGGACGGGCTTTCTGTTATCAGGCACCATCACTCTGAAACCAACTTCCAGTTTGGGTGAAGGAGGCTGACACCACCTCCACCTTTAAAACCAAACTTAAAACATTTCTGTTTAATAAAGCATATAGTTAGTGTACATTTAGTACCTTAATGTGTCAGGGCCAGTAGTCAAAGCTGCAGTTACAGGACCAGATTAGAGCAGCTCATCTTAAACAGCTTCGGTGTAGATATGCTGTTATAGGCCTCTGCTGCAGGGGGGCACCAACATGATCCACTGAGTGGTGCTTTTCACCTCCTCTGTTTCTCTTTGCCTTTTCTGTCTCTTCTTCACCTCAACCCTCAGTTATTAACAGTATCCCATAAGCATAATAGTGGTCCATTGTTCTTGTAGTTTGTTGTGCTTGTCTGGCCCTTCTTTTCCTCTTCTTTGCATGTCCTGCAGACCAGAGCCTCAGGAGCTGCTTGCTGACCTGCAGTTCCACCTCTGACCATCCCAGTGTCTGCCTTCACCTGTCTGTGTGGATGTCTGTTGGATACTTGCTGACACTCTGACCTGCAGTCCTCATCCCCTTGTATCACCATCTATCGATATCACCCATATACACAGAAGTCTAATTGGACTACTGATGATCGTTACTATTGTATTCTGTCTTGTACCTTTGACGGTGTCTCTATGTCTCTATTCTTTCTTATTTCTTGCTCTACCCGGCTGGTCTTCAAGGTTTCTTCCCTCTTAAAGGGGAGTTTTTCTTGCCACTGTTTGGCTTAAGGTTTTTCTTCCACTAGAGGAGTTTTTACCTGCCGTTGTTTATGTAATAATTGCTCGGGGGTCATGTTCTGGTCTCTGGAAAGATCCTAGAGACAACTTGTGTTGTAATAGACGCTGTATAAATAAAATTGAATTGAACCATCCATCCACCAATCCACCCACCCGTCCATTCACCAATCCACCCACCTGTCCGTCCATCCATCCATGCATCCATCCATCCATCCATCCATCCATCCATCCATCCATCCATCCATCCATCCATGCATCCATCCATCCATCCATCCATCCATCCATCCATCCATCCATCCATCCATCCATCCATCTGTTATCTATACTAGTTATTCCGATTCAGACAGGTGGGTCTCCAGGAGCCCGTCTCAGCTGAATGAGAATTTGGGAGTTTAATAAGTTGAAGATCTAAAAAAAAAAAAAAAAGAAAAAAGAAAGAAGAAATAAAGAAGAAGAGCAGCCATATAAACTGCAGCTTAATTAAATTAAATAAAATCATTTCTAATGTTTTATACTTACATATATGAAAAAGCAGCCTAATGTTTTTCATAAAGTTAAAGATTTGAAAGAGAACAACTTTAATACCACAACTTATATACATAGTTCAAAATTAAGATGGATAATTTTAGACGGGTGGCAGAGTCTCACTTTCAGACCCCCAGCTGGTCGAAGCAGAGGGCCACCCTCCCTGGTTCTGGTTCTGGTTCTGGTTCTGGTTCTGGTTCTGCAGGAGCTTTAAACCCTGCCAGCCAGGTCGTTTGTTCCCAATGTCACCCCTGCTTACTCAGGATGGGGCACTGAAGTTAAGATTTAATTAAATATGCTGGATTCCATTGCTAGATTGTTTTTTGTTTGTTATGAAATGTTTATTTATTTATTTATTATTATTTTTTTAATGCAGCTGGAATAAATTTGATCATGCCTGAATTACAATGAACTGGACTGATGTGGGATATAATTTAGATTTAATTGGATTATATTTAACTTTGTAAAGATGTAGTGGTTTTGAGAGGACTGTTGTAAATTGACGCTTTACAAAGTTAATTGAACTAAACGGAGTTTTATTTCAGTCCAACGCTGTTTAAGTCTGATTTTGTAGCTCGGGCGCCCCCTGGTGGCGACAAGGACTCCGTTCATCTGTGTCGTGTGCGCGTTTTATTAGAAACTCCAACCTTCACTTCTACTTTTTATTTACTCTTGTTTGTTATGGGTTTTTTTTTTTAAATAAAGAGAACATATTGAATGTTTGAGCTGAAGATTTAGCTGATTAGAAAGTCAGAATAAGGTCATTTTGAATCTGATGTCTTCAACATGTCTGTTGTATTATCCATGTCATGGTGCTGTTGGTGAAGGGTGTGGACTGCAGACCAGTCAGTTCAGTACCTGGACTCTGTTTGGGATTTAGCATTGTCTAAAGTGCTGATAACAAGCTGGAAGGTCCCGCTCCCCCTTAATCTGAAGGACAGAGCTTCCAGTGTCCAAAATGAATTTAAAAATTACAACATGTTGCTTCAGTACATCTGAATCCTCCACTTACCAGCCTGCTCTCTAAAATGACATGGGGCTCCGCTAAACGAACTTTGGCCCAGAAGAGACTCGAGTGTTTCCGTGTCAAGCTCACACACGGCTTCTTTCTTGCACAATCGAGCTCCAGGCCATGCATGGATGACACAGTGAAGTGTGTTCTTAGACGGTGAATTCTGTAAGTGAAAGTGTAAAAATGACCAGCTGTGCTCACGAGTCCGTGCAGGGATTTCCATCAAACGTGTCCGCTTTTTATCCAAGGAAGGTCACAGGCACCCAGTTTGGATTTTCAGCCCTGAGATTTCTTCAGTTTCTCTGAATGTTTTGACGATGTCATGAACTGTTTTTACGCTGAGAATGTTTCTTTGACATCGATTCATATTTGGCATGTGCAGTTTTTCTCTGACGTGTTTGAAATTCTTTTATTTGCTTTTAGATGTCTTCACCTGTCCCAGTATCTGTCCCACCTGCTGGAGCTTCGTCACGTGGATCAGTTGCTGCTTGTTGTCCTTTTGGGGCAACAACTTTGGGGCTGCCTGGGCGCTCACTGGGTTGGCTGACCCATCGCCCAGCCTGCAGTCGTTCCAGCGTGTCCATACGGACACGGGCTCAATCCCAGCACAGTTAACACGTTTCTGAAAGCTTTGTAGCAGGTGGTCAGTGCTGTTTGATTCCCAGCGGGAGCCTTGCTGTGCGGAGTTTGCATCTTTTCCCTGTGCTGTCTGGGCCAGCAACAAACAACTTCAATTGTAAGTCGCTTTGGACAAAAGTGTCAGCGAAAAGTGACATAATGACGTAACTCTGGATTGAGCTGCCGTCGTACATCAGAGAGGCTGACTCATTTCCTGTTTTTATGGCTTATTTATTGTCTTTGGCTTTTAACCCACTCTGAGACGGTTTTATTGTACTTTCATAGTGGTTGGATTTGGATGCTGTTTGTGCTTCCAATTCCAGGCCGGCTGACTCGCTCTTGTTAAGTTTCACTTTATCTTTGATCTTTATCACTTTATCACTTGACTTTTATCGTTCCCAAATTGTTTTCTGTTTCCATCCTGTTCTTCAGTTGTTTTTATTTTATTTTAATTGGGTTGGTGTTCAGCACGCTGGCCAACTTTGTTGTTTTTAAAGTGCCTCATGAATCAGACTGAAGTGAGGTTGAGACCGGTGAAGCTCTGACCTAAATTCTGACGGATTCTGCATCTCTAACGTTTTCTTTTTCAACCCCGTCATGTCACTGACCTGCTGAAAATAAACCAAATTAGTTGTAAATCTCTTCCAGATGTTGCTTTTTGATACCATTTTCTCATTTTGTTACCATGTACCAACCTTTTTTGAGACATGTTATGACTATAAAAATTAAAATGAGCATCTTCTTTGTTTCTTTTCTTTTTTTTGTCAAATGTTTCACTTTCAACAAATAAGCTGTTGTCTGTGTTGTATTGTGAATAAAGTTTTGCTTTTAGAGATTAGTGCATCATTGCATTCTGGTTTCATTTATAAACAGCATCCCAACTCTTTTAGATTCGAGGTTGTAAATAAAAGAATAAATGTGGCTTTACAAGTTTCAGTTGTGACAGTTTTTTATCCACTTAAAGGCAGCTCTAATGTGTCCATATTAATTGTTCATTGTGGTAAGTTAGGATCCACTTTTCCAAACTAAGAATGATGGTTAAAGGTAACAGCTTTGTGTGGTTGATAAAAGACAATCTGATTACTTGATTGGATAAAACACACTCTGAAGTTAGAATAAAAGGATGCAGTTTCTGTGTTCATCACATGCTGCTTCAACTTTTGTGGTTCAGTGAGTGAAGTTGATGAAATAAAGCTGCTTAGAGGAACTTCCAGCATGGAGATGCAGAGAGGGTCGCCTTCATACAAGGTGTTGTTTTGCTTTGTAGGTACAAGCATCAGATAAGAGCTGAGAGGCGCGTTTGTGGGCGATAGTTCAAGATCTGAAGCAGGAAGATCAGTGAAACGGTTCAATCTCACAGAAGCAAATTCTGAAAGCTTGTGGTTTTGGCTGCAGCTTCTTCTGCTTTTCAGATTTTTTTTTCTGCACTGAACATTTGTAACATAAAGACTTCAGTCTGAACATCTACTTCACCAGCAGCTGCTGCAGCAGGGAAGACCTGGTACCCGGCGCTTCATTGCATCATTTTCTGACTTGACGACACTGACCATTAAAGTTAGACGTCCTTCTCAAAGGTATGTATGCTCCCCTCAAAGAACTGTTGGCTTCAAAATCAAAAAACTATTTTGCTTTTCCGTTTTTCCGATAAACGCATGTTGATTTCAGTGCAGACTGTTCATTCATCAGGATTTAAGCGAAGCACGATGAAATAGCTTTTAAACCTTAAATATATGAATTTAAAGTAAAACAGAAAAACATACTTTTAAATTAATAAAATAATTTTATGAAAAACGTTAAATTTAATATAAAATAAATAGAGGTAGGAAATATTTTTTTCAAACCAGGTTCTGCAAAACATTGAAACAATACTTGCAGAGCTCCTGAACTTCTCAAATTGTGTTTTTATTGAAAACAACTGGACTCTCTTCACCACCCAGAACACTATCTTCCCCAAATGATACGAGAAATACAGAAGACCTTCCTCTTTGTGCTGTTTGGCTTTTCTATCTACCTTCTTATTCAGGGGATTACTGAGAAGGGAAAGTCCTGAAACAAGAGACACATCCCTTTATCCTGTTTGTTCCTTAAAACCAATTTTTAAAGAAGTTAAAGCTCACTCCAAACCTCCAACAGTATGGGTGGGTGCATCATTTATTTCTCTCATTCTTGTTCAAAAGATAAACTAGAAAAAGTTTAGTACAAATGTGTCAGATAAAATGTTGGAAAATGACCAGGTTAGGGAGCAAACTGACTCCACTTAAATTAACAAGTATATAACTATTGATGGTGTTCAGAATGACCTGATATTTTGACAATAACCTTATAATCAGGAAGCAATATTTTAATTCTTTTCAGAAGCCGTTGTGGACAAGCCTATAAAGTTTATTTAAAATAAGTCATACAAATTTGTAATTTTTTGGTTACTGAAGTTTGATTGTCTGTTAAGAAGCATTTTTGAAAAATTGAAAAAAGAAAAAGTTTGATTGGACCAAATTTCAGATTTCCATCTCTGTGGATTGGTGAGACACTGACAACTTAGCATCTGCTTCGGAAGACATTTCACAAATGTTTGTCTGTTTACAAAGTCCTAAATGTTGGAACAAATGTTCTTTGGCGTTGGATAATAGCATCACAACCTTCACACCAATGACTAGCTCTTGGCCACACCCAGAAGACTGATTGGGGCATAACTGTAAAATAGACCAGTCAATATTCATTCAAAATCTTTTTTATCTTAATTGTTGTATTTCCATTTAACTTGGAAATGTGAATTTCAAGCAGTGACTGGAGTCAGAAAGGGAACTTTTCCAACGCGTCTGATTAGCCATTTCTGCTACTAGCTATCGTTAGCATCAGTAACTCATAACAACCACGTCGCCGTTAGTTCGCACAGACATCAGAGCAACATGTTAACTAAACAAAAGCAAACGGTACTTTGTGAACGTCTGACTTGATGTGAATGACTGAATGTTTACTTTGCACGATAGCGTGCAAGTTGTTTAGATAGATGCAGGTTTTATTCAGGAAATTCCAAGTAAAAACAGGATAGAATAACTTTTTTTTATGTGAACACAAAAGCTTTTCAAGTAACTAATCAAATTACAATTTAACTTAATAGTCATTGCAAACGTGGATTTGTCATCGTGCAGGAATGAATTTAACTTGGACGCTGCAGGTCTTTTTATGAAGTTTATTTGCTCCTACAGTTCAAATTACTTCAGTTGTACTGTAGGAACCCTAACTACACCTTCACTGAAGTGTAATTACATTTTTGAAGATTAAAATTGGAATTAATTCTGATGTAGGAACCAGTTATAGCATTATTTACCAATTTCTTGCAAACATATTTTCTGTTCTGACTCAAATATTCTTCAATTCATATTTTTGTCCTTTTTAAGTGATGTTCAGAGAAGAAAATAGCATTTGTGAAGCTCAGAGTTTTATTGCTGCATCTGTTTTTCTTCTTGTGTGTTTTGTTTTTTATGAGCTAAAAAGAGTTTTAATGTTTAAATTGGAAGTAAAAATTCAGAAATTGCTGGTTAATTCAGCAAAGGACAACATTCAAAGTTTCCCCCCCAATCCTGACTTTTCTCAGTGGTTTTCAAATTCATGATCCCGTTGCATTATTTTCTAATTTTAAACTGCCCGTAGGTGTGAATGTGAGCGTGCATGGTTGTTTGTCTATATGTGGCCCGGTGATGGACCGGCAACCTGTCCATCACCTGTAATGAGTCGTGATAGGCTCCGGCAGACCCCTGTGAACCTGCAAAGGATAAAGTGGGTATAGAAAATGGATGGATGGATATAATGTTGGTTTCCACAAATATTAAAATAAAGGAATTTAAATTTGACAAAGTTTGTGGAGTGGAGTCTTTAGCTGTAAAACGGCTGCACACTTTGATGTTTAAATGTCACCAAACACGTCTGCTCGTTCAAACTTTCCTGATCCTTATCTGATTGTTACTGTAAGTTTGCACATTAAAGTAGTTAACCTGCACGTCTGGGGTAATTTGCATATTACAGATCTACCTACACACGTGCTGACGGATCAGATCCTATATCTGAATCTGACTGATAAACATCAGACTGAAATCTGAGCTCAGACTGAGTCCAGAGTGCATCAACCCACCATCAGGTCTGCGTGCTTTCTTTAAATTTGCTTTTGAGGTAAAAAAAAAAAAAAAAATGGGTCATTGGCAGAGAGAGGAAGAGCTGAACTAGAGCACAGGTTCACGTAAACAGAGAAAATACTGAGATGAATGTTTTACCTACTAAGAGCAGGTTTTACTCAAACCGTCATCAGCATTAAGTTTACCAGTTAACCGCATACTTTCCAGTTTAGTATTGTTCAGTTTAATAATGTATTTTTATTAAAAATGAAAGTTTTAGTGTGTTCCTTTTTTACTTAAATTGATGACATTAATACTAACAAAGACTTTCCTAGAGGGTTAATGGAGTGAAAGTGGAGTCATCCTTCTCAAGTATAGGAGAAAATTATAATTTTTTTCTTAACAATGTAATACCTGACATAGGAAATAATAAACAGAAAATACAAAATTTCTTTTCTTTATTTGAAAGGTTGTTTACATACTGAAATAAATCAGTTAATTTCACTAAGCCCCTTCCCCAAACTCTGTCTTTAACAGTTTGTAAATAATAACATTTTGTATTATTATGAGCAAATTGTTATTTATTTATTTATTGTACACATTTCTTTTTATTCATTTTTCTTTTTTGGAGTGGTAGAGAGGTCTCAGAAAATTATATATCAAATATGATACATCTGGCATGATAGGGATAATTTTGTCATCTATTAATGTCTATCCATTTTGACTTTGTTTTGATGAACTAATTAATGATCTGCTGCAGCTGTGTTGGATGAGTTTCTCTCTGAACCACAGCTGAGCAGATGCCACAGTCTACAACATGAAAAAACTTCCTCTGGCATGTTCATTTATATGTGGCACTGTTTTTCTTAACCGTCTTTGAAAATTTTGGCAGTGGAAACTATTGCTGATTGGTGGTAACGGTTGCCTTTCCCCCTCCAGATGGAAAGGATGGATAATGGAAGTGATGACTATGATATGAGCTGGCCAACAGATGACCCGAATGAACCTTGCAACATCAGTCCTGTCCCTGGGATGTTTTTTGCTCAAAGCTGCATCCACTCCATCATCTGTGCCTTCGGTCTGATCGGCAACATTCTCGTCATAGCCACCTACGCCTTCTACAAGAGGACCAAGACAATGACAGACGTCTATCTCCTCAACGTGGCTGTGGCAGACCTAATCTTTGTGGTGGCTCTGCCTCTCATTGTGTACAATGAGCAGGAAAATTGGTCAATGGGTTTTGTGGCTTGCAAGATCCTACGTTCGACCTACAGCATCAACCTTTACAGCGGGACGTTGCTGCTAGCATGTATTAGCTGTGATCGCTATGTCGCCATCGTTCAGGCTCGACGCTCCTTCGGTTCTCGCTCCCACGCTCTGACCTACAGTCGTCTCATCTGTTTAGCGGTTTGGGCGTTTTCAGGGGTTTTAACTCTGCCCACGTTCATCTTCACTAAGGCCTTTGTTGAAAAAGACGTTGACGATGAGACCGTCACAGTGACTTGTCTGATGCATTTCAGCTCCGACGACACAGCTGTTTTAATAAAGTTGCTGGTGCCAAGCTTTCAGATGGCCATCGGCTTCCTCTTGCCACTGTTGGTGATGGCTTTCTGCTACTCGTGCATCGCATGCACCTTGCTGAGAGTTCAGAACGGCGAGAGGCGCAAGGCCCTCCGTGTGGTCGTGGCAGTGGTCCTGGTTTTCATCGTGTGCCATCTTCCCTACAACGTGGCTCTGCTGCTTCACACCATGTCTCTGTTCAAGCAGCGAGACTGTGCAGCTGAAAGGATCAAAGTCCAGGTTCTGGAAATTTCCAGGAGTGTGGCCTACCTTCACTGCTGCCTCAATCCCATCCTCTACGCCTTCATTGGGGTCAAGTTCAGGAGCCACTTCCTGCAGATAATATCAGATCTGTGGTGCTTTGGCAAAAGGTTTGTCTACTCTTCACGTTCTTCGTGTGGGCCTTCTGATGTCCGTGATTCAGGCTGGAAGATCTCAGAAGGCCCCAACAACATGTCATCCTACAGCGCATGCCAGAAACAGCCCTGAAGGAGATCTGTAAACTGTCTTCAAAATCTTTTTTTTTTTTTTTCCAGTTTCTTCATTCCTCCTTTTTTTTGAGGTTCTTCATTAAGACATAAACAGAGAATACAGTCAGCATCAGCCACAGAAAAACCTGTTTCGACTGACCTCGAGGATAACATGTACACAAAATAAAACCACAAAATGTTCAGAACAAAATCACATACAAGCAAAGTCAGTATTTGATGTGACCTCTCTCAGAACCAAGAACAGCTTTAGCTCTTTTTAAGAGTTCTGCAACTCTTAAGATGACAGAAGGACAGAAAACTGGGTGTGTTACAGCTTAAGTCATTTTTGAACCTTTAAAGGTTGGTTAAAGCTCATTAAGGGACCTTTAAACCAACTTAAAGCAACTTTAGAACAGCTTTGGTATGAATGTGAGGTTTGAAAACTGGATCTAACATTTCTCCAAATGTCTCTCTTCTTCAACATGTCACACATATTCAAACAGTAACTCTGTTTGACATTAATCTGTAAAAATCAAGATTTCATCAT
This sequence comes from Xenentodon cancila, assembly GCA_014839995.1. Taxonomy (NCBI): domain Eukaryota; kingdom Metazoa; phylum Chordata; class Actinopteri; order Beloniformes; family Belonidae; genus Xenentodon; species Xenentodon cancila. Next base: position 22,168,157 of record CM026210.1, on the reverse strand, counting down.
CCACTTGGTGTTTACTTTACCTCAAAGGTCAATGTAAAGCGTGACAAAAACACACTTTAACTTCCCTACAAAGAGCAGCTGCATCTCCACGACACACGTTCAAAACCAGCCCCAGAAGCACTTTCAAGAAGAAAATACGTTTGTCTAATTTTAAATCCTGTAGCTTCATTCCAGATTGTGACTTGTTCAGCCACGCTGAGTTTTGGGTTTTCACTAGAGCGCGTGAATGGAAACGGTAGCTTCGTTGAACACGTCACAGCCGCTCTGGTTTTGTAGCGTTCTCACTCGGGTTTTTACGCATTTGAGCCAAATCTGACGTAAACCTCCCTCTCAAGGTGTTTGTTCTCGTTTTCAACTCCTCGCTTTTGAGCTCAAAACAGGTTTCTAGTTGAAGTAAGAGCGAGGATGGAGATGATGAAAACAAACAGGCATGCAGGCACTTTCCTTAAAACTGTTAGAATTACTCATATTTCTTCTAATGGTTTATTTTTGGGTTTTAATGTAACCTCCTGTAAAACAAACAGCTGGATGGATCCACACGTCTGTGAAAGTCAAACTCACAGCTGAGTTGATTTGTAAATATGGAAAACAAATATAAGAGTGTTATAAGATTTTATGTGGTAAAACATTTGCTTCTTGTTTTCTTGTTTTGATGTTTAACAGTGTTTTTTGACTCTCTTAAATATTTTCTAAATTTTAAATAAATACCATTTTTGTAGCATTAGAAAGCTTTAGTATTTTGCATCTGTATTTTTTCTGTCATGTTGTCAGAATAAACGTGATATTTGAAAGAGTGTGTTTTCAATAGAAAGGTCATCCTGTCGTGTTTTCAGACTTAACTGTTGGAACTAGGATTTCTTGACTAACACGACATCATTAGATTTTAAAAACGGACATATTTTTTGTATTTTTTACTAAATGCACACGACTCCAGCACTGCGCCGTGAGACTTTATTTAGGGACTTGATCAGATTTCAAACTGAAAGGACTGTGCACATTCATGAGAATGCCCAAACAAGACAAAAAACGTTCCCATAAAGTTTAGATCCGTCTCTGAAAGAAGAACAGGTGGTGCTTTACATGATTTAAAAAAAAAAAAAAAGACCTATTAATCGCAATACTCTGGTTAAAAACACCTCAGTAAAGGTCTGATGAACACGGATTTGAATATGACTACAATATCTCAAACTATTGTTTTTTTTTTTGTAATTAACAATTATTGTCTTTATTGTCTCAACATAAAAAACTAAACCACCTAAAACTGAACATAAGAAACGCAGGAAACAAAAGCAAGCCGAAATGTTGGCCTATGAGAACAAATAAATAAAAATAAAAACGGACACCGTGGGAGTCGTGGCTCATTCTGAACTTTCTGATGATGTTGATTAGATTACAGAAAGCAGAAGTGAGGCAGAGCTTCGTTCTGCTTTAGATCAGGTCTGAACCGTGTGGGGAGCTTTTATCTGCTTTAATCATGCAGGTTTTATTTTGAGAGCATAATGTTGTTTTTTTTTATGAAGACATCCAGAAAAAAACACATCAGATGTGAATGCAGCAGATATGACATTGAAAGAATGTTTTTATGACCTAAAACACTGAGCACTTTTAACTCCTGACCCACACAAGTCAGTCCAGTTTTGTTTATATAACATCTATTACAATATCAGTTGTCTCTAAGCACTTTCCAGGGAACCAGAACCTGACCTCCGAGCAATTATTACATAAACGATGGCAGGTAAAAACTCTAGTTTTAAAGGGAAGAAACCTGGATCAGGACCTGGATCATGAGGGGGGACCCGTCTGCTGAAGACCAGTCAGGTAGAGCAGGAGAGACACAGACACACCGTCAAAGGTACATAAGTACATCTATCTGTCAGCAGCAGAACTGAGACTTCCATGTAGAAATGTGTCAACAGCAGCGATTAACTGAAAACAGCAGTGAGGTCTTTAACCAGGTCTTCTCTGCAACACCTGACCTGTCCTGGGGTTCAGTCAATGAGCTCGTCAGTAGAGTTAATGCTAAAATGTTAAATGTTATGGACACTACTGCTCTGTTAAGGTGAAGGTTATCTCTCTGGAAGGAAGACGTCTCCATTTTTTACCAGTTTCATCAATTTACAACTGAGGAATGCAGGAAGTCCTACTTTTCTGACATCATCACCAAAAGCAGTCATAACGCTCGGGCCTTATTTACTACAGTTGACACAATTTTCTCCACCTAAATAAAAACAAAAGTGAAGTAATTGTCTTTGGAGCCGTAGATAAACAATCACAGGCCACCACAGAGCTTCAATCTATACACCTAAGAGCCACCGACCAGGCCAGGACTCTGGGTGTAGTGATGGACGCAGACCTGATTGTGGAACAACACATACAACTTTTTTACATCTGAGTGAATGATTCTTTCCAACTTTTAAATTGTGTACCAAGAACTCTTTAGGGTGTCTCGAGAAGAGACTAATCCGAACGTAGATGAAGATCCCCTCATGTGACCAAGATTTGAATTTACACAAGATCATGTTTGATGACTTTTGTAGATGTCCGATTCTCACTGACGCCACACAGAAACTCAAACAAAAACAACTTCCATCTGTAATCAGTGATTTATGGAGAACCTAAGAGGATAAAAGTCTGGTGAAGCGCAGATGTTGCACTCTCGGTTTTCAGCTGCGTTGATGTGCCAAGCAGTTTTTTTGTTTGTTTTGCCTCTTTGAGGTCTAGTTAATGTAGCGTGCTTCTGCGGTTTAGTCTTTCAGTTTGGGTGACAAAACTCCAGCAGCAGCTACGAGCTGCATTTAAACAACCTGTCAGTGTCCAATAAAGCCAGTGTAAAGGTCTGAGAAGACAAATGAGACATGAAACATGAAACATGTTTTTAAGCGAGAACAGTAGATGACCAGGACCAAACCCTCTTCATCCACTAGAGGTCCTCAGGGAGCCGCGTTGCGTTTCAGACGCTTCAAAAGTTTCCTTTCCTCTCACTGGTCCACACGATTTACTTTAGGAAGCACTTGTGGCTGCCGGAGCAGATTCATCATGGACTGAGTACTTAACTATCTGTATTACAACTTAATTCACCTGTATTTCTCTTGAAGCTTGTTTGTTTTCACTCCTTGTTTTTAAATCTTACCTCCCCTTTTAACACTCTTACTTGACCATCATATTTTAGGTGGTTGATTGACATCTATATCCATCACTGGACCTAAGACACCTTCTTGAAGGACAAAGCCGGGCAAGTTTATGTGTAATGCACTTTCAGCAACAAGCCAGTTCAAGCTGCTTTACGTAGTGAAAACATCCAAATTAAAGAGAAATAAAGATTACGAGGCACAGTACAGTGGCATAAGAAAGAAAAATTAGATGTAAACTAGTGGTTAGCACTGTTGCCTCGCAGCAAGAAGGTTCCTGGTTCAATTCCCGGGCTTGCGTGGGTTTAAAAGAAATGACGGTTTCAGCATTCCTGGCAGTTTTCTGGAAGTTTCTTACAGATCCGTAGAAGTTACAGGTATAAAATTTCAGATCAGAACACACATTTACTTTTAAAAAGACACCATATTTCAGCTCACTGTCTGGATACAAAGAAAAACTTTTAAAAAAAAGTAAATAGAAGATAATTCTCTTTTATCAACAGTTTAGTGTCATTTGTTAACACATATCAGGTTTTGTGTTTCAGACTTGCAGGACACTCCAGAAAAAGCAGGGACAGAAAAACTGTCTCGCTACCCAGACAGCAGACACATGTGGGCCTCATCCGGGTTAGGTTTGGCACTAATGTCCCAGTCATGACGCTGCTTTGTGGGCCAGATGAGAACTAAAGTTCATGAACTGGGCCAAACTGGCGTTTTGGTGTGTGTTTTATGGGCAACATCTGGACCAAATTTCATGAGGTAGTTTTGACAGGTGACGTGATCAGTGTTGTGAGGCCCGGGCGTGGCCCAGAGGACCGGAGAAAATGAAGAGCCCAGCCTGGCGGATTTGAGGTGACATTTAGGCAACCAGACACAGCTGGAGTTGGTCCGCTGTGGACAAAAGAAAACTGCAGATATGGACCATGTTTGGGCGACATATTCTTTACTGTCAGAGTTGTAAAGAGGTGGAAGAGCAGAGAAAGAAAAGAAAAGAAATGTTTTTTCAGAAAACAGTCAAAAACAAGAGGCGCCACCAACAGTTACGCATCAGACCGCCTTAGCGCTCTGTCGGTCAGCGCTGCGACCAATCACAGCAACGAACAAGGTGACGTATTCAGAGACGGAAACGAGTCAACGGGAGAGCGTTCTGTGAGCAGGTTGATGCAGCGAGAGACCGCGATGTAGGACAGAAGGACTCCCACGCAGAATTTGAGAATAACTGGTGAGATCTTTCCACAGGCTACAGCTGACCTCAGGCAGATGTAACCACGCTCAGAGCAGTTCACCAGATGTCTCTTACCGTTTGTGCAGGAGACGTTCCTCATCCACCACAATCCTGTCACGGAAGTCCTTGGTGTCCAACGTGTCTCACCATTTAATCTGCTGAAGCCAGGATTCAGCACTTTTAACTCCCAAGCGGTACGTCTGGATTTCCACGCAAGTCACCAGGTGATTTTAATAGAATTTAGGACAAACACTTTGTGCTAGGATCTGGACCACGGTGACATTTCCAGTGTGCTGGTTAATAACCAGATGCCTCAGAGCTCGGAGATGTCGACGGCACCTCTAGGAAGGTTCTTGTTTCTTGTTTTTGTTTTGTGCACAGTAAAGTTTTACATGTCATTTGTGAATGTAGCTCTGTAGTTTAGTGTTTGACCAAGGTTTCCATGGTAATCCGGTCGATGCGTGTGGAATATAACACCTGACTACACGTAAACACCAGCTTATGTAATGTGTGGTGCCTTTATAAAATGCAAGATGGCTCTTCAAATTAAGACAATTGTGACGCTAGTGGCTTGCCGTACACATCTGTTGACCGAGTACAGAGAGACTGAATCAAAACGTGACAAGCTGTTCGCTGTAAAACAAAACCCTCAGCTGAGAGACACTGAAGATGGAGCTGTATTTAAAAAAGTGGATCAGTGCAGCTTTAAAGTGACGTGGGAGTATAATGTATCGTTCAGGCTGTCCCTGCTGGTTGTCTCCTCCGGCCGGGTGATGCTGTATAAATGAGATTCCTCCTGAGAACAACTCGTAAAAGAACATTTTACTGTGATGATTTAAGATCCCTTCGGCCCGTCGGCCTCATTCCAGATTGCTCTGTTTTAGTTTTACATCTTATAAAAATGGTGCGGGGTCCTCTTTTGGCAGTAGATCAACGTAAAGCATGACGGGTACTTGTTAATATTTCGCCAATCTTCCCAGAACCATCTGGTTTTTGATAATGAGGGAACTCCGTCGATGTCCCCCAGACTCCTGGGACTCAGGAGCAGAGCTGAAGGTTTTTTCCAGAAGTTGTCCAAGACCCCCGTTCTTACCAGGCAGCACTTTGAAAACCTGAACCTGAGTCGCTGGAGCACTGTAAAGCTCTCTAGGTGGGGGTCAGCGGGTCCTCTGTCGCTCACCTGCAGGTGGTTCAGATGGGGCAGGTCTTCCAACTGGACCACACAAACCACATCACCTTTAGACCTGTTTATTGCCCTGGTTGCACATTTTAGGATCAGTTTTTAAATTCTGTTATTGGCTGACTGCTGAGTCAGTGTTCAACATATTAAATTCTTCCACCGCTTTTTGCTGATTAACTTGTTCCCCATTTTCTTCAGCTACTGCAACATTCAGAAATGTTCAGCTCGTTCAGGTTGTTAACTGAAATCCTTGAACCTTGATCCTTCCAAGGACCATTGGAATATAATTGGGAATTCTTCAAATCCTCAATAAACGGTCACGTTTTTCAGACCTTTCTCCTTCAGCAGACTTTCAGCTAGAGACACAACAAAAACTGTAAACCAGTCAACAGACCTTAAACGTTTATAGTTTCATTCAGCTTTTCAACATGTTTGATCGTTTGTGAAATATCACAACTCAAAAGCCTTTATCCTTGAAAAACTCAGTACTTCAGTGTGGGATGACAACCAGAACCACCTCAGACACAATCAGAACCACCCCAGACACAATCAGAACCACCCCAGACAGAACCAGAACCACCTCAGACACAACCAGAACCACCTCAGACAGAACCAGAACCACCTCAGACACAACCAGAACCACCTCAGACAGAACCAGAACCACCTCAGACACAACCAGAACCACCTCAGACAGAACCAGAACCACCTCAGACACAACCAGAACCACCTCAGACAGAACCAGAACCACCTCAGACAGAACCAGAACCACCTCAGACACAACCAGAACCACCTCAGACAGAACCAGAACCACCTCAGACACAATCAGAACCACCTCAGACACAATCAGAACCACCCCAGACAGAACCAGAACCACCTCAGACACAACCAGAACCACCTCAGATAGAACCAGAACCACCTCAGACACAATCAGAACCACCTCAGACAGAACCAGAACCACCTCGGACACAATCAGAACCACCTCAGACACAATCAGAACCACCTCAGACACAATCAGAACCACCCCAGACACAATCAGAACCACCCCAGACAGAACCAGAACCACCTCAGACAGAACCAGAACCACCTCAGACACAACCAGAACCACCTCAGACACAACCAGAACCGCCTCAGACACAACCAGAACCACCTCAGACAGAATCAGAACCACCTCAGACACAATCAGAACCACCTCAGACACAACCAGAACCACCTCAGACACAACCAGAACCACCTCAGACACAACCAGAACCACCTCAGACAGAACCAGAACCACCTCAGACACAACCAGAACCACCTCAGACACAACCAGAACCACCCCAGACAGAACCAGAACCACCTCAGACACAACCAGAACCACCTCAGACACAACCAGAACCACCCCAGACACAACCAGAACCACCTCAGACAGAATCAGAACCACCTCAGACACAATCAGAACCACCTCAGACACAACCAGAACCACCCCAGACACAACCAAAACAATCTCAGACAGAACCAGAACTACCCTTCACAGAACCAGAACCACCTCAGACACAACCAGAACCACCTCAGACACAACCAAAACAATCTCAGACAGAACCAGAACTACCCTTCACAGAACCAGAACCACCTCAGACAGAACCAGAACCACCTCAGACAGAACCAGAACCACCTCAGACAGAACCAGAACAACTTCAGACACAATCAGAACCACCTCAACAGAACCCGAACTACCATCCCTTCCTCTTCTTCCTTCTACTTAGTGCTAATTCCTCTTCTGTTTCCCTTCCTTTTTTCTAAAATCTTTATTTGGATGAATTTTGAGTTCTTCAGTGACTCCAAAGGTTTTCCACCTTCTTCACACATTCCAACAATTCTTTTTAAGATCAACACGACTTCAGCTATCAGAGTTTTTCCTAAGTTCTTCAACTCATCTTCTCTCTTGAGTTCCTTTCCTTAGCCGAGCTTCCTCTCTTCAGTTTATCTTCTCTTCAGCTCATCTTCTTCTTTTCAACTGATCTTCCTACCTTGAGGTTAATCTTCTCTTCAGCCTGTCTTCAGCTTTTATCCTCCTCTTCATCAGATATTCCTCTTTTGAGGTCAGCTTCTTGTCTTCAGCTCACGTTCCTGGCTACAGCTGATTTTCCTGATCTTCTTCTCTTCAGCAAATATTCCTCTTTTCAGTGCCTCCTCCTCTCTTCATCTCTTTTTCTGAGTAACGTTTCATCGTTTACATTTTCACCCAACTCTAGCAGCAGAGTTCAGCGCCTCAGCAACCCTGCCTTTTCAAAGGAAATGCATCGTTTTCTAGTTTTTAGGTCCCTGAAGAGTCCAGTCCCACGCTGTCTCTCTGAGCTGCTACGTCCTCACACATCCTCTCCTGCTCAGCTGATCAGCTGCTCCTGAATGTGCCAAAAATGAAGAGTAGGCTCAGAGGAGATGTGGGAAGATCTGCCCTCGCTGGTTGGCCAGACCCTTTCTGTTGTTTTGTTTAGCTGTTTTTAACTGTTTTTATGTGATTTTTGTTTATTCTTTTTTAAAAACTCGTTTTCTTCATTCATTTTTCATGTATTTTCTATTCTATTGATTTTTCTAAGGAAACTTTTTGTTATGTTTTAATTTGGTATCTTTTTGTTCACTTCGCTGAACAGCACTTTGCTCCACCACAGCAGCTTCAAGTATTTTATAAATAAAGAAGGTAAAACATCCACTTCAGTTTGAGGCCATTCGGCCCAAGATTTACTTGTGTTTGGTCTCCTGCTTTCGTGGTCTCATTTTTCTGATGTGACATTAAAGGACACATATCGTGACCTTGTTTCACACGATGACGCCATCTCCTGGGGTCTTAAAGAGAACATTTGCTTTCTGTGTTTCTGGACTTACCTAAAGCGCTGCAGTGTTTTAAAGGTGTTAAAAATGTTTTGTACAATGCAAAGAAGGAGAGATCAACTTCTGCTTTGTTTTTTCTCTCTAAAGACTTAGAAGAAATATGTAATATGTAATATGTTTAATGTCTTTAAAAATTACAATCCTAATCCAAAAATCATTGGGATGCTGTGTAAAATATAAAAACAATATGCAGTGATTTGCAAATCTCATAAAGCCATATTTCATAAAAATTAAGACATAATAGGACATAGATTCACCTGCTACACCTGATAAAGGGGCTGATGAGTGTAGAAGGCATCACATGTTTGAACAGGGCAAATGTACCATAGTTTAAAAAATGAATTTAAAAAAGAAAAAAGGGAATTTTGAACTTGATGATGCAGGATTGGAGCTCCAAATGTTTTCAGTCTGGTCTGAACCTCCCATGAGAGTTTTGGGTACATGATTAAGAAGTATCTGAACTCCAGATCCGTTGAAGTTGCTCTGTTATGTGCTGTGTCGTAGACGCTAAACTCAGAGCTGACCGCACCAGCTCTTGACCCGTGACTTAAAAACCGGACCTCTGAGCTCCTCGTCTCAGGGTTTGGTGACTCAAATCTTATTTCTGAAACAGCCCCAGGTGCATTTTCTTTTCTGAAACACGTAAAAATGAGCTAATATCTTTGATGAAAAAGTAAAATAGCTCACTTTCAACATTTCATTTGCTCTTTATGTTCTAATGTGAATAAAACATGGGTTTATGAGGTGTGTCAATCAGCGAATTCCGGTTATTTTTACACTTTCCACAGTATTCCAGCCTCTCTGGAACAGGGCTGTTTATGTGAGCGTCAAGGTTGTTGCGTTTGGCTCCAGGCATGTCCATCTTTGGTGAATTCTCTCATTTTAAAACAATTGTATATTTGTTTCAATGTCTGTTTCCAAAGCATCCGAGTGTTTTTGTGGTTTTAGAGCTCTTTTCTCACTCTTCAGACCTCCGGGAGCAAAGCCAAGTGAATTTATGCTGACCAGTGTGTGATGCTGAGGTTTAGTGGGAGTCACAGTGGTTTATGCGCTTGTTTGCACGTAAACACACATTCCTTCATTGTGTGCGATCGACTCTCCCTATGTGTTGGCCTGTTTTCAGATGTAGAACAGTTGCTGATTAGGGGTCTTAGCAGCGAGGGGATTATCTCGCTGGATCAGACTGTTCTCCGCTGGTGTCCATCAAGGAATGCAGCCAAATCTGCCAGTCAGTCGGTCACGCTGAGACGTCTCATCTGCTGGTCGCTCGTCTCCCAGCGACGCCCTCAGCCAGCCCTCTGGGAGATTAGTTGGGATGTTATCAGCAAAACAATTACTTCATGGGGCCAGTGTGTTCGTTCGAACACAGCTTTTAAACTCAGACTCACACATCTTATATTATCACATGCGCTGGATGACCGAGATGTCTGACCCCTTCTTTTCTGACATGTTTTCTTCATATTCCGGCATCAGGATACGATCTGTTTAGATAATCAGTTCATAGACCTGGGAAAGCAGTTTGTTTTGCTCAAAGGAAGGGAGAAAGTCCCCCTCAGGGTGTAGGAGGTGATATGTAGCACTCTATCTGGGGCTGACTTACAGCCGTGAAAAGAATTAGGGTAACTGAAACGTTGGGAGCTGGAAACCACCAAAATCTGAGAATGAAAACAAGGACTCGGGAGGAAAGAGGAACTCAAAAACATCACACCACACCCTGCACACTGATACGCAGTCAGAGCCTGTGGTCCCACCAGAAACTGTCTGAAAGAACTGATCAAACTGATCACCCACATCTCAAGCTTCTTTCACTCTGAGATTTTTTAAGGAGCAAGAGAAACTTGTCGTTCAGATGAGAGTATTTCCCAGAGTCCGCTGCCACTCCTAAACTCTCACCTCACCAGTAGTCAAGTCCTCCAGGTGAGAGACGGTCACCTCAGACCGTTCCAGGACAGACGGACTGCGTGAACGGGGCCACTCCTTTAAGGACTAGAACCTGGCTCCTGTTTGGGAAGTATTAGTATCAAAATCAAGGTCAGGGTCAAACTATGACTCTGGACTTCTCTGACAACATTTATCAAGAAGTGTTCTGACTGCTGAGGAAGTCAGACTCTGATGCGGTAGAGTCTGGCCCGGATTCAGGATGAGTTGTAAGATGTTGAACCTAAAAAGCCTCCTGAGTTTCATTCAAACTTTGTCTCAAAGGCCATTAGTTCCAGGAGAGTTGCACAGCACAATGCTTGAAGGTTTTATTTTGCACACTTGAGTACAACTGATTTATATAGTACACAGGATCAAATAAAGTTTATTACAATAAGAGTTTTCTGCTGAAACAGCAGTCAGCTCAAGTTGACCTTTGACCTTGTTAGCAGCTTCAGGATCAAACGTTCGGCAGTCATACTCCAGCCAACACTTTCCTGTAAAACACACATAAGCCCTCGGTTTATTTCAGTGTGTTTGTGGTCAGGAGCGTCAAAAGAAGTGAAACCAGACACCTCTTTATCTCACCTAACAAAAAGATGCATCACGACCCACAAACTCTCACAACTTCCTGTTTGCTGCAAAGTACAAAATATGAGTGACTCAGTGGCAAAACTGGCACCTCCGTGATTCAGCAGCTTCTACATTCACCTCATTGGCAGAAGATGCTTCCTGTGTGACTTTATCAGACTCTCACACACGGTTGTAGAAGAATGCAGACACACTCTGAAGTTTGGATGTTTTCTTATGCAGATGTCTTCACGCAGCATTAAGGAACCATTTCAGGGTTTAGCTCTGAGGGTCCTTCTAGGACGGGAGATTAAAGGAAAAGCAGTTGTTGCACGAGATACATGAGAGGATATGAATATGAATATGACATGAATGTACTGCTTGGTGTTGATTTAAGGTCCTGGACATCACATAGGCCATGACAGAACCTGGACTCTTATAGTTTTCATGCCTTCAGGTCTTTTTTTAAGGCCTTCAGGGTCTGAGATATAGTTTATTGCCTAAACTTGGTTTAAAACAGCTGAGTTGTCCAGTCCTGTGAAGATTGACAACTACCCTAAATTCTGTTTTCCTACCGGAAAAACATGGAAAGTGTTGACCTGGTAAATGAATTTACTTCATGCAGATTCGATGGCCGTGTTTTAATCAAACTAATGACATCATCAATTCGACAGCTCCAGTTTTCACTCCCATCCAATTCCATATTCTGCAAAAGCGTCCCACTTCTTCACAGATGCTGCACGTTCTCTAAGTAAGACACACACTTATTTAGTGTTTGTAAGTTTTATATTTGAGACTGCAAATGAACTGCATCGCTTGTGATTTCATCAGGTAAGAAAGTCACCTTTCAGCGCATCGACACTGTTAACGCCCCGTCTGTGTGTGTCAGAGGCAAAAACAGCAGCAGGAAGCCATCTCATGACAGTTCCCGCCCTGCTGAGGGTCACAAACCATCACTAAAGTCTTCTGAATCCTGGGATGCAGAAGCTATTTCCTCTCAGCGAGACTTCGTTCCTCTGCCTTTCATCCGCCTCGTTTTGGAAATGAGAATGACGTTCTATTAGCGAGGGAAAAGAATCCCCCACCTTGGCGGGCGAGAAGTGCAATGCTGAGAGCAAGTGGCCGAAATGAAATTCCAGTATGTGAAGAGTGGGAAGTGAGGGGGTTGCTGGGTGGGGCGGGGTGGGGGGCAGCTGCAGCCCTCTGTCCTCTCCACATGCCGACAGCCTCAGTCCACAGCTTCTGTCCTGTAGTCTTCATCTCATCTGAAACACTGAAGGAGACTCACAGTCAACACCACTTCCTCACTTTCAGTCATGTGCCAATGTCAATATTCCCACTTATAATGAGAAAAACAAACCCTTCGGGTAATGCTGATGACCCCGTGATTCCATAACTTAAAGATTCACTTTTAGCAGCAATGACTTCTGGTCATTTCCTGGAGGACTTTATCAGTCACTCACATGCTTTTAAAAGAGCTTTGGTCCATTCCTTTTTATAATATTGCTTCATTTCGATAGATAAAGATAGATAAAGTATTTATTGTCATTCAAAATACAAATCGCAGGTGCACACAGGAACAAAATGTTGTTGCAAATAGCAACTGACACTTACAGCACAGTCACTTAAAAATGTAAAAAGTACAAAAATTCAGAAAACGTAATAAAGCGGTCACTGATAAAGTGCACAAGACCACTGCACAAGATTATTGTACCATCCTGGACCTGTCTACAGACTATCTGCAGCTCAGAGGTCTCATGGTCTGAGGCATGAAGCTGTTGGAGAGCCTGGCTGAAAGAGGCCGGCAGAGAGATGTCCTGGATGGAAGGAAGAGAAGTCCCTATAAACTTCCCTGCTGTCCTCGGGATTCCTCGGGATTGTGTTTATGTTCTGCTCTCGCGAGGTCCCGTCGCAGTTCCTGGACTGACCACTAGAGGCTGGCTCTAGAAGTGAGTCAATCGCTATTGTCTCTCATGTTCAAATGTCCAACTTTAGAGCAGAAATAAACATAATTACTGCCTGGTTTAAAGAAATAATGGTTTTGGTCTCAATCCGTTGATGTCACACCCATGACAACTCTGAAGCGGTTGAATTCTTTTGTACCTTTTCAGGAGAGTTTATAGTGAAGCAATAAATTATTTCTAATATGATTGGTTGACAGTTGGCTCAGCCACAGTCACTTCCTCATCCATAATCGACCCAGAGTTGGCTAAACGAGACATTCATTTTTTATTTCACCGCCAAGAACATGTACATCCCACTGGAAACGTCTGACTGAATATCTGCAGATATTTCAGCGGGATGCGGCTGAAGAAGTTAATTTTGATTGACATGTGGCGGTCGTGTCCCTGTTGGCTTCCAGAACAACGTGGCTGCAAAAAATGGGCTTCAAAACCGCTCCTCAGGAACCAGGTGGTCATATGATCTATTGCTTCGTCCACGGTTCTTACAAACTACGGTTGAGTATAAGTTTGGATTTTATCTCGATCAAAACCTTGATTCTCTTATTTTTAGTCTTTCTGAGGTCATTTTGCTGCTTCTGTTTGAATCTTTGTTCAGTTGCATAAATTACTTTCAACCAATCTTTCCTGGAAACTTTAGTATAAAAAGATGTTCATTGATTGGTTGACTCAGCACCTGCACCGTACCGAGGTCATGTGACTGTAAAACAACCCCAAACCATCACCCCTCCGCCGCCGTGCTTCACAGTGGTTATGAGGTGTTTCTGATGAAATGCTGTGTTTGGTTTTTCTCCAAGCGTGGTTCTGGATATCAAGACCAAACATCTCCACTTCTGTCTCGTCTGTCCAGAAAACATTGTTCCAGAAGTCTTCTGGTTTGTTAAGATGCAGTTTGGTGAAGCTCAGTCATGCTTCCCTTTGGTTTTAGACAGAAGAGGTCTTCTCCTTGAAATAAATCATACTTGGTCTTTTTTTTTCTACTTATTCAGGCCTGAACATCCTGAAGTAGTTCTTGATTTGTTTTGTGAACGTTTTTAAATTCTTTTCCAGATTAATGACCTTTGCTCATGTTTTTCCTTTATGGCATTGTCTCTGAATGCTGAAGAACAACAAAATGTCAAAAACATCTGTTTTTATAGAAGTCTGCATAAATAATAATCAAACAGTGTCACGCTGTTGTTTGCCGGAGATTGTAGTTAAAACTCACAATGATCTGATGTTTTTTTGTTTTTTAAAGAATAATTTGTTTTTACACAAAGCAACAGAAAGTTATAAAAGGGGATACTAACTTTTGCACAAGAGAGAGACGACACAACCAGATATTCCTCTCTGTCAGACGCAGGGATCCAGGCAGGAACTCTGGCTGCTGGTGCAGAGGAACTGCTGCTCTCTTTTCTGCAGAGGAAGCGTGTGAATTCATATTCAGATTCGCCTCACTCTAAGGTGGGTCCCTTGTTGTTCGAGTGATAATGTCTTTTCCTGCTAGCGTACATGATGAATTCCCATTATATCCGTGCAGTTACTGGAAACCTCATTTCCTGGACCAGTTTCTCTTCCAGCGGCTCCGTCCACTCACTCCCAACAGACAACACCGAGTCTACGGAGAAGCTTAGAAGACCAAAGAAGAGGCATAGATGGATGACAGAAGCAGGTGGATGTAGACGGAGATAGAAGCTTGTGTGAGGTTAAAGATTCATTAAGGTCTGATCAAAACTGGAAGAACTGATGTGGAGACAGGGGAGGTAAGTTGCTGTGAAGCCAGTGTAACGTCAGTGTTTATGTTCCCAGGCTTCTCTGATGACTAGGACCCACCTTGGAAACATCCCTCGCTCACAGCTGTTTTTGTTTGTCTAAATTTAATTTAACCTGGCAGAGAGCCAAAGACGAACAAATCTGGCATCAGGCAAGGACTCGAGTCATTCAGGATGTCAGCGCTCGGACACACGTGTATATATAACGTTTATATACACCTGCAGCTTATTTATTTCATAATCAGATACATTTAAAAGCTGGTTCCTCCCTTTTCCCATATGTATAGGTACATCTGACCCTCATTACAGCTCAGTGGAAAGTCAAGGGAATGTCCAAAGTGAGAGGCATATTTTCTCTGGGGAGCATCATGGAAAATGTCCAAAAGTTTCAGGCGTGCAGTCATGTGAGGAAGAAAGCAAACCCTGCTTCATTTCAAAGGTTTTATGTATCAGAACAGTAAAACATTATGTGGTCCGTCTAATAATGAAGTAAACGCAGCCTCAGATGACCAACAACTCATGACAGATATGACGGTTTCATTAGTTTGCTTTTGCACAGCTTCTTCGGGTCCCACCACAGCATTTCGGTTATGCCGAGGTCTCGACTTGACGAGGTCAATGAAAACCTTCTTTCATTTTTCTGCTGTTCTGTTGCAGATTCAGGTAACTGTTCTGCGTTTTAGCTGACAGATATATGACTTTACACCTTTACAATACTACAACTGTCAAGATTTTCACTTTTATTGTGGGGCTCATACTCATATGCAGCTAAAATCAGTGACTCAGTGACACGAACAAATGGGTAAATCTTAAAACTGCACAAAGCTGAATGTTTCACTAACTAAAATAAACGGCAGACATGCACGTGTTTTAAAAAGAAGTGTCTAAAATTAAATAACTGATGCGCATCAACCTGGTGAAGAATATAAACAACACAGGAGAGTACGTTTGGGAAGTTTCTTCACTTTGTTATTAACAATTCAGAATAAAGGAAGAGTGGAAGTTCAGGTGAGTTCTGTAAGTCCAAACTGACCCTGGGAAAGGGAATCGCAGAACCAGCTGGACTGTAGAGGGGGAACCACAGAACCAGCTGGACTGTAGAGGGGGAAGCGCAGAACCAGCTGGACTGTAGAGGACCAGTTTTGAACACAACACCAGTTCTCAAATGCACTTTTAAACTATTGGATTGCTGGAAAAGTAAATCAAATTTGAGTACAAGTGCGACTGCAAAAGGATTTTCAGGCTCCTGAACAGTGAAACTTTCTTCATGAGCTGAATCACATTTGCACAAATATGACAAATATGGAATGGTTATTCAATTCTGTTGAATTCAGCTTTATTTATATAGCATCTATTACAATTTAAGTTGTCACTAGGCGCTTTTCCGAGACCCAGAACATGACCCCCCGAGTAATTATCACATAAACGGCAGGTAAAAACTCCCCTAGTGGTGGAGGTGAACACTGGGATGGTCAGAGGTGGGACTACAGGGCAGCACGCAACTCCTGAGGCTCCGGCCTGCAAACATGTACAGAAATAAAAGAGAAAAGAGGAGGCAGACAAGCACAACAAACTACAAGAACAGTGGAGCACAATTATACTTATGAGAAACTGCTAATTAATAACTGTATACAATAATAACACATTACGGCCTTGCTACCTTTCCAACTGGGCTCCTGGACACACAGTTCATTCACCTTCCTTCTCTGCATAATGTCAACCAACTCTCTAGCATTTCCTGTCCTGTCAAAGTCCCTATTCTCAGTCCTAGACTCTTGACTTCCCTCTTCTCTCTCTGCCTATGGACATCCTCCTCCCCTTCTTCTGCAACCCACAGTAACCCAATTCCCATCAGCAACTTGCAGGTTAGCAGCACTGGTGGTGGTCGCTGTTAACTCGGGCCTTGACTGATCCGGTATGGAAAGTAGCTTTGTGAGTTCCATGATTGTTTATTTGGCGTAGGCTGTACGTTGGATGCCCTTCCTGACACAGCCCTTTGCATTTATCTGAGCTTGGGACCAGCACAAGTAAGACACGGGCTTGTGCCCCCCCTTAGGCTGCATCTTTGCAATATGATTGAGATCGAAAAACGATGTCTTACAAACCTGATTAATATGCTGTTTAAATAAAAACTCCTGATCCCAAATAACACCAAGGTTTCACACAGCTGGACTGTACTGGAGGCCATCGCAACACCATCTAATTCCTTCCTAAAGTTTTTGGAACCAAAAACAACAACCTCTGTTTTATCTGAATTTAGAGCAAAATGTTAATAAACGTCCAGTCCTTGATGTCTTTAAGACACCCGTGAAGTTTGGCTAACAGCTCTGTTTCATCAGGCCTGCACTCTTGCAGTATACAGATGCCAAAATGTGTGCAAGCCGTTCAACGACTTCCTAAAAGCCTGTGGATGAAGACAGAATTTCATTTAAAGATAATAAGGGTTTGTTTTGCTGTCAGATGTACAAACAGACCACTGACACCAGTTCTGCGTTGGCCTGGAAGGATCTGGAGGTGAAGGCGATTAAATGTGCTTATTGCTTAAATCACAAAAACAAAACAAAAAACAAAACAAAACCTCGAAAATGTGAATTTGCATTAAAGGTAGAGCTGCAGGGGGTCGGTGTTTCCATTGAACTGTGTTTTTCAATTACGCGTAACGTAACTACGTCCTTCTGCAAAACAACGAAAAATAAAACCTCAGTGTTGAAGAAGACAAATGACTGCGATTGCTGCTGCCGCTGCTGAGAAAATAGGATGATTATTCCAGTTATTATTCAGACGTAAAGCCGTTATGTAATGTATAACGATTAAGTAATGTTATAGCACAACTACATCGTATTAATGAGGCCAAAAACAGCTGGAAACTAGATTTTGATGACTTCCTGGACAGCTCGCGGAATCTGGCGTCAAAAACCCTCTTTAGAAACTTACTGATGATGTCACAGAAGTGTCCAGGTCTCTTTTTACACTTTGCTCGCAACAGCAGTTTCTAATACAAATGTTGATGCTATTCACAGCGCATTCTTAAATTAATGACAAAACAGACATTCAACTAGGAAAAGACTAAAAATCCTTTTTTCAAAATACAGATTAGGGGTATACACTAACATGTCTTTAAATACAAAAGCAAGGAAAGAAAAGAAAAGCGCAAGAGAGGTCTGATGTCTTTTTTTTTAAGGTTCATTAAATGCAGCATTAATTGAAGTTGCCTGAAGATAAAGATAAATAAGATAAATAATGTGATCTGAGCTGGGTTTATGACATCACAAGTGATAAATATTCATCTTAGGTGGTCCCAGACAGAGTTTTGGACCTGCCAGGGGCTTCAGACCTCCAATGATGTCCCCTTGAACACTATTTCCCAGATTTGTGCTCCATTTAACTCCTAAATGAACAAAACTCCACCACTCTTCAATGCAGGAACCATGTTTTGTGATTAAATCTGATGTGTGAAGGAACACCGATGAGTTGATGACAGGTCTTCTTCTTCTTCTTCTTCTAAAGCATGAGCCCACCTGTTCTTCAGCAGTGCTGAAGCTGAGTGCGTCTGAGAAGAGGAAGAACAGGCACCAACATGTGTGACTAGTTCAGATGTGGCTTATTTATTATCACTGTTGAGAGGAATACATTACAGTGCAAACCTTTCTTTGGCAGAAGTACAATACGACATGACAGGCTGACCACTGGTGCAGGGACAGTGACGGTCATGTTCATGTTCACGGTCAGTCTTGCAGAACAAAAAACCCATTTGCACTACTATTTCTTAAAAGGGGAATCGAAAAGTGAGAAAATAAAAATGACTCAATCCAACAGATGCATCAGGGTGAAGTACAAAACTTGGGAAAGTGTCTAAAATGTGTTCAGCCTGTTGCTGAGCGTCGATATGCAAGAACAAATATGATCAAAATAAAGATTAAACACATGAACCTGAACAAGTGTGTTTGAACATAAATGATACCAGTGTGACTGCAGCCCTCTGATCCGTCTGACATCCTGAACGGAAAACTATTATTTGTGTTTAGTGACAGATTCCTGCTCAACAATTAGGGAACAACGAAAATAAATCTGCAGCTGCACAAACACAATCAGGAGCGAAGCAAAAACAGGAAAACAAAAACGAGCCAGTGCATCGAGTACAATGAGTGGTATCTGTCTACGTACAGTACTTGTAAGAAGGCATCGCAGCTGCAGTTTAGTGAAGACCTGTTTGACTTGTGTCCCAGTCATCGGCACCCCTCCCCCAACACCGCCCCCTCCCCCCGCTCATATGGCTTCCATTACAGTGGAATGAGGGTCAAAGGCCTGGAGGAGCCGGCGCTCCACACATGCTCCGCATGAATGATGTCAGCCCAGACTCCCGAACATCCAGCACGGTCGGGATACGAGAGCAGGGTGAGCGTTCCTTACATGACAGCATAGAGGAGCATGCTCAGAGAGCAAACAAGAGCAAAAACTGACAAAAAAAGAGGTGGAGATGAAGACAAATGAGCACAGCTCCACCACAGAGAAGCCGTTACAGTTGCAGTCGTTGTTTGGTCCCCCTCTTTTAATCCCGTGGTTATTTTGTGTAAAAGCACAATAAAAATCATCTGATCATTGGGGGATTTAAAGTCAGGCAAATACGATCTTTGAAAAATGACAATTATTTAATGAAATCAAGCCAAATGAGAGAAAAAAAGCTTTTCGTCAGGTCTGGAATTCGACGTCGTCGTTCCGAAACAGTGATTTTTATTTTTCAGCCGTTCCGATGAAGATGAACTGCTATGCTTCAGAACATTGTCCTGTTGTATGACCAAGTCTCCATGGTCCAAGTCTTCATGGTCCACTCAGGTGGTGCAGGACGTCCAGGTCCTGTGGCTGCAACGCGACCACAATCCCGTACCTCTCTACCACGGCGCTCCAAAAGGCCTTTTCGCTAAAGTTGCTGTTCTCCAAACATGGTGAAGGTCAACATCTCCACTCTGGTCTCATCTGTCTTCAGGACACTGTTCCAGTGGTCTTCTGGTTTGTTAGATGCGGTTTTGTGAACCGGATGTTCTTTTAAGACAAAAATCCAAATCCAATCAAATCATTTCCAAACAAACTGGAAGGTCAACTTCTGGGAATACCGACTGTTTTGAATGTTTTTCACTTGCGATTAATCTAAATTGGGAATGGTTTTAAAAGCCTTTCCACATGAATGTGAAGCAGAAATTTACTTCTTTAAGACCACTGCTGATGTCTTTCTCACTTGGCATTGTATTAGCACACCTGAATCCTCCAGACACCTTTTATTGAGGTCTGCACACCTGTTGATGATCAGTTCATCAAGAAGCTGGAAACAACGTGCACCCTTAAATCCTGTCAGGAGGGTACTTAGTGTTGCCCAAACCTTTTTTTCTACTTGATTGTCTGAGGTTGCATTTAGCTACATGGAGTAGGATCAGATGACTGTTGTTATGTATTAACAGCCAACAAATACACAGGATTAAGAAAAAGGCACTAGTTTTTGTATATAGTTGTGGTGAAGACTGTAAAAAAGTGAAAACCAACTGCGTGCAGATCAGCGGAACACTGCTGTGGTAATGTTAGCGTGTCAAATACTGAGCCCAGACTGTTACAACATATACACAAGCTTTCACAAACGTTTTTGTTTAGTAATGTTAGAAGTTACTGAACCACATTTTTGGCTTCAGAAGCTGAGAAAATTCCAAAGTCCACAGTCGTACAAAGTCTGCTGTCTGGATGCAAAATGGAAGTTTGAGCAACTGTGCGAAGGAGCGTCCTGCAGCGGCGAGCGGCGAGCATCGTGGAGTGTCGCGCGCCCTGCAGCGGCGTGCGCCCTGCAGCGGCGTGCGCCCTGCAGCGGCGTGCGCCTGGCTGCGGCCCCCTCACTCAAACTCAGCACAGGCCGGTGGCGAAAGCAAGGGAGTCATCCGTGGACAGAGGAGCAGTAATCAGTAGACATGTTTCTTTTGCATTACAACATTTTTGTAGGGCTTCACATTATCTTCATATGTAAGCATTTTTTATACAAAAAAGGGTAAAAAGTACATTATCACACGATATAAAGCACCATGGATTAAAAGATGAAGCAACGCTACTCTTAAAACGTCTTGAATAAAACAATCCTCTCAGTTGTGATGCATCATTAAAAGACATATACTTAGTGTATATACGTTGTTTTGCATACAAAGGATAATACTTTGAAGGTTTGCGTTTAGTAAATCGTATTAAAAATGGGGAA
Organism: Xenentodon cancila; assembly: GCA_014839995.1. NCBI lineage: Eukaryota > Metazoa > Chordata > Actinopteri > Beloniformes > Belonidae > Xenentodon > Xenentodon cancila. The sequence goes on along the minus strand of CM026210.1, from coordinate 22,147,328 downwards.
ATAGCACCAGTTTTCGGCATCTCTGACCTGAGAAAACATTGTGAGACAGAGTGGCTGCCGCCCTTCCATCATCTTCCCTTTCCTGCTCGTCGACTGCAGCTGGTCCTGCATCTTCTCGTCGAGTGTAGGAGAGCAAACGGCGGCTGTTTGTTCCACTTCAGAGGCCTCCGTGAGCAGGGAAGAGAGCTTTGTCCATCTTCTTCAGATTTCATTCATTCATTGCTACACAAGTAAATCCCTGGAGTGTTTGCTGGCTTGTTGCCGGGAAGGGGGGGATTTCAAACCGAGCCTCAGGCTGCAAACTGAAAGTTAAAACAAACCAAAACCACCCTCCCCTAATTTATATAAAAAAGAAAAAAACCAAAGTGTAACAAATCAAAAAGTGAGGCGAGGCTGTTGGGTCTATTGAGGTTAACTGTGGCTGTGGATCAGCACACCTTCACGAGTCCCGTCTCATGATGAGTGATTTTCAGACACACGGTTGTCGCTGTTGACCGCTCCACACCGTTATTCGTGTTGGGGGTCTGCTCTTTGCCTCTCCTCGACGTCCGCCTGCTGGAGGCAAACGGGGCAGCAGGCACCTTTTAGTTTGACGGGTCGCTCGCACTCAGCTGGCGGACACGTCTCAACGAAGCAGGTCACCTGGCCGTCCTGGGGGGTGGACAGGTCAGAAGCTTTGTTAGACATGAGGAAAGACCAGGATCGCTCAAAGTAATGAAAACATCACAACAGTCGCGTGCAAACTAAAGAAAAAATTACAAGTGAGCCTCAGAATAACTGCTTTTCTGCGTTCGTTTCTCGTGAAATGTGGTTTGATGTTGATTTTTTAAAATTCCTTCCACCTTACTGAACAGACCCGTGAAACATTCACAGTGCTGGAGGAGAAAGTAAGTCGAGTTAGAGCTGGTTGAAGCTCCTTCAGCAGCAGACTTCAACAAGACCTTCCCGCATCTCTGGATCGGAGCTGCTCAATGTTCAGCAGGAATTCTGGACCATTCCCCTGTCCGGTCTGGAGTCTTACTGGACCAGTCCAGAAGATGGACCTTTTACTGCCATGTTTAGGGTCAATGTCCTGCTGCATCAACCCTCTTCTAGTAAGCTTCAGCTGGTGGACAGACACCCTGGTATTATCCTGGAAAGTTCTGGTGAAGTCCTGGGAATCCATTTTTCCCTCAGTGATTACAACTGGTCCAGGCAGTGAAGGAAGCCCAAATCATGATTTCCCGCCACTGTACTTCACTCCTGACACGACGTCTTCATGTTGCTGAGCTGTGACCTCTATGAGCTTTGCTCAGTAACTTTCCAGAACAACTCAAATCCAAACATTTTCCCAGTAGCACTGTGGATTTCCAATGTGCTCTTCAGAAAACCTCAGACCCACAGAGGTATTTTTGGGAAAGTTTTTATGGACCCGCTTAATTCAATGAATAAACTCCATTGCCCTTCCTGTCAGAATACCTGGAATCAGTATTACCCCAGACCCCTAAGTACCCCAGACAGAGTTCGTGACCCTACTACATTTTTCTGTGGAGCTGAGAGCTCCAGATGTCCGAATTCTGGTGCCTGTGGAACTGATACTAAACAGCAATTGGCTCATCTGTGTTTGAGGGGCGGGGCTTACTAGTGGGTCAGTTCTAAGCCACACATCCAAACGTGCTTAATCAAGTGAGCTCAAGGAGGTTTGGTGATAGCAGTGCTGCCTCAGTTGCACTAGGAGTTTGTGGTTGTTTGTCTATGTGATGGATGAGGGACCTGTCGAGGACGTACTAGTCTTTTCTCTATAGAGAGCCGAGACGGGCTCCAGCAGGCCACCGTGTCCCTGAAGAGGACCGAAGCAGATCTACAGTAGATGATGGCTGGGTGGATGTGCCAACTACTGACTCTAACAGTTTCATACAGCCCTGTCAATGTTCAATGTTCCTTCTGACTGCTGGAGTCTGCGTAAAAAGACGGATGGTTCATTTACTGTTTCCGTTTCTGTGGCCTTCGCTGCCACACGCTTGCTTTATTTTTGCTCTGATGATATTTGCTTTTGCGTGAGAACAGTTGCATGATGGCGTCAACCGGATCATTCCTCCTCGACAGTCCTCCTTAGTGTGCTTCTGCTCAGAAAGTTTAACAATCACAAGTGACCTCTAACTGCAGCGAGGTGTGTAGGAAGGCAAAGCAAAGACGAGCTGACAGGTGAGTTAAAAAGATGCCGAGGCGCAGACATGTGGCCAGTGCAGGCCAACCGGCGCCAGGAGGAGGCAGGCTGTCCACAGAGTCCACACATGGTTCTGATGGAGCAGCGAGCTGCTGCACCATGACCAGATCTGATGTGTTTCTGAGGCGAGGTGTCATAAGTGCACGGCGGTTCAGACGTACTCTGCATTCACACGTGGAGCAGGAGTCCTTTTTCCACCGTTCTCCATCTGCCCGCTCGCGCCCCTCATGGTCAGTGCAGTCGATCCTGCTGAGACGGGCTTCAAGTCTTCTAATCTGCAAACATACAGGGACAGAAAGTTAGTTATCTGGCCACTTCTTCATCAGGATCTTCAATCGTGACACTCTCGTCATGGAGACAGCACGCTGTCAAACGTCTGTGAGACAGGCGCTCGTCTCTGCTCAGTCATCCCTCCCTGCGTGACGATGACTGCATCTGCTGTACAGTTTGAGAGCACAGTGGGATTCCTGGCATCAAACCCTCTGCTGCTCCTTCAGGACCCGTCTCAAGCTCGGTTCAGGACGTTACCAGATGCAAAGAAGCAAAGCGTCCATGGAAACAAACCTGCTTTCGTAAGCTTGTGATGGTCTTTTGCATGTCGGAGACAAAATCCTGGAAGTCGCCGACTGAGGGTTCGCTGCTTTTTTTGGGGGCAACAGTAACATTTGAAAGACTTCCTTGTCCTTCTTTCACAGAGCTGCGAAGACAAATGAAAAGATTCATCAGGGTTCGGGTGGATTTTTATACTTTAAAAACTGATGATTGATGCTGTGTTACCTCTTCTCCTGGATGCTGTTGGCAGGTTTCTCCTCCTTGTAGCTGTGATCAGCTGATCTGCGCCCTCTGAAGTGGTACGACAGCGCGTTGAACTGACCTTTGGTTCTGCAGTCTGTCGGACGAAACATCACACATCACTAGATATCGATACAGAAGAAGATTCAACAATCAGCCAAAACAATGAAACCACGTTTTAAAGCCGAAAAGCGCTGATGACGCTCAGCACTTTTGGGGATTTTGACATCTGGGCTGTAAATTAAGAGTTTAGAAAGCATAGTCACTCTCAAGTTCAAGTCCACCCGGCTTCTTGTAGTGTCAGAGCACGGTGACCCGCTCAGCTCGGGGAGTTTAGGGGGAGGCCTGCTGTTTCAGAGCCCTAATCTCTGCTCTGCCAGTCGTAGTTTCAGATGTCGCTGGAGAAACGACACCTGAAACATGACAGATGTAATCAGAATAAGTCCACGGTAGCGTTGGTCACCACTAGAGGTCAACATGAACTCACTTTAGCTGAAATCGCTTGTGGTGGCTGAGCTAAGTTGGACGTGGTCCACCTGACCTCCAAACTTGTTCATTCAGCACATTTGCTCATTTTCGGACTGACCGGAGTTGAGCGGAGTCACTTCCTGCCAAAAGCGTGGGAAACTGGCGTCGAACGCGCTCCATAGAGGTAACGAGTGAAGTCGCAGCGGGGTTGACCGCTGGTGTTTATGCATATTAAACTCACAAACAATGTATATTTACAGCCACTTTTATGTTTCAGAAAACCACTGGGATGAAATTTTACGGTGACGTGCCGCGATGGAGGAAAACTGTGACTTTACACACATATCTGCACGCGTTGTAGCTTTGTCTCACTTCCTTGTGTTTCACCGAAGCTACAATGAAGAACTGCCCAAAAGTGACCGATGAACTAGACGCGATTGCGTCAGAAGACGTGGGAAGAATGAACGTTTCACATCTCCCAGAGGCTGGTTCTTTTACCGTGACTCACTCATGCTGCCATCAGTGGAACGTCACCAAAAAGCTTCATATCAGCTTTGATTTAGCGGTAAGCCCTGTGCAAAAGATCAAAACTAAAACCCATGAAACTACTATCTCATGCTGACGGAGAGGAATGCTTACTTGGCTAGATCAACATTCGCTGCTGCACTGCGAGGATTTTTATTGACAACGCTGGCACTGAAAACAGAAACTCGAATAAACTGTACATGAAACCGTTAAAGTCCGGAGAAAGAATGCGGGGCTGCCTTCAGCCGACCTGTTTTTACTCAACGCCTCTTGGATGACCTCGTCAATGATTTATTGAAGCTGGTAGTTAAACTTTGCATGAATGTCTAAAGGAAAAACCAAGAAGATAATTTTACATCCCGGAGCTGGTCAAAAAACATAAATATTGGGCTATTTTGGCACGTTTAGGCAGACCGGTGCACTAAATGTTTTTCATGTGGTAAACTGTGTAACTACATGTGATGACTCCTTTCAAGTCCAACTGCTTTGGGTTTGTTTACAGGGGATTTCTCAGTATGTGCGCCTGATATGGTACAGTTGCTGAGTGTGTAAAAGGAAATATTCCCACGCAGTAGAATCGATAGGCAGTCCACAAATCCACATCTCCTCAGGCATATTAGCTTGGTTTTGCCTGCTTTTATACACGTTTTATCACTTACAGAAGTGGTTTGAGAGATCAAACATTTAGTTTTGTCTCAGATTCCACGAACGGAGCGGAGTTTTTCTCCAGACTATGATTTATGATGACCAAACATCAAAGGCACGACCACATTCAGGGTTGAATGACATACCATACCAAATCCCACACCACCAGGACCTCATTCTTCCACCTCTGGAAAACCGTCCGTCTTTGTCTCTCCCGATCTGGCTCCACTGCAGAAATACTCATTTATTGCGTCATAACCTCCAGATTTGATTACTGTAATAGCGTTCACCAACGGACTTCTCGCTATCACCCTCGCCTCAGAGACCACATCACCTCGTCCTCTATCTCCTTCACCGGCTCCCTGTCCAATACCGTATCAAATGAAAACCCTTCCTCATCCCCTACAAAGTCGTAAATAACCTTAATCCTCCCTACCTCGCTGACCTTCGGCACCGCCGTGCCCCTGCCCGCCGTTTCCTGTCACCAGGACCAAACATCAAACCTTAGGGGATTGAGCCTTGCCTGCCACTGCGCCTCCGGTGGAATTCCATCTCCATTCCTGTTCAGATTCTAAACATCCGACTTCAGAACCTGCTCACAGTCCTGCACCTGCAGACGTTCTCAGATGACTCTGCTGTTGTGGACGGTACCAGCAGAGGTCGCGAGGCCGAGTATGGGAGGGTGGTGGACAGTTTTGTGGAGTGTGTGGACTAGACCACCTACTGCTGAACATCGAGAAGACAAAACAGCTTGTGGTGGACTTGAGGAAGTAACCCCCCCAAACCCGATCAAAGTCAAGGGCACTGAGGTGGACACTGTGGACCGCTTCAAGTACCCGGGTGTCCGCACTGACAATAAACGGGACTGGTCCAAAAACCCGGATGCTCTGTTTAAAAAGAACGGAGTAGACTCTTTTTAGTATACTTATTTTTGGTTTTGTCATTCAGTTTCCCTGCATTCTCCAGCACCAGAATTTCCCTGTGGATTAAGAAAGTTTTATCTTATCTTATGCAGAGTCTGAAAATGACCCAGAGGGCTTCCCCATCCAAGGGCACCAGTGGTTGCTCATCAAACTGCCTTGCACACACTTGGTCAGTGGTACGATCAATGGGAGCAATGAACAAGGTGACGTGTTCAGAGTGACAGAACGAGTCAGCGGGAGACTTTAAGACTTTAGGAGTTAAGCAGAAGAGCCTATTTGCAGAACCCAGCTCTTTTATTTGCATGTCCTCTTTTGGTTTTTCTTTGGGCTGAAACGTCTTGGTAGAGGAGGAGGAAAACTGTAACTGATGGTGAGGAACGTGATGTTCTCTCCCTCTACTAAACTCACTACCTGCGTGTGCATGCATGCAAAAACAGCCCTTCTGCATCCAGTTTGGCTTTGAGGTGGTTTTTGCATGGTTCATGAGCATGATTCTAACTGTCTTTGACGGCACCTTTGACTGTGATAATTGCTCGGGGGTCATGTTCTGGGTCTCTGGAAAGACAACTTGTGTTGTAATAGACGTTATATAAATAAAGTGAATTGCACCTGCGACAGTGCAGATTAAAAGTGCTTGGTGTGGCCCACAGAAGAGAAATCGGCAGTTAGTCTTGGCTTTGGAAGGCTTTTAATGTTATTCTTCAGACTCTTGAATCAATAGTAATGGGACTTCTAAAATCTTTTCTTTCTTGTTCATCCAAACACTTCAGCTTCTAACCAGACGGGTGTTACCCACCACTGTTCAAGAACCGAGAAAAAGAAGTCCAGTCGCCTTGGATTGAAGTCTTGGAGGATTCCCAAGACCTGGATGACTGAGAATCTACACCAAAACCTTTACTTCCTAAACCCAAGTGTTCATCGTCTGTTCTTAGTAGCGGCCCAAAGAGCTGGGCTGGAACATGCGCTGGGGCGTCCTGCCTCGTCCCAGAGGGTGGAGTTCTTGTGTGATATAAAATCCAACACTGCAGCGTTATCCCATAGGCTCATGGAGAGGTGTGTGCAGGTGTGGACAGCCTCGATCATGCTCTAAAACATTTTATTTCTGGGGTTTGTTCTGGCGATGTCTGCCATGGTCTTCTTGCTTCCTTCCTTACACCACAGCCGCGAGTATTTCAGGTTTAAATGCTGCGTTTTCTGCTTCACACACAGTCCAGACTAAGTGACGTCTGAGCCGTACAACAAGGAATGCAGTTTGGTAAAGTGAAGCCAAAAAGGAGCCTTGTTCCGTTTAAAAGCGGTGTTAAATTGCCTAAGCGCATAAAAAGTGATTATTGTAAAAACAGGCTACTTTTAAAGAGATTTTATCAAAGGGAATGAAAGTATATGGCTTTAATTTTAAAAGCAAGATCCCATACTGGACTGGTTTATTTCATCTTTCATCATTAAGACTAAGACGTTTGTTTTAAAAGATATCAGATGATCCTGAGCACAGCTGCGATCGCTCATCCCACTAACATCAGATCTTTCCAGAAACGGAGGCGCTTAAATTATGATGATGATTGTTTTCTAAGCTTCAGCTAATGCTCTAATAAAGTCTTTCACATGTATATGCACTTTTTAAATAATCTGACACACATGTTCAGCAGTTTACTGACAGTTTAAATGTGTGTCTTCTCCTATTCTCCACATCTGACAGCACAGCTGAGGGAACCTTTGTTGTTTTAGGTAAGTTAGGATTCCCGTTTAAACGTGTAAAATGTCGCAAAATGAGGCAGATAATGTTTCTATTTCCAGTCCAGTTTGTGGGTCTTCCTGCTCTCAAATGCCTTTTAAGTGACCCACAAATGTTCTACAGGACTGAGATCATGACTTTTTGATGACCACTTCAATACTTTCACTTTGTTGTGCTTAAGTTAATTTGCAATAATTCGGTTGGACGTTTGGGGTCATTGTCCATGTAGACATGTAGAAGACCCATCCATGCCCGGGCTTCAACGCTCCAGTCTCACAGCACGATGCAACCCCCAGTCCTTCACAGTTAGGATGGTGTTTAGAGGCCTGGACACGTCTTCCTTCTCCCATCGAACATAACAGTGATCATTATGACCAAACGGTTACATTTTTGTCCCATCAGATCGCAGAACAAAGCTCAAAAAGTGAGGCTCTTTGTCCCCATGTGCAGCTATAAACTGTAATCTGTTTTGTTTTTTTATGTGGTTTTGGAGCAGTGTCTCACTGTGGGTGGTCTTTCATCTCACGTCCACACAGAACCAGCGTTACTGTGGATAATGACACTCGCCACGGTTTCAACCAGCATCACTGGGACATTTCAAACCAAAGTTGGTTCGTCGCTGGGACACAGCGAGCTAGTTGTTGTTTGTCCAATGTGGGAAAAACAGACTTGTCAATAAGCCCCTCTGACGCCCCGGTAGTGCAGACGCCCCCGCGGCTGCATCAGTTCCACAGGGACTGGAGCTCGGACATCTGTCGCTTTCAGCCTCGTAGTCAAACACCGGAAGATCCTGAACTCTCATCTGTTTTATGGATTTTGTGATGAGGTCCTGGTGCCTGGAGGTGTGCCTTAAACCCGAAGCCACGGTCAACTTAAAGTATCCAAACTTCTGACTTTGAAGAAAGCAATTAAAAATAATATAAAAATAACTCACATTATTCTGATGTATTAAAATAAACAAATCCTAAGTCCTAACAGACCTAAAACAGGTAAAACATCCACGTTACTGTCACATCTGAATAAATGTCTGTGTCTTTTTCTGTGGGTGCCGATTAAATCTCCCAGAGGCGTCTTACCCTCGCAGCAGTCCTGCCACATGCGCAGGTCCAGCTGAGGGATGTCGTTGCAGCTGCCGTAGCCGTGGGGCAGCTCGGCCACCGCGAACACGTCCTGCTGGACACGGGTGATGTTGTCGCCGTTGTCACACAGCACGCGGGCCAGAGACGCCTGCTTCACCTGGGTCAGCTGGGCGGGAGTGAACACACCCGGGTTTTCATACCAGAACCTGAGCAGGACAGGAACACGTTAGCCAAGGAAATGAGAACAGGGACGTTTCGGCTTTCTCGCTTTCATGGGAATGGTTATACGCCATAACAGGAGATTCCTGTTCTGGTCATCAAGTCGGTGGGGGATTTCTTTCATGTGCTGTGTGAAGGTTGACGTAAGTCTTGTACGACGGCTGCGTACCTGTCCCCATCGCGCAGGCGTCTGAACTGCATCGCGAGCAGACACATGAGGGTGGGGCCCAACCTGCTGCCAGGAACCAGGTCTTCAGCCATCAGCGCCGGGAACAGGTCGACATTCAGCGGAGTGCCGTACAGCCTGCCATGCAACAAAAACTGGTCAGGAAACTCACAAACGCAACACTCGGCAAAGCTGCTCCTCTGCAAAACCAGCTCATGGGTCAGGAGTCTGGATCCTCGCTTTAATTCAGAACCGCGTGCCAGGGAGCGGAAACGGTGCTCCGCTCAAACATCATAAAACCAGACAAAATACAGTATAGCACACGTCAAATAAGATTAAATGTAACATCTGAGACACATCTGGTCACTGAGAAGACCAGTTAATGGACTTCTGGAAGACGGATGTTGTCCCACTCCTGTCTGGACTGGAGTTGCTCAGCAGTCCTGGGTCTTTGTTTTTTTTTTAGACCTTCTCTGAAAAAGACGCAAACTGGCTAAAAAACAGATGTTGCCCTAAAACCTTACACATCTTTCAGGATCAATGTTTCCTTTCCAGATGTTCAACCTGCTCATTCCACCACTGACACCACTGAACCCAACCACCATCAGACACCCAGACGTTCGAACTGAGGGCTGATAAGTCAGAGGGTCCGTCGACTCTTTAGTCCAGAGGACACGGCAGCCAGACTGACTTTGTTTTCAGTATTTTGACAAATATGTATATAGTTTATTTGTTATATAAAGATTAATACTATTGATTATGTAAGAGGATAACGTTGATATCGGTAAGGTGTTATATGTCTTTAGGACACAAGGGGGCAGTATTACAAGTATGCTGTAAAGGAGAAGAGGCCCGCGTGGGGAGGAATGGAGCTACACCTTTTCTAAACGAAGTTCATTGTTGAAATGATGTTTTGCAGTTTGAGTTAATTTTGAAATGGAAGGCAGCTGAAATGAAAAGTAGGCTTGTTTTCAGTTATGTATATCCTTTATTTGTACTTTGAATGAATTCATTCACGTTTGGAAGGACACTGGACTGTGTAACACGGCTCCTACTCATGGTTTCCAAATAAAATTTAAATTTGGATTCATGACCACACAGCAGTTTCCCATCCAGCCTCAGTTCATGTCAAATCCAGGTGTTTTTATCCTTTTCTGTTGGTACCGCTGGATGTTCCAGTCTATGTCCCATCCCACCATGTTTCTGCCATTTCATTCAAAATGAGCTAAAATTTTAATCAAATAGTAAAATGGGTTTATGATATTTAATGTTAATGTTTATTCACCTCAGTCTCTTCAAGTTGGTTACATAGAAATCATTTAAACAAACTAAATCCCCCCACTCTTTAACCAGGCCAGTAACTGTTCTTACTTTGATCTCTGTAAGTTTCACAGTTCCTGGTAACCAGCATCACCATCATGACATTTCCTTGGTAATTATTTGCCACCAGTGTTGTCGAGGTCGCCACCAAAAGCATGTTGCTTTAGGTTCCATACGGTTGCTTTTCATCATGAACATGAGGAAACAAACTAGAATAACGGAGAACTGTGCTGCCCGGCCGGACGCCACCATCAAGGCTGAGACCAGCTCTGAAGGTCAGTGATGTAATAAATACTGCGCTGAGTGTGCAATTACCTCTGTAGTTTCTCCCTGACATCTGGGTTCTTTATTTCATTCTTCAGATCATCAAAGCTCTGAGCCGAGGTCAGGTTACAGAAGGTCCGGTAGTCGTTGTACGGCGGTATTCCATGATCCCTCCCTCTCTGTATATTCATGGCAGCCAGGTCCAGAGCCACAGCGTGGGCCATAGAAAACAACCTCTCAGTCAGTTCAGTGTTCAGAAGCTGCGTGGAAACACGCATTTTACCTGCAACGCCAAAGAGTCCTCGGAGGAGGGGGTCGATGCCGCCCTCGTTCACGATCCGGAAGGGAGAGAAGAAGGCTCGGTGCAGAGAGATGTGACCTTGAGGGATAGGTTCGAAGTACTCGTTTAATCTGTAGAGTATCGGGTTAATGAGGGTGTGTCCAAAGCGGAAAGCGGCCGTGGCAAATGCATTGAAGATACCAGCGTTAATATTGGGGTCATAGCTGCTGTACGGTCCCATCATCTTCATTCCTGCATCACCTAGAATCTAGGAGGAAAGACTTCTTATCACCTGATAACAAGCACAAACATGACAAAAGAGACTACAAACACACAGATTTAAGATCGCAGCAGTTACCTTTGGCAGCCAGTGACTGTAGGTGATGTGCTGCATCTGAGCGCCCACTATCTTGCGGGCCTCGTGGTAGATGGTGTCGCCGTCCCAGTGCGGGTTCAGTCTCAGCAGCTCGGTCGCGATGCGGTTGTGCTCCCTGAACCACACTGTGTGCATGGCAGTCAAGCCCAGCTGCTCATTGGCACGGTGGTCTCCAGCTAAAAAGCAGGGGATGGGACTCTCGTTTTCGTCCCTCATGCACTCAGTGGGCGGTCCTGTTGCGAAGGGCAGAAGTGGCTTCCCTGTTCGTTGAATGATTCCCTGGCGGAGCAGCCCCCTGTGGCTGGCCAAATCACGGATTTCATCGGATTCGTGTCGCGAGCTGCCGTAGACGTTTGAGGCGTCAATGTAAGAGGTGAGTTGATTGATTTGCTCTCTTGGATACACGCTGTTCATGAGAAGTGACGTCATCCCGCTGCCACACACTGGGCTGGACCGCACGAAGAACATGCAGCGGGCGCCGGTTCGCAGCTGCCGTTGGTCATTGGGTGGGAACTGGATCGGGAAGCACGGCGGATCGTTAGTGCAGACCTGAGCGCACAGCTGGCCATCGGAAAAACGCGACTGGCTTAAGGCTGCCACCGTCGCATCCAAGTCATGGTCCAGGAACTGACCCCACTGCATGAGCATGTGAGTGTAGCGGTCGTCGGGAGTGATGGTTTCCGTTCCAATCATCGTGGTGGACACCAGCCTTGGCAGCGGCAGCCTGTATCTGTTATGCAGCAGGTCGGTGGCGCCTCTCGGCAGGTTGAACCCGTTATCGTAGACGGATTTCAGCAGGCGTTCGAAGGCAGTGAGTGACGCACCCCACATGGAGTGCTGCAGGTTGTTGCAGGTGCCGTCGTGGGTGCGGTACTTCTGATGGAAGCAAATGTCAGAGCAGTTGTTGAAGCGGCGGTGGGCTGTGCAGCCGGAGAGATTGGCAATCACATCCAGGAAGTGGGGAGATACCAGGTCGTTGTAGCGAAATGCTGCAGAAAGGCAACAAAGGAAAAGAATCACTAAGGAGCTTTGACTGACTTAAAACAGCTACACAGTTCTGAAAATAAGAGAGAATTTGAGCCACGTTCTCCATCTGTAATGAACTCCATCAGTTACTAGCTCATTGGACCCAAAGTTGTTTTGAAACCAGTTTGTCACGGCTGTCGGTAAAAGTACTTCGACACGGGCTTCACGTATGACACTCGCTTCCTCACATGGTTACTGAAAACAAACGCGATGTTGTCATGACGCCCACTGTCACTCACTCAGAGGGTTCAATCGTTGTGTCGGTGTCACAAGAGACGGCCAGGAAGGCAGTCTAGAGTCCCTTTGGGTGGGAATGTCGATAGTGGAGACGGGAGACTACCAGAGCCGGGAGACGCTTCCAAAAATGATTCAAATACCCCTTGAAAGGAAAACGAGAGGCTTTCATTCACACTGCAGATCCCATCCCAGCTGCAGTTTGATGAAGGCGAGCAAAGCTGGAACCATCTGGAAACGGTGACAGACTGGCTGAGCGTTTCTCTCTTCACAGCGCATCCTCCCCTGACTCACCAAGCCTAAATACAAACACGGGTGCGAGGTGCAACGCCAGTGTAACCAGCAATGTGGAGTCAGAAGAGCAGGCGCTGCTAACCGTGTTGCTCTTGGCGAGGCTGCGTACGCATGGCAGTTTAAACTGGCGGGAAGTCAGACACCAGAACAGCAGAGAGGATCCAGTTAGCTGTCAAATAAAACACCACTAACGGGCTCTGGCTTGAGTCTCTTCTTAAGTCTCGCTCTGAGGACGGATCGGACCTGCAGCCAAGCCGGACCGCCATGCTTCCGCTCCCAGTGGGATCCAGCGGTGAGTGCTCACGAACCAGATTATTTTTCCGTCATACTGTGCTGTTCTGCAGGGCTTCACCGCTTTTCGTTTTATCTCACAGTCCTGTAACCCTCCACAAAGACTGCCGTGTGCAGGGCAGTGTTTCAGGAAGTATTAAACAAGGACATTATGTAGCGCGTGTTTCGTGGTGATGTCATCAGTCCAAGAGGAAAAGCCTGGACAGCAGTACTTTTGTGTATGAGAGAATAACTCCCTTCAGGCTTTGGAAGTCTGCAGACTTCCCACATCCATAAAACACTGAAGAAAAAGGAAAACCAGACAAGGTACAACACGTCCTCTGAAATATTTTTACAGTGGATGCATCTGTTGACGGTGTTTAGCTCACAGAAGAAAGAACCCTGAGTTTTGTGGGTGCAGGTCACAAACGTGCTCTGGCTCGCTTTGACGTGCGAGACCTCGACACCGAGGCCTCAGTGTGCAGCGAATCAAAGCTCGCCTGTGCGTCTGACGCGGTGGTGAAGCAGCGTCGAGCAGAAGTGTGGCCAAACCTCGGTGAGGGTGAGGTGCAACCAGCCCCTCCCAACTCCCCTCACACACTTTACCAGTGTTTTGTTTGTGCTTTGGTGTGTGTGCAGGATCGCTGGTGTGCAAATTCAGGTGGCCGTTGACCTTTGTGCTGTCAGGCAGGCGGGCAGGTGGGCTGGCGGGCAGGCGGGTGCATGGGTGGTTGGGTGGGCAGGCAGGTGGGGGGGAAGGTAGGTCGGCAGGTGGGCAGGTCGGCAGGTGGGCAGGCGGGCAGGCTGGCAGGCAGGCGGGCGGGTGGGGGGATGAGCACAGAAAAACTGTCTTCAGATGGGTCCGGTCCGCTGCAGTGATTGCAGGTTAAGTGCTGCTCAGTGTGACGTCGGACTTATAAAACAGTTTACGGCTCCTCGTCAAAAAGCTCTGTTGTTACGTTTGTGTCCCTGAAGACAAGCTGATGAGAAAATAGACGACAGACGGAGGACAAGCGAAGGCTGGTTTCCAGACTTCATCAGACTTTGTCTTCTTGAAATGAACTGAATTGAATTCAACATACTTTAGCAATCCCATGAAAGGATCAATCCGCAGCTAACAACTCAACCGTTAACATGCTCAGAGGAGCCTGCAGGCTCTGATGTGTAGCAACGGTAAGACCACATCCAGACCTCGCATCATAATACGCCCTGAGCAACAAGCTGCCAATGCTGGTTCCAGGTCTGAGCATATTCCAGGACGGATTCAGAGCTGGTCTTCCAGGACACGTTTAAAGATGCTCTGGGACACTTGTGTCCTGGTTCTCTTGAAAGTCTGAACACAAAAGTGTCCGGAGACGGTTTCAGGGACTGCAGGATAACGCATTTCTTCTGCATATCAGTGACTGGTCTTTCCACAACAAGAAGATCGACTGCGGAGATGGAAAGAAATGTAGCTCCGCCCTGGACCTGAAACTTGTTAAATCCACTCTTGAGTGGCTGCGGTCCAGTTAACATATCAGGGGAAGGTGCTTTGTAGAGTGGAGGTCATGTGCTTCCAGTCTAGAGTGGCGCTCTGCAGCCAGACACCTTCTCCATCTTCACGCCGGATGGGATCGTCCGGGCTAAGCTCCAGCCGCTTGTGATCTGATTTCTCAGGATGCACGTTAATCTCAGTTCTGAACAGGACCTAATGGGACCCACTGCTTATGTCTGTCCTTCTTGGCATTGTGTTAACACACACATGAATGCTCAAAACCAGCAAAATGTCAAAACACCTGACGATCAGCAGCGCTTGGATGCAGCGAATCCGCTTAAAACTTCAACTAGGGGGTGCTTAGCATTGGGCGGCTGATTTTTTTCCCTTTGGTCATTTTGATTTAACAAATAAACCCTCTGCTCTGACTCTTATGCTCTAATGAACAAAGTTTCTGTAGGTCTGAAGGTGCTGTGAGAGTTGTTTTTAATGCCCGAAGCTCAAAATATCATTTTAAATACCTACAAACTCTCTTCTGTCTTTCAGCAGTTTAGATGACAAACGAAAACAAACGAAAACGCAGAAACATCAGAGTTCATGAGGGCGACAGGTTCGGTGACGAAGTGCAGTTTAGCCTCACCGGTGCCGTTGGTGTCGACCATGAGGCCCTGGTTGACGTGGTTCTGGATGAGCAGAAGAGTCTGTTCGAAGATCTCGCCAGCTCGCGCCTGCTCCACCGTGTAGGGATCACGTGGATATCGGAAAAGGGCAAGCAGCTCCCCTGGGGTGCGAGGCTGACTGGACGAGCACGGACCGGTGTACGGGAGCAGGAGGAGGAGGAGGAGGAGGAGGAGGAGGAGGAGGAGGAGACAGAGCAGATTATTCACACTGGTGTCATGAAGATAAAGACCCAGACACCGACCAGCAGTCCTGCAAAGACGTTCAATGATTTCAATGCAGTTTGCATGATTTCAAACTGCATCTGAAGCAGTATTGATGTGAAGATCATGTTGTTCTCCTTTTCTTCCTCTCAGCAGCCGGGGTGAGCCGGTGTCCCGGTTTGTTCTGGAGTCAACAGTAAAGTTACCCCTCATCCCTCATTACGCTCTGTTTGTAGAAGTACAGATTTGGCTGCTCCTCATGCACTCAGAAACCTGCCCAGACTTCAGCAGATATGATGGAAGTCATCACAAAGACGAGGGGATGCAGCTGCAAACACCACTGGAAAACTACAACTGTGTGGGACCGCTGGAACATGACGGGAAGAAAAGATGTGTGTCTAAAAAGTGATGAGGCGACGTAATCATGCGACCTGAGTGCAGTAACAGCAGCTGACCTTGGTCCAAACGCCGGTACCGATCATTATCTAGACTTTCATTAGAAAATAAGTTTTTATGTATCTGTGGAAGCTGCATTCATATAAAACATGTTTGTTAAGTCTTTACAACATCAAAGGCCTCATCTGTAATATAAATAGTCCATCACAGACATCCAAACTCGTTCTTTCTTCATTTTTAATTTACACAAAAGCCACACTGCAGAGAAAAAGGCATCACCTAACAGGCTGAGCTGAAGGCAGGGACGAGGAGCCGGGCGGCGACATCCAGCGGTGCTGACGTGACATGACGGCCCCGTCGCCATCGTCATTTCCCGCCTTCAGGACCTCATCTCCTCCACAACTGCACTAGTGTTTTCAACACACATTACAAAGACATGACCGCGGGAGCGGAGGGTGTGACGGCTGTCCTGGCCTGTCCTGGCCATCAAAGCCTGGTTCCATCTTTTAAGGGGAATTGCGATTTATTTTCATGAATTCTACGTTTTGGCTGCATTTTCATGTAGCCGTTAGTTGGGCACAAATGAAGAGTCGGTGAGCCAAACAACCAGTAACTCTGCTCCAGTATATCATTTTATTAGGAGCGTGTTGCACTTAGTCCCAAACAAACAGACTCTTTGTCCCAGATGTAGCTGGTGGGGATGCATTCGCCCTAACTGCAGCTGGACCGCCTAAACCCGGAGAAGCCAAGAACCTTCACAAACGTGAGTCATTCCACTCAGGAGCTGGACGTCCACCGTCACCAGCCCGCCGCTGATGCTGTCTGCGTGACTCTGAGCCGGACTGCTTTTTAGCAGCTCACGTCAAGAAAAATAATTGAAATCTCAGCCACAGCCGAACTCAGTCATGTGGCAGGTTTTCCACTGAGCAACAAACAAAATGCCTCATTTTGTAAGCAAATAAAAGCTGCTGAACCTCTGAAAGAAACACACAAACAATGTTGCTGCTTTTTTTTGGAAAAATATCTTTCAAACTTGCTAAAACATGATCACGTCTCGGACTTCCTCACACGGAAGACGATGATCACACCTGCTGCCCATGTGAACCGCGCCTCACAGAAAGAGTAGATGATCTTCATGAGGATGAAAGTGGTGCAAAGTCCATCGTTCTGCAGTTCGACAAATTGTCAAGAAATCGAGACAGTTTAGGTCTGTAGCTACTTTTCCTAGAAGTGGACGTCCAGCCAAGATGGGTCCAAACGCAGAATCCTCCGAGGCACAAGAACCCACGAAGACGTCACTGGAACTGGGAAACATCGCTGTTGATGAGTCTACCAGACGGAAGTCATTCAACAAGCAGATGTTCATGGAAAAACATCCTGGAGGACTGTTACTTCCCCTGGAGCAAGAACGCATTTTTAACTCGCGCTTGGCAGTGTAGATGTGAGGTGTGTTATCGTCTGAGCTGAAGGTAGGGACGCCGAGTCAGGAGGCGTCAGGAGGCGTCATCGAGCGATACTGATGCAACGTGACGACCCCTTCGCCTACAGCAGAAGAGCTGGCTGATTCAGCCCTGGGTGCAGCAGATGGAGCGGGTGCCACATCCACGCTACCATGCATAGCAACGGGATGTGCAGTGTGCCCCCGCCCCAATCATGTCTCCCAAAGTGAAACAAGACCAGTCCGGTCTTCCTCTGCCACTCCTGCTGTTGTGGCAGCAAAGAACCACGGAAACCAGTTCATTTCAACAGGATTCACATACTTATTCTTTGCACCCTGGAGCCGCACCAACACCGGGTCCCTGACGGAGCTCCACATCGCTTCTGGACTATCAAGGCGCCATCGGCCAAGGACGAGGCCGTTTCTTCTGCTGTGATCATCATCAAACAGAAAGGTGGAAACATAAATCCCCTCATCGCTCGCTGTGGTTGAATCTCTGTCCTTCATCTGCGTCATCCACGTGCACGCGCGGCTGAGTGCATGCCAACAACAGATCAGCTGCCCGCCACGTCACTCAGCAGGAGGAAACTTCTAAGCTGTCATGAACCAGCTCCATCTCCCGCCACGGCAGACAGCCGCACCGTTATCATCACCTTCCTGAAACAGGGAGGCGTTGGTCACATGACCGCGCCTACGGCGTGTTTGAACCCGCGTCGCCAGTCATGCAGCCTGGACGGAGAAGCGCAGCTTTCACCAGCGTGTTGGCTGCAGACGATAAACTAATACGGAAACGCTTTCTGGCATTGGTGCACTCATGTTTTTAGTTTTAGGCCCGGGTTTACTACAGCTTAGTGTCTGGCACAAACTCTGTTTTAGAGTGAAAAAACGTAACTGCTGATTTTAATAAAGAGGCTCAGTGGCTCTTTGGCACCTGAGCGGACTAGACGCAGGGAGTTATCTTTGTGTCTGGTGCTGTCTGGTGCTTTAAAGCACCACATTTCTGAGAGTTAATTACTAAAATGAATCAATGCAGACTGACTTACTAAATGTTGTGCTTGTAATTCACTGCTGGCTGTGCTGTTATCAGCCTGAAGAAAAAGAAAGTTTAAACTTTGTGCTATAAGCGACTGCGATTGCTGAAGGAAGACTGACTCATGTTGCACAAAACCAGCAGGAAGACGTTTCCAAAGTTAATTATCAGAAAACAATGACTGGCAACTCTCTAGGAAATCTACAACTCCTGAGTCACGCTTTGTTCGTGTTCTTTTATTATTTCATTAATGTTTGTTTCAGTCAACACATGGCTGTACTCGTTTTCACCACAGGAATCGAACGTTACCAAGCGGTGAGGACAAAGTGATGCACCGGCAGGTTTAATGAGCCTTCCTCACTCATATATGCTTTCCAGAGCTGTCAGAGCTCACCTAATGACTCGTTATTGATCCGAACCAAAGAATGGACCTTAAACATTCTACATGTAATCGGGTCTTGCTCTTACGCTGTGAAGGACCGACATGCGAGAAGACAAATGTCTGCAACAGTGACCCAGGCTGTCTCTGAGTGTGTCAGTGTGTGAATACAGCAGTGATTTCTCCAGAGCTTCTACTACAAGCAGAAGACCTGCTCTGTAAATGTGAACAGAAACTACAGAGGATGTCTGGATTCATCTGTCTGCACATCTGTTGGTTTTTCTCGTGTCCTACCCATCAAAGAGACGTCTCCTGGTGGACTCAATAGCGCTGTCCACATTTCGGATGGCCTGCTCTATGGAGGAGCTGACGAAGGTGTCCCCCTCCCTGCTGACGGCGGGCACTGACGGAAACACAAAGATGGATTGCAGTCAGAATTAAGAACGAAAACAGATCACAACCTGCAACACATCTCAGGACGGCATTAACTAGAAGTTAGTATTAGGAAAAAGTAGCTGGAGATTGTCTTCTAGACTTAAACGCTTCAGGACTTCAGCTTTCCTCCACATGCTTCTGGCACGCTCCGCGACATTCGAGTGCCACTGGAAACAGTAAGATGGTGATGTGACGATGAGGAGAGTCCAACAAAAACCAAGTCCACTGATGCAGTTTGTGGTTCGCCAGCAGAGCTGCAGTCTGGCCGCGACGTCTCAGCAGGGAACGGTAACGCACACAGGAAGAGCTGACGGGGATCTGATAACTCTGCACCACAGACCGATGTGGATCCACCGCATCAACAGGGAGCTCTTCAACTGTGCTTTGATGTGGCAGCAATACTCAGTCCATTTACCAAACATCTCAGCCTTGACACCAAGGAGATGAAACTCTTTTCATCCGGAACATTACTTCTGAAAACTTAACAGGCTTCCAAGGCATCTGGTTCACTAGTTTTTTTTCTTGTGATTGCTCAACATTTAAACACAAACACTGAGGTAACGGCTTAGATAAGTAGAGGTGAGAATACTCCTGTTTGTACTCGTGTTTGTTTGTAGTTCTGGAGGTCAAATGGATCAAATATGCTTCTTTAAAGCTGGTTTGCTGCTCCGGTCCCTTTAAAGCTTCTATATGAAGGGTTTTAGTTCAGCCAATAGTGTTTTTAGGCTCGACAGTGAAAATCAGCTGACGTAGGGGGAGGAGCTCAAGTGATTGTGGGGGAGGAGCTTAGGTGAATGTAGGGGGGGCTTAGGTGATCGGAGGGGGGCTTAGGTGATTGGAGGGGGAGGAGCTCAGGTAATCGTAGGGGGAGGAGCTCAGGTGATCGTAGGGGGAGGAGCTCAGGTGATTGTGGGGAAGGAGCTTAGGTGAATGTAGGGGGGCGCTCAGGTGATCGTAGGGGGAGGAGCTCAAGTGATTGTGGGGGAGGAGCTTAGGTGAATGTAGGGGGGCGCTCAGGTGATCGTAGGGGGAGGAGCTCAGGTGATCGTAGGGGGAGGAGCTCAGGTGATCGTAGGTGGAGGTCCTCAGGTGATTGCATTGTTGAAACAAGTTAGTTGAGGTGGTTTGGGCATCTGGGCACCTTTCATAGATGCCTCCCTGGCATCACATTTCCCGCCATTTCCAGGTCACAGGAGGCCTCAAGGTGGAGCCTGACGATCCTGGAAGTCACCAGGGAATGCAGATTATCCCAGGAAGAGCTGTAAAGCATCGCTGCAGGGAGGAACGCCTGAATAATCAAAAAATAACTCCTGGATTGTTGGGAGACGTTTCTCTCAGAGAACATTTAAAACCATCCTTTATTCATGGCAGTTTTTTCAGGAAATCTATTGAACTGTGGATGTTCTAAAACTTTTATTTCTAAGAGCACAAGACTGATAAAAGTTAATTTCTCAGACGAAGCCCTTGTGACAGGTGAGAGGGAAACATCCTGAGACCACCCACGTCTGACGTTGCTTCCAGGAGCAAAGTGGTGATGATCCATGGATCCAGCATGGAAAAGTGGCTCACTGGCCAGGAACATCCCAACACCTTAATCCTATTAAAAATCTGTGGTCAGTCCTTAAAAACAGCAGTTTGAAAAGCAAATTTACACATAGAGATCAACTAGGGAATGAATGGTAAAAATGGATCGTCTTCAGTTAGGATTTGGGCTGGAAATTAATATCCAACATGCCAAAGCGTGTTAAGAAGAAGAAGAGTTGACATTTTAAATATCAACTCTGAATAAATCTGGTGTATACAGAAACCGTTGAATTATAAATCATTTTTGCTAAACCATTGAAACTGGTGAAAACCAGACTTCCATCACTGCATGGAGTTTCTGTTTTGGAGCTCAAACCACACTTAGCAGACCCACCAGGGACCAAACACGCCTCCATCTGTTAAAATCCGAGCTGGAGCTGGTGATTACACAGACTCCTGCAGAGCCATGTGACCCAACTGGGTCTGTTCTACGTGTCGCCTGAACAGCTTCAGTGAGCCTGGAACCCACGTGCTGGTCCAAAGTCTCACAGATGTAATTATCTGGTTAAGGATCTGCTGAGACCTTCCATTTATCTCTAAAATTCTGGAAAGGGTAGTTGCAAGCCAGCTGTGTGAGCATTTGTATAGAAATGATCTATTTGAAATTTTTCAGTCAGGGTTCAGGATGCATCATAGCACAGAAACAGCACTGGTTCGAGTCTCGAATGACCTTCTTATGGCCTCAGATAATGGATTAGTGTCCATACTGGTTCTGCTGGACCTCAGCGCTGCTTTTGATACCATAGATCCCAGCATTTTACTGCAGAGGCTAGAGTATGTTGTTGGGATTAAAGGGACAGCTCTAGATTGGTTTAAATCATATCTGTCTGATAGATTCCAGTTTGTTCATGTTCATGAGGTTTCTTCCGTACAGACGAGGGTCTGCTATGGTGTCCCGCAGGGTTCAGTGCTAGGGCCAATCCTGTTCAGTTTATACATGCAGCCCTTGGGAAGTATTATCCGGAACCACGGCATTAATTTTCATTGTTATGCTGATGATACGCAGCTGTATCTGTCTATGAAGCCAGATGAAACAGAACCATTAGACAAACTTCAGATGTGTCTTAAGGACATCAAGGACTGGATGTCCAGAAATTTTTTGCTACTAAATTCTGATAAAACAGAAGTTGTTGTTTGTGGTCCCAAACACCTCAGGAAGGGATTAGATGGTCTTGCGATGGCCTCCAGTAAAACTGTGCGAAACCTTGGCGTTATATTCGATCAGGATTTGTCATTTAAACAGCATATTAATCAGGTTTGTAAAACTGCGTTTTTCCACCTCCGTAATATCGCAAAGATCAGGAGCATCCTCTCGCAGAGTGATGCTGAAAAACTAATTCATGCGTTCGTATCTTCTAGACTAGATTACTGTAACGTGTTGTTGGCTGGATGTCCAAGTAATTCTCTGAACAGCCTCCAGCT
The DNA here is from genome assembly GCA_014839995.1 of Xenentodon cancila. NCBI lineage: Eukaryota > Metazoa > Chordata > Actinopteri > Beloniformes > Belonidae > Xenentodon > Xenentodon cancila. Next base: position 22,125,470 of record CM026210.1, on the reverse strand, counting down.
AATCCAAAATGCAGCAGCGCGAGTGCTGACAGGAATCAACAAGAGAGACCACGTCTCTCCAGTTTTAGATTCCCTCCATTGGCTCCCCGGAAAATTTAGAATCCAATTCAAAATTTTATTACTGGCATATAAAGTCCAAAATGGCCTAGCGCCGCGATATTTGCAAGACCTGATAGTACCGTACGTTCCTAATAGAGCTCTCCGTTCTCAGGGTGCAGGTTTACTCGTAGTTCCTAGAGTATCGAAATGTAGATTTGGAGGACGGCTTTCTGTTATCAGGCACCATCACTCTGGAACCAACTTCCAGTTTGGGTTAAGGAGGCTGATACCACCTCCACCTTTAAAACTAAACTTAAAACATTTCTGTTTAATAAAGCATATAGTTAGTGTACATTTAGTACCTTAATGTGTCAGGACCAGTAGTCAAAGCTGCAGCTGCAGGACCAGATTAGAGCAGCTCATCTTAAACAGCTTCGGTGTAGATATGCTGCTGTAGGCCTATGCTGCAGGGGGGCACCAACATGATCCACTGAGTGGTGCCTTTCACCTTCTCTGTTTCTCTTTGCCTTCTCTGTCTCTTCTTCACCTCAACCCTCATTTATTAACAGTATCCCATAAACTTAATTGTGGTCCATTGTTCTGGTAGTTTTTTGTGCTTGTCTGGCCCTTCTTTTCCTCTTCTTTGCATGTCCTGCGGACCAGAGCCTCAGGAGCTGCTTGCTGACCTGCAGTTCCACCTCTGACCATCCCAGTGTCTGCCTTCACCTGTCTGTGTGGATGTCTGTTGGATGCTTGCTGACACCCCGACCTGCAGTCCTCATCCCCTTGTATCACCGTTTATGCATATATCACCCATATTCACAGAAGTCTAATTGGACTACCAAGGACAGTTACTAATGTATCCTGTCTTGTACCTTTGATGGTGTCTCTATGTCTCTATTCTTTCTTATTTCTTGCTCTACCCGGCTGGCCTTCGGCAGGAGGGTCCCCCCTCATGAGCCAGGTCCTGCTCAAGGTTTCTTCCCTCTTAAAGGGGAGTTTTTCTTGCCACTGTTTGGCTTAAGGTTTTTCTTCCACTAGGGGAGTTTTTACCTGCCGCTGTTTATGTAATAATGGCTCGGGGGTCATGTTCTGGGTCTCTGGAAAGCGCCTAGAGACAACTTGTGTTGTAATAGACGCTGTATAAATAAAAATTGAATTGAATTGAATTGAGACATGTCACCACATATTCAAACTCGCATCGTAGCTCCTTGAGACTGAAGACTCGATCAATAACTGAACAGTTTTAACAGTGAACCAAACCATCCTGTATCTCAGATGACGAGCTGACATGGACAGTTTCTTACCCGTGACTGTGAGCACCATGCTTACAACCTGGTAGCCGATGGGGTTGCGGGCGACGCATTCGTAACGCCCACCATCCGCAGTGCCCACGTCCTTCACCTCCAGGTAACCCTCGGGGCTGATGTGGAATTTTCCGCTCTCCGTCACCTGGACGCCATCCTGGGAGAGACACAAGGACAAGATCAGTGAGCTTGAACAATGACACCTGCAGCCAAACCAAATAAAATGAGTCTGGGCAGTTTGATTACTCTTGCGCCTGGATACGCCTGCTAACGAAAGTAGTCCCTGCTCCGGTTCTGAGGTTCGACGTACCAGGACATAAATAAAACCTCAGCACCAGCCCTGATGCCGCAGATGACCAACAACACATGACAGATTACAGCCGGCTATCACAATCTGTGTAAAAGCAGACGCTTTGACAATTTTCTGGTCTGCAGCTCTCAGGTGTGTGTTAACACAATGCCAAGAGGAAAAGACACCAGCAATGAGCTTAGAGAAGCAATCTTTGCTGCTCATCAGCAACAGAAAGGTTATAAGTCCAAGGTGACACTTACAGGCAAGTACGGCTTGTTTGACCGAGGAAAAGCCTTTTCTCTTTTACAAAGCTGAATCTGAACAAACCACAAGACTTCTGGAACAACAGACATGTTTGGCCAAATAGTCCACAGCGCCAGCTTATGAAAACCAAACACAGCACATCGGCACTAACACCTTTGCCGGCTGTCAAGCATGGCGGCGGACGGATGCGGATCTAGGCTCATTTTTCCCTCTTCGCAGTTACATAGCGACCAGAAACTCCTCTAATGTGGAGAGTAAAGACTGGAGTCCAGGTCTCAGCCTGACTGCGGTTTCATCCGGTCCGTGTGAAAGCTGCACATAAACGAAACGTCAAACAGAATAGGCTGAACTTCAAATCTATTCAACGTCATTGCTGCTAAAGTCGATTCTGCGAGCCGCGAGACCGCCAGGTTCACTTCTTTTTCTCCACATGCTGCTTCTGGATTCAGTCTTTGTTAAGTACTTGAGGAAACTCTGCACTGTTCTGTGTTGCTGTTCATCTCAGGTTATATTTACAGTGTTTATAGTGGTGTTTCTTTCCCTGACTGTAACTATCATCGTCTACATTAGCCTATTAACCGCCCCAGAACCCGTACAACCACTTGCAGACGTCTGTGGCGGCGGACAGAAGCTGACGGAGACGAGAGCGCCGGCTCTGACCTTGTTCCAGGTGAGGACCGGCTGCGGCTGGCCCTGAGCGCTGCAGGGAATCTGCACATCCTGGCCAGACTCCACAGTCAGGTCCCTTGGAGCATTTGTGAAAACAGGCGTTACTGAATGAGTTAAAACACACACAAGTTAATGATTATGCACCAGTGCTCAGTGAACTATACATGTACAGAGCAACAATCACAGAACATCTGAAACTTTTCTGCTTCCACAGCGTCCTGCCGCACAGACAGCACGGTGTCTCTGAGCAGGAAACGATCCTCACAGGGGTCATTTCTGCTCCGTGGGCACAAACGTGCTCCGTAAAACACTAGATCCTCCTCTCCTCCACTCATCAGACCTTTGAGTCCGATTTCTGCTCCACTAACGTGTCCGGTCACCAGCAAGTTCAGCTGCAGGATGAACCTCACACTCATCTGACAAACATTTACACTCCATCAGCCTTACATTTCTAAATTTTAGTTTGAACAGAACTTTGTTGTAACAGAATAAGAGTGATCCGAACTAATGATGAGTGATCTTTGACTTCATGGAATAAACACAAGAAATACACAAAGAAGACATGTACAAGGTGGTGATAAAGTTGTAGGTGCCAACTAATAAAGGTGCTGAAAATGTCCGTTAAATGTCCTGAGACAACTGACTTTGCCTGTAATCTGATAGGTTTAACCAGGATTATGACAGAAGACGTTTTCAGCAACTTTTAAGTTCCCGTTACAGAATAACCTGAATTTCCGGGCTGTTCCCATTCATTTTTACAGTGAATGTTCCTGTTGACGCCAATGAAAAGTCTCCGATTCTGAAAGTTCGTAACAGGTTCTTTGGCGCACAAAGTAGAGCTTACATTTAAAAACGAAGAGATTCAGAGGCTGTACCTCCAGTTTTGGGTGGTTATTTAAGAACCGTTGGGAACGTTCTTCTCGCAGGCTTCATGAGCAACCGGGACTGGGAGCAGAAACGTTCCTTCTGAGGACAGTTTCTCTTCAGACGGTGGACGATTTCACACAGAAACAACGGGAAGCTTTATAAAAGTCTGACTCAACGAACTGCCCTTAAATCAAAGCTGGGCTTTCTGAAAGATAAGTTTCACTGGAATCAGGATCAGGATCCGGGATTATTCTGGGGAAGTGTGTTGTCAGACTCGAAGTACAGTTCAACATAAGCTGATAATCTTCCGCGGACAGACAGCTGAAGTAAACTAAACATCCAAAGTGGAAACCTCAACATCACATCCTCTCGTTTCACTTTCTCCTTGCTCTGAGGATTCCTGCCACCCGGGATGTGGGCTTACCCAGGGCTTTACCAGCGAGCAGCCATTACACAACATGTACTTTAAGGCATGTTAACAGCGTTTACTACATGGAAAACACGGTGTCATTTTAGGATTACAGACTCACGCTTCCCTCTGCTCCGCCAAGCCTGTAATTTTAGCAACATACGCTGGAATTATGTACACACAAGGCAAAAAAAAAAGGTTTTAAAAAGGGACCGTTATACTGGATCTTGGATGCATTCTCCTGCAATAAAAAAAGTCTTTACAGTCGCCGTGATTCCTGATCCCGAAGACCCGAACTGACATTTGTTCACTTTAACCACACTAACACACTAACACACTAACGTTAACCCCTCTAAACCAGAACCGATCTTAGAACACGCACTCACTTTGAAATTCGGATTGTTAGTGTTTTTTGTCGCCGCTATTGTGACTCTGGACCACACACACTCAGACACATGCAGATGTTTCGGTGCAACACTTTAATAACACGCTGGCATGCGCAAACAACAAATTAGCTGCAAATGACGGGGACTGCTCCACTCCCACCCTCCCGACATTTACCAGCGAACGCCCCCCTGCTGCAGCGCAGACAAACAGCGGCCCCGTCAGCAACCACAGCAGAGCGTTCAGACCCGACTCTTTAATCTGCATCCGTGCAGCCGGACACGGAGATCCAAGTTAGACGGACCGTTTCGTTTTATAAAAGTTTAAATACAACCGCAGTTCCAAAAAAAAGCTAAACACTTATGTTTAGCCCTTACGAGCCAGGTCCTGATCCAGGTTTCTTCCCTCTTAAAGGGGAATTTTTCTTGCCACTGTTTGACTTAGGGGAGTTTTTACCTGCAGCTGTTTATGTAATAATTGCTCGGGGGTCATGTTCTGGGTCTCTGGAAAGATCCTAGAGACAACTTGTGTTGTAATAGACGCTATATAAATAAAATTGAATTGAATTATTTCAAAATAACCTTACATTATTCATAAAATGCCTCACTATTAACAATTATAATGTTTTCTTTTCTTCTGTTTGTCGCCCGACTCCTCACCTCTCTCCTCGATGCTCAACTGCACTCCGGTGCGTACGATCCCGACCGGGTTGACCGCCTGGCACTCATACTGGCCCTCGTCGTGGGCCGCCACTGCCGTGATGCGCAGCGTACCGGAGGACAGGATAATGTGACGTCGGTCCAAAGGTAGTGGACTTCCCCCTCGAGTCCAGGCAATCACCGGGTGTGGGTTTCCACTGGCCTCGCAGGGAAAATCTACTGTCTGACCCTCGAGGACCGACTGATCCTGCGGTGTGACGGTGAACTGCGGGGTCGCTGCACATGGAAATGAAGGAGTGGGAGACATTTATATATATATATATATATATATATATATATATATATATATAATTTTTTTATTTAGTAAGTAATTTTAATGCACAGAAACCTTGTCCAAGCACAAATTTAAACAAGTATGGTGGTATTGTGATAAATACAATACAATGCTTGTAAAATGGATCTATTATGTCATAAGTTACAAAAGATCCGAAAACGTCTGGTATTTGAGCTCTGCCATCTTCAGATCCAGAACAGATGCCATGAGACCTTACATCTGTCCTACATCTGTTCATGTTTATACACATCTCAGCTGTGGACCCAAAGAGTCAAAGTGTCAAAGCGTCCCTGCGTATCGCATGAGCACTTCTGATTAGAACTCTGCAGTATTAGTAGTAGCAGTAGTAGTAGTAGAGTAGCAGTAGAGTAGCAGTAGCAGCAAAAGCAGTAGTAGCAACATTAAAGTACTAGTAGCAGTACCAGACCAGTAGTAGTGGCAGTAGAGTACATGTAGCAGTAGCAGTAGGAGTAACAGTAGTAGCAGAAGCAGTAGGAGTAGCAGTAGTAGCAGTAGTAGCATTAGCAGTAGCAGTAGTAGCAGTAGGAGTAGCAGTAGTAGTAGCAGCACTAGTAGCAGTAGCAGTAGTAGTAGTAGGAGTAGCAGTAGTAGTAGCAGCACTAGTAGCAGTAGCAGTAGTAGTAGCAGTACTAGTAGCAGTAGTAGTAGTAGTAGCAGTAGGAGTAACAGTAGTAGGATTAGCAGTAGCAGTAGTAGCAACATTAGAGTACTAGTAGCAGTACCAGACCAGTAGTAGCAGTATTAGTAGTACATGTAGCAGTAGCAGTAGTAGCAGTAGTAGCATTAGCAGTAGCAGTAGTAGCAGTAGTAGTAGCAGCACTAGTAGCAGTAGCAGTAGTAGCAGTAGGAGTAGCTGTAGTAGTAGCAGCACTAGTAGCAGTAGCAGTAGTAGTAGCAGTACTAGTAGCAGTAGTAGTAGTAGTAGCAGTAGGAGTAACAGTAGTAGGTATAGCAGTAGCAGTAGTAGCAGTAGTAGTAGCAGCACTAGTAGCAGTAGCAGTAGTAGTAGCAGTAGTAGCAGTAGCAGCACTAGTAGCAGTAGCAGTAGTAGTAGCAGTAGTAGCAGTAGGAGTAGCTGTAGTAGTAGCAGCACTAGTAGCAGTAGCAGTAGTAGTAGCAGTACTAGTAGCAGTAGCAGCAGTACTAGTAGCAGTAGAATTAGCAGTAGCAGTAGTAGCAGTAGCAGTAGTAGCAGTAGTAGAAGCAGCACTAGTAGCAGTAGCAGTAGTAGTAGCAGTAGTAGCAGTAGGAGTAGCTGTAGTAGTAGCAGCACTAGTAGCAGTAGCAGTAGTAGTAGCAGTACTAGTAGCAGTAGCAGCAGTAGTAGCAGTACTAGTAGCAGTAGAATTAGCAGCAGTAGTAGCAGTAGTAGCATTAGTAGCAGTACTAATAATATTAGTAGTAGCAGTATTAGTAGTACTAGTAGCAGTAGGAGTAGCTCTAGTAGTAGCAGCACTAGTAGCAGTAGTAGTAGTATTAGTAGTAGCAGTATTAGTAGTACTAGTAGCAGTATTAGCAGCACTAGTAGCAGTAGTAACAGTAGTATTAGCAGTAGCAGTAGTAGCAGTATTAGCAGCACTAGTATCAGTAGTAGCAGTATTAGTAGTACCAGTAGCAGTAGTAGCAGCAGCAGCAGTAGTAGTAGTAGTAGTAGTAGTAGTAGTAGTAGTAGTAGCATTATTATTAGTAGTAGTAGCAGTAGTAGTAGTAGTAGCAGTATTAGTAGTAGTAGTAGTAGTAGTAGCAGTATTAGTAATAGTAGCAGTCGTAGTAGTAGCAGTATTAGTAGTAGCAGCACTAGTAGCAGTATTAGTAGTAGTAGTATTAGTAGTAGCAGCACTAGTAGCAGTATTAGTAGTAGCAGTATTAGTAGTAGCAGCACTAGTAGCAGTATTAGTAGTAGTAGTAGCAGTATTAGTAATAGTAGCAGTAGTAGTAGTAGCAGTATTAGTAATAGTAGCAGTAGTAGTAGTAGCAGTATTAGTAGTAGTATTAGCAGCAGCAGTAGTAGTAGTAGTAGTAGTAGTGGTAGTAGTAGTAGTAGTAGTAGTAGTGGTAGTAGTAGCAGCAGTAGCAGCAGTAGCAGTATTAGTAGTAGTAGTAGTAGCATTATTAGTATTAGTAGTAGTAGTAGCAGTATTAGTAGTAGTAGTAGCAGCACTAGTAGCAGTATTAGTAGTAGTAGTAGCAGTATTAGTAATAGTAGCAGTAGTAGTGGTAGCAGTATTAGTAATAGTAGCAGTAGTAGTAGTAGCAGTATTAGTAGTAGCAGCACTAGTAGCAGTATTAGTAGTAGTATTAGCAGCAGTAGTAGTAGTAGCAGTATTAGGTATTAGTAGTAGTAGTAGCAGTATTAGTAGTAGCAGCACTAGTAGCAGTATTAGTAGTAGTAGTAGCAGTAGTAGTAGCAGTATTAGTAGTAGTAGTATTAGTAGTAGTAGTAGTAGCAGTAGTAGCAGTAGTAGTAGCAGTATTTGTAGTAGTAGTAGTAGTAGTAGTAGTAGCAGTATTAGTAGTAGTAGTAGCAGTATTAGTAGTAGCAGTATTAGTATTAGCACTATTAGTATTAGTAGTAGTAGTATTAGTAGTAGCAGTAGTAGTAGTAGTAGTAGTAGTAGTGGTAGTAGTAGCAGCAGTAGCAGCAGTAGCAGTATTAGTAGTAGTAGTAGTAGCATTATTAGTATTAGTAGTAGTAGTAGCAGTATTAGTAGTAGTAGTAGCAGCACTAGTAGCAGTATTAGTAGTAGTAGTAGCAGTATTAGTAATAGTAGCAGTAGTAGTGGTAGCAGTATTAGTAATAGTAGCAGTAGTAGTAGTAGCAGTATTAGTAGTAGCAGCACTAGTAGCAGTATTAGTAGTAGTATTAGCAGCAGTAGTAGTATTAGCAGTATTAGGTATTAGTAGTAGTAGTAGCAGTATTAGTAGTAGCAGCACTAGTAGCAGTATTAGTAGTAGTAGTAGCAGTAGTAGTAGCAGTATTAGTAGTAGTAGTATTAGTAGTAGTAGTAGTAGCAGTATTAGTAGTAGTAGTAGCAGTATTAGTAGTAGCAGTAGTAGTAGTAGCAGTAGGAGTAGCAGTATTAGTAGTAGTAGTATTAGTAGTAGCAGTAGTAGTAGTAGTAGTAGTAGTAGTGGTAGTAGTAGCAGCAGTAGCAGCAGTAGCAGTATTAGTAGTAGTAGTAGTAGCATTATTAGTATTAGTAGTAGTAGTAGCAGTATTAGTAGTAGTAGTAGCAGCACTAGTAGCAGTATTAGTAGTAGTAGTAGCAGTATTAGTAATAGTAGCAGTAGTAGTGGTAGCAGTATTAGTAATAGTAGCAGTAGTAGTAGTAGCAGTATTAGTAGTAGCAGCACTAGTAGCAGTATTAGTAGTAGTATTAGCAGCAGTAGTAGTAGTAGCAGTATTAGGTATTAGTAGTAGTAGTAGCAGTATTAGTAGTAGCAGCACTAGTAGCAGTATTAGTAGTAGTAGTAGCAGTAGTAGTAGCAGTATTAGTAGTAGTAGTATTAGTAGTAGTAGTAGTAGTAGCAGTAGTAGTAGCAGTATTTGTAGTAGTAGTAGTAGTAGTAGTAGTAGCAGTATTAGTAGTAGTAGTAGCAGTATTAGTAGTAGCAGTATTAGTATTAGCAGTATTAGTATTAGTAGTAGTAGTATTAGTAGTAGCAGTAGTAGTAGTAGTAGTAGTAGTAGTGGTAGTAGTAGCAGCAGTAGCAGCAGTAGCAGTATTAGTAGTAGTAGTAGTAGCATTATTAGTATTAGTAGTAGTAGTAGCAGTATTAGTAGTAGTAGTAGCAGCACTAGTAGCAGTATTAGTAGTAGTAGTAGCAGTATTAGTAATAGTAGCAGTAGTAGTGGTAGCAGTATTAGTAATAGTAGTAGCAGCACTAGTAGCAGTATTAGTAGTAGTATTAGCAGCAGTAGTAGTAGTAGCAGTATTAGGTATTAGTAGTAGTAGTAGCAGTATTAGTAGTAGCAGCACTAGTAGCAGTATTAGTAGTAGTAGTAGCAGTAGTAGTAGCAGTATTAGTAGTAGTAGTATTAGTAGTAGTAGTAGTAGCAGTATTAGTAGTAGTAGTAGCAGTATTAGTAGTAGCAGTATTAGTATTAGTAGTAGCAGTATTAGTATTAGTAGTAGTAGTATTAGTAGTAGCAGTAGTAGTAGTAGTAGTAGTAGTAGTGGTAGTAGTAGCAGCAGTAGCAGCAGTAGCAGTATTAGTAGTAGTAGTAGTAGTAGTAGCATTATTAGTATTAGTAGTAGTAGTAGCAGTATTAGTAGTAGTAGTAGCAGTAGTAGCATTAGTAGCAGTACTAATAATATTAGTAGTAGCAGTATTAGTAGTACTAGTAGCAGTAGGAGTAGCTCTAGTAGTAGCAGCACTAGTAGCAGTAGAAGTAGTATTAGTAGTAGCAGTATTAGTAGTAGTAGTATTAGTAGTAGCAGTATTAGTAGTAGCAGTATTAGTAGTACTAGTAGCAGTAGGAGTAGCAGCACTAGTAGCAGTAGTAGTAGTATTAGTAGTAGCAGTATTAGTAGTAGCAGTATTAGTAGTAGTAGTAGCAGTAGGAGTAGCAGCACTAGTAGCAGTAGTAGTAGTATTAGTAGTAGCAGTATTAGTAGTAGCAGTATTAGTAGTACTAGTAGCAGTAGGAGTAGCAGCACTAGTAGCAGTAGTAGTAGTATTAGTAGTAGCAGTATTAGTAGTAGCAGTATTAGTAGTACTAGTAGCAGTAGGAGTAGCAGCACTAGTAGCAGTAGTAGTAGTATTAGTAGTAGCAGTATTAGTAGTAGCAGTATTAGTAGTAGTACTAGTTAACAATGACAAAAATACATTGTAACTAAATTCGTTTATGTAAAGTTCAAATTGGAAATGAACAACTGTTCATACACGTGACGTCTGCCACTCAGCTGTAGCACATTCAAGAAATACATTCAAGGAACGTTAATGGGAAAATGTTGTGGTGGAGTTTTAACGAGGTTTTACGACATAAAAGTGATAAATGGATTCTCCAGTTTTATCTTGCAGCCTTGTGTCCCGGTATCATGACCGGCGCTGCAGCGTAGGTGATGAACCGCCCCCAGAAACCGGCTTTTCCGACAACACCGAGCTGAATGAAAAGATTCCGTTTTGGAAAGACGAAGTCCAGATCTCAACCCAGCGGAGATGTGCGGGAGCCTTCAGAGAGCTCTGCACAATCAACCGTCCAAAAACCTCAATGAACTGAAGCAACGTTTTAAAAGAAGGAAAACTAATGAAAACATACAGGAAAAATAGAACTCCTTCTAACGACCTCCAGTTTTTGTGTTTTCCAGCTGCTTTACTGGAGTCGTTGGTTTACCTTGTACGATGATGAGGGCTGTCGCGTGTATGGTGTCCACATTGTTGGAGGCAAAACAGGTGTACTGTCCTGCATCAGCCTGGGCCACGTTCTGGATGTACAGTCCTCCAGAGGGCGTGATGTTGATGCGTGGGTCGTTGGGGAGGGGGGTGCGGTCCCCTTTGGTCCAAGACACTCTTGGCTGCGGCTGACCGGTGGCGCTGCATTCCAGGGTCACGCTCTCGCCCACCAGGACCTCGGTGGTCTGGGGCTGGATCACAAAACTCGGACGTGCTGGAGGAGCGCCAGGAAGAGGGGTGAGGGGGGGTAGAACGAGGGAATGTGGTTAGATTAATTCGGGTTTTTTCCAATCAAGGTTGCTGGTTTGAATAAGTTCTCCGCTTTTGGAAATGAGCGACGACCCAAATGACCCAATATTTTCGAAGGAAAATGTTTTAGTTACATTTGAAACGTCCGTTCAGACATATTCGTATCAAAAATTCACCTTTGACCAGAGTAAAACTGTTTCCCACATGTTTGTGAGAAAATGCAGTTGAGTTGTGTCCGTGTTTGGCCAGTGATTACAAGGGAATCAGGAAATGTGTACACAGCGAGGGACCTGAGGTTTACAATCACAGAGAGAAAGGAAATGCACAACATCTGCTCGGAGACGCTTGATTGCCCTGGTGACATCCAGAGACAGGCATGTGCATCTCCCACAGCTTCAGACATGTGAAAGACAGACAAAGAGAGCAAGAACTTTGAGCATGGACAGCACGTCCAGGGTGTCTGTGGAAGCAAATCCTCACATGGAAGTCAGCAGGTTTTTGCTCACAGCTGTGAAGAACTTCCCACCTTCTCTACACCTCTACAGGTCTCCTGCTCCTTCCTCACGTCTTCCTACATTACGAGTTCCAAACCAACTAACGCAAATGTGACATCCCCGAATTCGACAGTATGAACCCGAGATAGAGAAGGAGAAATTAAAATAAATCTAAAGATCACAATGTTCTGAATTTGTTTGGCCGTTTTCATAGAAAGTGAAAGTTTCCCATCTTGAGAAGCATTTCATATGTAACACCAAACCAGGTTCAGTCATCACGCTGCCTGAGATGAACCCACACTTACACGGCGTCCCGAAGTAGCGCAGCGTGACCTGCGACGTCTTGACCTCGCCGGCCACGTTTTTGGCCATGCACTGGTACACTCCCTGGTCCGTCTCCCTGGTGTCTTGGATCATCAGCGTCCCGTCTTCCAGCAGGTTGAGGCGGCTGTCGTCGCGCATGTTTAAAGCATTGCTACAAGAACACAGACGCAAACACATTTTATTATTTACCACATTTCCTGCAGTAAAGTTCAAGACCTTCGTTAACTTCAGTTGCTGAGGGAACCAGGTCTTCATTTCTAGTTCCTATTGTTCCCGGGATGACTTGTCTATCCTGGGAATCTCATCACTTCATGAAAATTCCCTCTTGTGGAACAACTCTTGATATCTCTCCCCGTCCATTTGCGTATAGAACGTCCCAAACCAATCACAAGGTGGCTTTTATACGACTCGTACAAGTGCGTTCTGTTTGTTGCGTGAAAACCACCACGAGGGAAGAGTTTAACAGATTCACTGAGATGCAGGAACGTGAAGGGAGGAAGAACCGGACTGGAGGAAAATGGAATTACTGAGTATAATACGTCCTCTTTAAACCTAATTATGCTGTGAAGACACAGCAGATGACGTGTGTCTTTTATCTAAAAGGACAAAAACCATTAGTGCATAAAACTTTAACTCAACTTGACACTCAGTGTCTCCTCTCCAGACATGGATTAAGTTGTGTCTGAAAGTTTGTTGGGGTTTTTTTCCGGCAGCGCTCCTCGTTCACTCATTCCTTTCGCCTACAACTAATCCGTGTCTGTGAAAGTGTCCGTGGGTGTCTTACTTGTTCCTGAGCCAGATAATCTGCGGTTTGGGGTTGCCTTCAGCCCTGCAGGTGAAGTAGACAGTGTTCCCTGAAGTCACGTCCACATCCTGGGGCTCTGAGGTGATCCTCGGTACCTCTGCAAGGAGAACGCAGGAACAGCGGGAGAAGATTACGCTACTACGAGCTGACGTGCAGGTCTGTTCATGTGTTTAGTTGTGGCCAAAAGCCTTTAGGACTGACTGATTTAGCTTTTCTTTACTAACTTTGCTGCTTCAGTAATCTTAAATAATGTTTTCCACCCTTCTCCATTGTTTACTCAAGAACATTTATCACCATTTCATAAGTTTCAAAGGTTTTTACCGGCAAATACAGCTCAGCTCAGCTCAGATTTGTTCAAAGACAAAGTGTTGCCACTTGTTCTTCTAAACTTCTACGGTTCTCTGGAATAGAGGGTATCAATCTCCTGACCAGACCCTGGCTGAGGGAGATCCATCCTCGGGGCATTTCCCTCTCAGTTGATATATATTTAATTTTCTGTTTGTCCACCCATTAGGATCTGAGGAGTTTCCTGGCCCTGATGCCATGATCTCACTTTCTTTCATGGCTCTCCATCCACGGATCATAGCCGGACTGCTCCTGGATTGATGTGAGAAGCTGCTTTTGCAGGACGTTCTTTGCTCGTGCCTGAGTTAGATCAGAAGCAGCTCCAAACAGGGAGGGTCTTGGGGTCCTTCAGGGTTGGCAGGATGGATAAAGGCTACATCCGGAGGCGTTTTCCGCAGCAGTTGAACCTCTCTGTTTTGGAGTTCTTGATAATGTGTTTTTAGCACCAGGTTCCAGCATGCCAGACCATTTTGATAGAACACGATGAAGGTGGCAGGCTGGTTTTAGGGGTAACCATGTCAAACATCTCCTGACTGCCTTCCTTTTGTCTTTTCTTATAATTCAGTCGGGATCACAACTCTTGTTCACAACACCCCCGTGTGGATCATTAGGTTGCTGAAATTATGTTCGCTGATCAAAATTACTGTCGTACACAGCAATCTAAAGAAAAATGGGAATGATTGGTCACGACTGTACGCTGCACTAATCTGTGTAAAATCCCTCTGCCTCGTCTTTCCAAGCCTGCTGCAGGGTAATGAGGCTGAACGTGTTTTCAGAGCGAGCTGAGGCTTGACTCATTGTAAGAGGCCATCGAGACTCACAGTCAACAAGCATGTGAATACTGAGACACGCAGAGTTCCCATCTCCCAAAGGGTTATACACATGAACCAGTGAGCAAATGGAAAGACAAGTTCCCACCCTCACTGGGCAACAGGCAGGACAAACATTCCCTGTGGTGTCTGCTCAGCACACGTTTCCGACGAGGTCCGAACTCTACAAGCTGCCAACACTGTGAACATGACATGTGCACCTGTGTCCAGCTGCAGGTAAAGCAACCCGACGGGGCTCGTAATCAGGCCGACTGATGGGGGGGTGGAGGTGTGTAATGGCCATCCCCTGTTCAAGCAGAACTTCTCTCCCCGGTGCTCCGCCACGCACACAGATGGAGTGGAGGCTGGATCGGGTATGTTGACGGGCATCAAATTAGCTGCTGAGATAAAACTGTAGTTGAGGTTCACGTGCCTGCCAGGCCTGGACTGCAGGAGTCAGAGGAAGTACAGACTTAAGACAGATGGATTCACTGCTGTGGAAGCCAACTGGCTGTTGCAGAACTTGACTGAGACCAGACACACCAGTTTATAATGAAATTTGTGAGTCTGGCGCTGAAGACCTTCTGGAATGCAACACTTACACACTTACATCGTTGAAAAGCTGAATCAGACCTAATTCTGTTTTTAAAGAAAACATATCATGCTTTCTTTTCACAAGCCGACAATTTTGTACAGATATTTAGGAAATATCTGTGACGTTCCCTGGTCAGAGTACCGCAGATACAACTCCAACAGCACTATTTTCATCGTGTCTTTACATCCAAGTTCATGCCACGACACTCCACCCCCTTCCTTCATGCAGCGTGCCTCTTCATCACTGGGTCTTACAGATTCGTGCTTTGAAAGAGAAGTAAAAAAATCCTCCATGTGTAACAGGAAACAGAGGACTCTCCTAACCAGACGGTTTCATAACCATTTCCAACTTGACTCATGTGACCAAAACCAGTTAAACGCCTGACAGCGGACGAAAAACAACCCACAGAAGTAGAGGGAGGGTCATTTGCATATGACCTCCCACCTGTCTGAAGTGACCAAGTCTTCAGGACAGAAGGTTAAACATATCTTCAGAACAAAAGAAGAGGACGCCCAGTTGTTTCAGTTGTTGAGAATGACCAGTGTGCCAAATACCCAAAACCAAATTATCTTACAGAGAAGCCACCCTCCCTAAACTACTGTATTTCTCATAAAATGATCAGACACAGACACAGAATGAGAAACGATGGTGTGGGGCCAAGAAGGCATGTCTGAATTAGAGAGAAAAGGTGACCACCAGATCAATTACAAACAAATTACTCTGTTGAATCTGACTCCAAATCTGAGTCCAAATCTGATTCCAAATCTGACTCGAAATCTGACTCCAAATCTGACTCCAAATCTGACTCCAAATCTGATTCCAAATCTGACTCGAAATCTGAGTCCAAATCTGATTCCAAATCTGACTCCAAATCTGACTCCAAATCTGAGTCCAAACTGATTCCAAATCTGACTCAAAATCTGAGTCCAAATCTGATTCCAAATCTGACTCCAAATCTGACTCCAAATCTGACTCCAAATCTGATTCCAAATCTGACTCGAAATCTGAGTCCAAATCTGATTCGCAATCTGAGTCCAAATCTGATTCCAAATCTGACTCCAAATCTGATTCCAAATCTGACTCCAAAGCAGGCTAATGAAGAAATACTCTCTTTTCAAGAGGGATTGTAAACTATCGTACAATTTTGACTACTGACTGAACATCATACAAACACGATAATTAACGTACATCTGGCAACGCTGGAAATAACACACTGTGTTTCGTGTTAGGCGCATTCACAAAACACATCCCGCTCCCAACAAAGGAAACCTGCTAGACTGAGGGATGTGATGACTAATCAGATGCAGCTGTGTGGCCTTCAGTGACCTGGAGTGAAGCAAGAGCAGGAAACGAATCCTAACAGAGCACACAAGGATGAACTCGCTTCAAAACACAGCAGGACGGAAAACCTAAATGTAACACATGGAAATGTAAACATGGGTGGGTGTTCACCACCCATGAACCATGACAAATGCACACACACTCCGTCCATCCGTCTGTCCATCTATCCATGCATCCATCTGTGCATCCATACGTGCATCCATACGTGCATCCATACGTGCATCCATCCATCCATCCATCCATCCATCCATCCATCCATCCATCCATCCATCCATCCATCCATCCATCCATCCATCCAGCCCGGCCTGTAGCTGCAGATCCAGTATTCCATACGCCTGCAGATCAGAAGACCCTCAGAGACACGTTCAAATGCCTTTTCCAAACCCATTAAACACGTTTAGAGCAGTTAGACTCCCATGTCCCCCTCCAGGACTCCAGAGGGTAAAGAGCTGGTTCAGTGTTTGAAGGCCAGAACGCTGAACAACACAAGGCCAAAAAACTTCATTTTAGCCCTCAGCTAAACCCGTTTTTCACTGATTTTCTGACCCTAACCACCATGCTTGACTTTTAAAATGTGCAATGCTAACCAGCTGCCACAAGCACCCAGAAAAACTGAGGTTTGAGCCTCTGTTGAGCAGGAGTCTGCAGCCTGACGCCATTATACAACCCCTCCTACCTCCTTAAAACCATTTGTGAAAAGAAAAATGTAGCCATGCAACATATTTGGAGAAATTGTTTCTACAACATGTGAACAGCCTCCACACGGATGCACAAACTGCATCCCATAGACGGCAGATGTTTGTGGTCTGATGAGTCAAAGTCCAGATTCAGAGTCCTGACTGACCCGTCAGACAGACTGTTGGAAGAAGGAAACATCTGAACGCCTGCAGACAAAGAGAGGAGGAACATCTGTGAGGAGCTGAGTCAGCATCCCTGCTGTTTGAAGGAAGGAAGGATGGATGGTTTTTGTGTTTTTGTAAGATGAATGTGTTTATCTACATGAATTTACACAAACAGCACAAGCAACCATGGGGTGATGACTTCACGTTTTCTCAGATGTGACTGTTCCTCTCATTTTCTCAAGCTGGTCAGATGTAAGAGCCAGTTTCAGCTTTGCTGAGGTGTCCTTCAGAAACAACTCCTCCTTTGTCCCAGACTGTTAATGTTGCAGAAAGTTCCACAGGAATTATGTAATGGAATAATGTCATTTCCACAACAGCCGGTCTTGTGGAGAAGAAAATCTGATGATAACACCTGAAAAACACTTCTGAGACTTTGATATTTTGCTTTAAAACAAAGAGTAATCTAGTTATAAAACACCGTCCTAGTTCCAAAGAGGTTGGGACCCTGTGTAAAATTCAAATAATAATATAATAAAATGTTTGCAAATTTCATTAACCCATATTCTATTCAAGTGAAGAAGCCCAGACCTTCCTCCAGCTCTTCCAGGGGAATACCGAGGAACTCTCAAGCGAGCCAAGAGGTGTAATCTCTCCAGCATGTCCTGCTCCGGGGCTTCTGCCGAGTTGGACGTGCCTGAAACACCTCGCCAGGAGGCGTCCAAGGAGGACACTAACCCTCCCTCCTCAACTACACGTGGAGAAGAAGTGACTCCAGTCCGAGTCCATCCTGGATGACTGAAGCCCCCTCCTGGGGAGAGTCCAGCCACCCCGGGCAGAAAACCTTAGCTGCTCGTATCTGCAGCCTTGTTCTTTCACTTCCCTCAGCCGACCACAGACGGGGGTCGGATCGACCGGTAAACAGAAACCTTTTGGCTCGGCTCGGTCTTCACCGGTGCAGCAAAGATCCACCTGCCAATCCCCATTTTTTCCTTATTCATGAAACTAACCCTGAGACACTTGAACTCTTCCACTTGATCACCTCATCAGAAGCCTGCAGAGAGCGTCCCACCCTTTCGAGACCAGCGAGTTCATTTGAAACGAGCTTTGGCTTAGAGAGCAGCATTTCTGGATCGCATTCACACGCATCTTCTTCTATTCGTAAAGCTTCAACCTGGATTTGAGGATGACGTGACAGCTGCGTTCTTAGTGGTTTTCCAAGTCCATACAGAGACTTCCATCAGAGTCACATCTGTTTTTAATGCAGTGCCACTATTGTCCCATGTGCACAGAGATTTCTTCAGATTTGCAGAAAATGTCTCTGGAGAAAGTTTATCCTGAAATGTGTGGACGTTTCTCACAGACTGGTGGACCTCTGTCCATCCAGTTAACGTGGAGATCATGCTGGTGTTTCTGGACAACAACTTTGAAAGGGATTATTTGAGCAGCTCTACCGGGATTTGATCTGTTTTATGTAGTATGAAATTTTGTTTGTTCCACAATTTAAGTTTACAGTAGAAAATTCCTTATTTTAATGTTGTTGGATAAATGCAACATACATAAAAGTCAGTGAATAATCATTTTTAATTATTACGATTTCGGTGTAGCCTATAATAATCGTGGGCATGATTTTTTTTTCCACAATCGAGCAGCACTAACTCAGAGATCGTGGTATGAAGATGCTCTGGAGATCTCTTCTTCACTCCACCTCCCCTCTCCGGCTGTGCTTCCACACCGATCCCACAAAGGCCTGTTGCATCTTTCCCAGTGTTTGCTGTCACGACATTGCGGCGTTCGATGATCTGAAGAGGGTCCCTTCCTCTACTTTGTGGCCCGCAGTCAGCAACAAGTCCCTAAAGTCTGTGGTTGCTGCATTCCTCATCACTGCAGGTGTTTGATGTGTGACTGCAGCTGCAGGAGGGAGATCCTCCCCGGCTTCAGCTGCTGGAGGCTCCTGAGGGGAGATAAACGCAGCAACTGGGTTCACCGAGGAACTCGTGCCTCCAATCACCAGATGTTCGTAATATATCCAGTCCAGCAGGCCTCTGGCTCTCCCAAGACTCTGGTTGAAACCAGATGTTTGTTTTTTTTGTACTTCATTGTTGGTTTGCTTGCCACCTGGACAGATGCTGTGCCCCATGTGGCGCTTGAATGCTGCTGTCAGGGGACTTGGAGAGACGCCCACGACACGTCTCCCACTGGCTCTCATCATCTCTCCCTTCGTCCCACCGTCTCCCTCGATCTGTCATTAATGTTTCCCACCGTCTCTCGCTATGCCCCTGATGAGTTCATCGTCAGCTCAGAGTTTGCCTCCATCCTTGCACTCGTATTCCACTTTTCCACATTGTAAATTCCCAGCACTCCCTTAACGGGACAGAGGAGTAGCAGCTGCAGAATGAAAGGTTCTGCTGCTTTTCTCCGGGTCGTTCACGCGGCTCATCGGGGCAGAATAAAGGAACGACCCGGCTGTATGAATGTGGCTTAAAAAGCATGTTTAAACCAAACTCTTCACAATTAACTGAACTGGCTGTAAGATGTTTCTCCAGGATTTAATCACCTACTTTTGTTGCTCATATCTCAATTTTTTTCTGACATGTTGCTGCCATCAAATTTAGAAAGGAACTAAAATTTTCCAATGAATGGCAAGATGTCTCATTTTAATTTGATAAAACCGGGACTTCACAGAGCGTCCTGACTTTTTTGGAAACGGGGTTGTAAAAGTGTTAATACATGCATCCACATTCAAATTATATTCAAATCATTTTCAGAGTTTTCCTGTCAGTACCACAGTTCAGCTCCTCGGCAGTGAGCGTGGCCACCGATCGGCCCTGCAGGCGGCTGGGATGGTCGCAGGTGGCGGCGGCCTGGGCGTTTCCTGACTCGGCGTACTGTTTCAGCAGGTCGGCGAGCCACAGCAGCTCACAATCGCAGCTCAGCGCATTGGAGTCCAACCGCCTGCACAAACACACACACAAACAAAGAGCAATGAGGCGGGAACGTTGGCTTTGAAGGATTGATACGGCGCTCCCGTCCAGTTTACCGCCGGCAACAAGCGATCAGCCTGAGTATTATTCATAACTGTATTTTACCACATATACTCCTCAGATGTAATAGAAGAAGGAGATGAAAGACAGTCAAATATTCTGAATGAGTCATAAAGTGATTCATGAGTGGGCACGTCTCAGCTCACGAAACACAGACTGTAAAACTGATTTTACTGCCTGTAATTCATCTGTTGGCTCTAGGTGTCCTTTAAAAAGGGACCAACACATACGTTTTTTACAGTAAAACACCAGACTTGAAGACTAAACGTTACAGCTGCCTGCATCCTCACGAGTGGTCTGGCTGGACTCGTGGGGATAAGTTGTGAATAAAATGTGAATAAAATTCATGCCTGAAGAGCTTCCAGATTTGTTGGGTTGATATGGAAAACGCAAACTGACTTCAGTTTCATTGCAGAGAGTGTGTCGTCATGTTAAAATACAACTTTCAATTACATATGAAGGAGTATCTGATTACAGTCAAGATGTTTTGTCCAGCTGTCGTGGTCTCGCATCTCTAAGTCCCGGGCGCCTCTTGAAACAGCTGGATTTCACAGAACGGTACAATGTCACACAACTACAATACAGTCGAACGTATTTGGCCACGTCTGTTAATTAATGCATCTGCTTTTGCAAACATTTGTGATCCAGACAGTCGTTCTGAAGAGTTGAGTGACTCCACGCTGATTTGAGAAGATGCTACCTTTGCAACAAGATGGTTCAGGAAATTTCATGCCGCGGGTGACGGGCAGCCGCATGCCGCGGGTGACGGGCAGCCGCATGCCGCGGGTGACGGGCAGCCGCATGCCGCGGGTGACGGGCAGCCGCATTGGGTGGGTTTTTCAGGGTTTGGCCTCCAGCAACAACATATTTAACGCCTCATCATACCAAGAACGTTTGGAAAATGCCATGCTTGCAACTTTGTGGAAACAGTTTTTTTTTGGGGGGTGGGGGTGGGTGCTGCTGTGATGCAGCACACAAAGGTTGGATGAATTCAGACTGGTCAAGACTGGTAGGGAGCACAACCAAGTGAGGAAAAGGTCAGGACTGGTCAAAACAGGTTGGGACAGGTCACGACTGATCCAGATTGCTGAGGACTGGTCCAGACTAGTCAGAACAGGTTGGGACAATAGGAAAGTAGGTCAGGAAAAGGTCAAGGCTGGTCAGGAGCACAAGCAAGAGAATCGGGAAAGGTCAAGTCTAGTCAGGATAGGTCATGACTGGTCCAGACTGGTCAGGACTAGTCAGGACTAGTCAGGACAGGTCAGGACCATAGGCATAGGTCAGGAAAGGTCAGAGCTGGTCAGGACAGGTTGGGACAGGTCAGGACTGGTCAAGACAGGTTGGGACTGGTGCGGACAGGTCAGGACAGGTTGGGACTGGTCAGAACTGGTCCAGACTGGTCAAGACAGGTCGGGACTGGTGCGGACTGGTCAGGACAGGTTGGGATTGGTCAGGACTGGTCAAGACAGGTCGGGACTGGTGCGGACTGGTCAGGACAGGTTGGGATTGGTCAGGACTGGTCAAGACAGGTCGGGACTGGTGCGGACTGGTCACAGAAGTGTGACTGAACCTTGCCAGGGACAATGGTACCCCAGACCATCAGAGAGGTGGGCTCATAGACATCTGGCTGGTAACAGTCCAGAGGGTCCTATTCGTGTCTGATCCGGAGTTCATGTTCATCTGACCAGAGAACCCGTTTCCATAGTGATGATCCGTCCCAGACCCGCTTGGCTCTTTCCTCTGGATAATGTTACTAAGGCTTCAATTTTGCTCTACAAAGTGACATTTCTCAGACTTGTCTTTTACACACTGAAATTCCTCCAGATTTTTTGAATAATTTAATGATTTCTGTACTCTAGAAGAAAAAACATGCAAATCCCTTCCAGCCTTTCTTTAAGGAATATTTTTTTTTAAAATATTTCCATGATTTTCTCACAGATTTGTTGGCAGAGTGGAAATCTTGTGTCCGTGATTTTGCCCTCCGAGACTCAACCTTTCATTTATACTGCTTTTATACCAAATCATGACAATAATCAGACATTCACATCATGTTTGAATATTTGCTCCACACATCTCATTCCAAATACAGTCTAAGAAGTAATCAGTATCAACAGTACGTCTCCCATGGCAACTGCCGCCCCTCACAACCCCAACCGCCACCACAGCATCTGACTGTGGAGTCCACGGATCTGGACGGGGGAGCTCTGATGCCTCGATGCCACATTAATAAAACATTTGTACTCAACATTGCGTGAGTTGAGCTGCAGTTGTAGCTGCCCACTTGCGACCAGATCTGCCGTGTTGTGTAAACCCTCTCTGGTAGTTTATGAACTACGGCGCGGCTGGCACTGCCAAAGCCAGCCCAGTTCAGTACAAACAGTGAGGCCCATCGGGACCAAAGTGGAGCACGGTCTGTTGCTGGCGTGGGAAACTGTCTCCCTGTTCGGCTTTGTCTGCTGGCAACCGATCCGGCTCTCGCTTCTACTACAATGTGTCCATTATGCATGACATGTCAGAGGATGAGTTACAGCGCTGAGGCGATCTACGACGTTTCTTTGATCAACTAGTTCACAACACAAGCTTTTTGTCAACCACATTCATGTTACATCCGAGTATTATGCAAATGCAATCTTAGACAAACAACAACATGCAACATTTTATTACAATATCTGACAAAAATGAAACCAAAATGGGAAAAAAATAATAACTTGGGCTATACTAGGTACCCTCTTCAGTACCTGTTCATGCTGCTAATCATCAACATTAATGGACCAATCATGAGCAGGTGTGGAGACCTTTAGTAAAGCAGTTGTTTTGGCCGTTTACTGGTCTGCAGCATTCAAGTGTGTTAACACAATGCCAAGAGGGAAAGGTGTAAGCAAAGGTCTACGTGCGTAATAATGATTCAGCTAATTCATCCAGAGATCAGACCACTCCATGTGAAGAGAAACACAAGAAAACCAAGAGCTCCATCTCAGAACCCACATGCCTCAACGAGCACGTTGAAGTCCATGACAGCAGGATTAGAAGACGGAATAAGAGCGGTTTGTTAGAGAGGTTGCCGGGAGGAAAGCCTCTTCTGTCTTAGAAGAACATGAAAGCAGAGCTGAGGTTCACAAAGCTGCATCTGGACAAACCACACGACTTCTGGAACGGACAACAGCCGTTGGAAAGGCTGTGGTGGGTCCTCAAGAAAGCTGTGCATCAGTGGATACCTAAAAACCTCAAGGAGCCGATGAAATATTGAGAAGAACGGAGAACAATTCCTCCCCAGCCACCGATAAAGTCATGAAGGAAATGACGCCTTCAAGTTGTTGCTGCTAAATGTGGCTCTACAAGATGATCTACATGGGCGACTTAGTACAGCCAACATGATTTTTGTTTTGCTTCATTTTTGTTAAAAATATAAAATAACAGAGGAAAAACAGCTATACTTTTTTTTTTAAGGTTGTATTTGCCAAATACTAAGATCTACTATGATCCGGTTGTTTTTACAACGTTGCTTGGGGAAGATGGAGCTCCAAACTAGAGTGAGATATATTTGATTTATGTTGTCCTGCAGAAATGTTATTTTTATTGCATTTCTCCTCACACTCCACCCTGCAGTCAGTTCCAACAAAAAAACCCACAGAAACCTTTGGTTTGCAGCTAAAGCTGCGTGGCTCATTTAACCGATAAACAGGCCCCAGGGAGCCGGCTTGTGAGTTAACTGCAGAGATTTGACACAGACATGCATTCCCCGACTGATATCGGAGCGATCGTTAAAGGGTTTTCTACTTACAGTCGCTTCATGGCCTGCAGATGCGAGAAGGTTCCAGGAACAAGATGAGTGATTCTGTTGTTGTGCAAAAACCTGAGCAAAAGACAGAACTGGAGTTTGTAAAGTTACAAAAAAAGACCAAATTAGATTTTCAATTAAATTTCATACACTTGTGTTAACATTTTTGAACATAATGCAGTGACCCTTTCAGTAATGCAATTTTCCATTTTCTAAACGGGACAAGTAATATGATCATGTTCCCGGAAAAGCGATCACGTCTGAGCTTAATAGCGGCGGACACTTGTGTTGACCGGGTGACATCAAAACAGGCCTGTGTTTATGTAAGACGCTGCACGTAACTTTAAACTAGTTCAATATTTGATGTGATTCAGCTTCTATCGCACAATAACAAGATCTGCTCAGGGACAAAAGCAGAGGACTGAAACACAAAACGCAAAGGACGAGTGGAGCAAAAAACAAGTTTGGTGTTTTATTTTAGGAGAAGATAAAGTGGCAGGTAATTAAAATTAAATTAAAAATTCAAAAAGGCAGTCTCAACTGGTCGTCCTTAACTGGTCTGGCTCCAGGGTCCTGCGTCACACCGGAATGACGAGCTGCTGTCCCGACCCACTGAGAACGTCCCGGGTCCCAGCTCACAAAGAACTGGTCACGACCCACCGAAAACGGGTCCCCACCCACCGGAAATGTGTCCAGGCTCACAGAGAACGGGTCTCGACCCACAGAGAACGGGTCCCAACCCACCAGGAATAGGTCCCAGCCACCATGAATGGGTCCCAGCCACCAGGAACGGGTCCCGACCCACTGGGAAGGGTCCTGGCTTACAGAAAATGATCCCAAGCTACTGAGAAGGGGTCCCAATCCACCGGGAATGATCCCGACCCATCGGAAACAGGTCCCGACCCACCGAAAACAGGTCCCCACCCACCGGAAATGTGTCCAGGCTCACAGAGAATGGGTCTCGACCCACCGAGAAGGGGTCCTAACCCACTGAGAACGGGTCTTAGCTCACAACCCACCAGGAATGGGTCCAAGCCACCAGGAACGGGTCCCGACCCACTGGGAAGGGTCCTGGCTTACAGAAAATGATCCCAAGCTACTGAGAAGGGGTCCCAACCCACTGAGAACGGGTCTTAGCTCACAACCCACTACAGGTCCCGACCCATCGAAAACAGGTCCCCCAGCAAAACGAGTAAAACGTGGCTCCTGTCGGTCAGCATGACGCTAATTCAGCTGCAGTTTAATGGTCTGGTGGAGCATTTCGAGTTCAACCCACAACGAGGCTTGAAGATGAGCATGATTTCAGTGTCACGCCGAGAACAGGTTCATGCTCAGGTTGCCAGCCTGGAAACTAGAAAAATATGCTCTGAGGTCAAGATTAACCCTGCAGAGTCAGTACAGCCTACATGAAAACGTCTGGTCTGTGCTGGAATCATGTTTGTCAATATGTGCTGATACTTCAACTCCAAGTGACAAGACACGAAACAGCATCTTAATAACTTAATAAAATCTGGGACTTGATATATCAATTTCACAAACGTTACAACCATAAACATTAATATATTTAGGAGGCTAAATGACATCATTATAGGCCACAAAATACGCGTACCTGCATGTGTCTGCACTGTATAATGATCCTGGTGAATAAATAATGCACTACATATCTGTATTTTTGATTTATATAAGGGTGAACATGAACAAAATGTTGACTTGTGTAGAAGAAATATGGTAAAACTTACCTGTATCAGGTTAAGCAAAAAAGCAAGAAAAGAGACTTCTAATAGTAGATGTGACATGTTTTTAGGACACAGTGACTCAGATTAAGATAAACTTGAGCTGCAGTTAAAAAACCACTGGTGCAGATAACGTACTCGAAGCTGATGAAGGATGTAAAAAGGCAACAACTGTGTCTTATAAAAAAAAAAGAAGAAGAAGAATAAGCAGCTCATTCAGCTACTGAAATAATAACTAGGACCGTTAGGACGATAAAAACACCAGGAGGAAAGAACGTTTGGGTAAAAGGTCAGAGGGCACTTACAGTCGTTCCAGCTTTGGCAGATGGGTGAATGATTCTGGCTCCAAAGAATCAATGTTGTTGAAGTGCAGGTACCTGGAGGAGAGCAAATATATACAAAGCTGAGTAAAACCTGAATAAAGGCCTCTATTTACCAGAGTTTGGACCTGAAGGCAGAGTGATGCGTCACAGGAGTGATGCGCCGCTCTCTTTCCAAATAACTCCAATCACGTATTACTACATGACATTAAACTGATAGCTGTTCTCCGGCTGTCCACCGAAGACCAAGCAAAAACTGTTTTTTTGTGTCATTTACACAAGTGTTCAGGGCCTTTACTCGAGATTTGTGGGTTTATCAACGGCTCCAATATTTACCTTTATCTCAATCCTGATCAGTTCTTGTTATAAAAAACAGAATTCCCACAGAATGACGCTCCCATTAACATGTTAGACTTTAGATACAACATAAGTGAGAGGATGCTCAGCACTGGCTTTTTCTTCCAAACATCTGGATCATGTAGTTCACCCTTGAATTCATCCGAGCAGCATCTCGTCCTGAGTCGTTAGGATGGATTCTTGAAAACTCGCAGAATGGTGTTGGGACGTTTCTGTTGGGTCACTCTACCGCTGACGTAGTTCCTGTTCATGGTTGACTTTTGAAGAACTGACAACTGGAAGACTTCGACCTTCCGTATCAAAGGCTGACTGGTGAGGCGTCGCCATTCCAACATTGAAATGCAGCTTTGAGTCTCCAGCCCAGGAGGTGTCACGAGCATTTCCACTTCCACGACTCATGTGACCGTAACCAGGTACACAACCAACAGAGCGCAAAGGTTGCAAGTGATCAGGGGGCGTGGATGTTTGATTGACAGATGGCTATGGTTAATGGACAGTTATCGGTGTAGCTACTCAGCGATAAGCTTTGTCTTGACTTCTTGTTTTGTGCTGTTATTTGTATTACCAGACCGGCTGGAAGTTGGACCGTAAGGGTGCGAGGGTGAAGCGTCGCTGAGCAGCACGCAGCGGCTACACTCGGCTGTTACCTGGGCGAACCGGGGAACGCCTATAGGTTGTTGGCTATGCCTACGCTGCAGCAAAAGCACAGTTCAGGTTGGCCTGCACCCTTCAGATCGGAAAACGCCTGAGAACCAGCGTTAGATAGCATCATAGGTCAGCGTGAGCTAATCAGACAAGGTAAAACGCCTCACTTGTGGTAACAGTGGTCGTGAGATTAGGAGGCTGTGTTGCAGCCAGCTTCCTGCCTCGCTCATTCTGTCCATCTGCATCTTTAACTTTTCAAAAAGTTTGCTGGTGGCTCCAGTCACCTAACTTTTCTGAATGAAGAAGGCTGGGGAACTTTAGGGCGCTTTTGAAAAGTTTTGGAAAGTTTGTGTATCCCTTTCCACATCTCTTCGTCAGTTTCAGTCCGGGTCATAGAATCAACAACCTCAATAGACGGTGCGATTTCCACTCCAAGAGACACATTGAACTGTGAGAGCTTGACAGATGTACATCTTCTTATATACGCTATTTTGCCAAAAGTATTTGCTCACCCATCCCAAAAAATCCATGGCCACAGGTGTATAAAATCAAGCACCTAGGAATACAGACTGTTTTTACAACTATTTGTGAAGGTGTTTGGGAACGACAGCAACTCAGCCAGGAAGTGGTAGGCCACGTAAACTGACAGAGGAGGGTCAGTGGATGCTGAGGCGCATAGTGCGAAGAGGTCACCAACTTTCTGCAGAGTCAAACGCTACAGACCTCCAAACTTCATGTGGCCTTCAGATCAGCTCAAGAACAGTGTTCAGAGAGCTTCATGAATGGTGTAAAGCACATCATCACTGGACTCACACAAAGCAGGTCCATAAAGACCTGGATGACAGTCTGGTCTGGATGAACTTGACTGGTCTGCAGAGAGTCCTGACCTCAACCTGATAGAAAAACCTTTGGAATGAATGAGTGGAAACTGAGAGACAGGACTTCTAGTCCAACATCAGTGTGTGACTTCACAAATGCACTTCTGGAAGAATGGTCAGAAATTCCCATAAACACTCCTAAACCTTGTGAAAAGCCTTCCCAGAGAGTTGAATCTGTTATAGCTGCAGAGGGTGGACCGATGTCATATTGAACAACATGGATTAGTAATGGGATGTCACTTAAGTTCATATGTGAGTCGAGGCAGGTAAGCGAATACTTTTGGCCATATAGTGTATGTCCAGTAATTGCAGTAAAGCACAGGTGGACACCAGGAATTACTCTTTAAGACAAGGGGACGCATCTGAGCTTAGCTGCAGATGCCACAAAAACAGGTCTAAATACTTAAGTGAAGGGGGTATTTAAATTTATTTTTTAATGATAATACACAAAAAGCTGCTTATAATATGTCTTTGGGGAAAAGATATGACTTAAAAATGAACCGAAATAATCAGGGTGAAGCACCAAGAATATGGAAAGTTGGAAGAAGTCTAAAAAATCAAATCATGACAGTTTACTCCCAAAATCCTCCGCACTAAAACATAAATTAAACCATATGTGGTTTCATTTAAATTCTTGTTCTAATAGTCAAAGCAGCTGCAGAAGAAAAAATAGCAATTTTATTTATTTTTTAGTCATTTTGGGGTAACTTAATCAACTCTAAAGGATAAATGAGGATCAGAAATGATTACGCTGCAGAACTTCAAAACCCCTGACATGTGCAGAATGTCTACTTTAATATTCCAACAAATGTGATCAAGAACAGACAAAAACAGAATGTGCCTGAGATGATGACACAAACTATTATTGCAGCGTTACTGGACACATCGATTTAACATTCAGTGATAGAAGGAAAAGTAAGTGAACCCATGGACTTAACCAGATCTTCCAGAATCTCTGGATCCGAGCTGCTCAACACTCAGGAGGAATTCTGGATCATTCCTCTCTCCAGACCTGCTCCCGCTCACACACATGTGCAGAATGTCTGATGTGAACGTCTCTCTCTGGAGCTCATTCCACAGCTTCTTTATGAGATGAAGATCTGGAGTCTGACTAGACAACACCTAAAGATGGATTTTATGTTTCTGAAGCCTTTCTGTTGAGGTTTTATTTCCATGCAGCATCACCCAACTTCTGCTAAGCTTCAGCTGGTAGACAGACACCCTGTCATTTTCCTGGAGGGCATTTTAGAAAACTTAGAAATCAATTGTCCGCTCTTTGAAGAAGGTGGTCCAGGTGAGGAGGCAGTGAAGCAACGCCAGCTCATGACGCTCCTTCTACCATACCCTACTGTTGGGATGATGTTTTGATGTTCGTAAGCTCATACGAAGTGCTGAGCATTCTCCCCAAACAATTCACGTGTTCTTCTTCAGCCAGATGGCCTTTACCAGCAGTAGTGAGGATTTAAGGTGCTCTTTGGAGCACTTCCGATGCCCAGCATCGGTGATGTCAATGACATCTGCGTGGTACACTTATAAACGTTTCACATTTATCAGTTCCTGTGACGCCTTCAAGCCTTTAGTTTCTTTCTTACCTTACTCGGGATTCTGCGTTGTGTCTTTAGAGCCGTCTTGGCTGGACATCTACGTCTAGTAAAGGTAGCCATAAAACTAAAATGTCACCACTAATCTCTTCGGGGAACTGACAGATGCTTGAACACTTCGATGTAGACCACCCTGATGTAGACCACCTACTCTGGATCACACATCTCCAGGAATGTTTTTGCGAGGCGTGGTTCACATCAGCAGGTGCCTCACACTGTGAAGGACTATGGTGACGTGGTTTTTATGCATGCCTGCTCACAGTGTCTACATACGCTGGATACAGTCTACCATGGAGCTCAAATCTTAGATTGTACTATCACGTAAACCTTATACGCTGGAGTTTGGCTCGTCAGGTGTCCTCTCACGGACTCAGACACGGGCATATATTCATTTACAAGGCTACTATTGTTGCTTCACTCCAACTACGATTCAGATTCTTCAAAAAATCTCCAGTGCCTTCACTGCCAAGACTTGATTTGTTTAACTGCACCGGAAGTAAAAAGACATTTAAACGCGCTGCTCCTTACACTCGGAATCAGCACCAAACCCGCTGGACCTCGAGGACCTTGCTTTTTCCCCACCACTGTGAATGTTTAATGTCTGTGCTCAACAAAGACATGAGCAGAACACCGGGTTTGTCCATCACCGACTTTAAATGAAGATCAGTTCATGTTTTATGGCAAGAGGTAATTCCAAGGGGTTCACATACTTTTTCTTGATACTCTACATTTATATTTCTGACAGCCATCCAGCTATAAAACTTACTTATAGATAACTCCCAAGCATAGTAATAAATGGTCAACATATAAATGTTACTGAGGGATAAATGATCATGTTGCACTTTATACAGCCCTTTTGGTTGTTATTATCCACCGGCTTAAAAACAACGTAAAATCACGATTTCTCGCACATCAACATGTTTTTCTTGTAAAGCATGCACGTGTCAGACATTCAAAGCAGACAAAGCTGACTGTTTCTGTGTTTACAGGAAGCATTTTATGCAAAATTCTCACAAATAAACACATCCGATTAAAACAAATCAGAGCAGAGGTCTTCTTCTGCAGCAGCAGGACAGGCGGAGATCAAGCTCTACTATGTGATACGAACCCTGACTTTGTTGGAAGAACAAGCACATCGGGGCCAGGTATCGAGCTCTGAAGCTTCACAAGGGGGAGGTGAGGAGCATTTGTCATCCTGACCATGCGACTCATGCGGGGGGAGGGGGGGCAAAGGGGTCAGCGCTGCACACAAGGGTGGCATGCATGGTTGTGGCAGGAAAAGGGAAGGAGGAATGAGCATCACACGCACGGGTGGAGGTACGATACCCGCCTAAGACCTCTACAGTCATGTCACAACTTGTTTATAGCAACAAGGGGGGGGGGGGCATTTACAAATAAGGAAAGGTAGGCAGGAGGAGCATGGCGAGCAGAAGGAAAAGAGGAATGAAGAAGTAGTTCACTTACAGTTGCTCAAGAGAGACAAGCCCCTTAAATGCTTGTCTGTCAATTGATTGGATTTCATTCTTGTACAAATAGCTGAAAGGAGAGATAATCAGTAACGTTAGTAACACACACCTTCACACAGGATCATCTGAACTCTGCTTCTACTGAAAGAAACAGAACTTTAATGTTGCGTTTAATCAGGGTATATCACCAACTGTATACAATCATGTGCAAAAGTCTGCGCCCCCTTTTAAATTCAATCTTTCTCCGTTTTCGTGGGTGTTTAAAATGACAATAATCATCTGATCATAATGGGTCTAAGGTGAACAACAAAATACAACTTTTGGTTAACAAAAATGAAACCAAAAAGAAAAGAAAACTCTTGTGGGCAATATAAAGTATACTCCCAACTGGAAAGCTTACACATCCTCCCTCAGCAGGTTCACATCTGGATTTTGATGAAACCGTTCCACATCTAATCTTTTACGTTTCAGTCATTCTGGTGCAGACTTGACAGTGGATATGGGTTTTTCTGCTGAAATGATGTTTGGGTTTCTTCAAACATGTTTCTAGATGTTAAGACCAAACACCTCCACTTTGCTCAGATCTTGGGTTTTTTCGCATTTGTCTGAGTATATTCAGGTCTGACATTGGGGTAAATTTGCTGGAACATCCACTCCTGGGACGACTGGAAACCGTCTTGAATGCTTTCATCAACTGAACCCCAAATCTTTTTCTAAGATCGTTGCTTTTGTCCTTCCTACTCAGCACAGTTGTAACAGAAATGAATTCAAACTTTCAACTTTTATAAATGTCTGAACACTCAATTCATCAAGTGCCTTCTTTAGTATTTAGTGTTGCCCATGTCATTTTTCATTTTGGCCTAATTTTTGTTCAATAATTTTAAGGTTAACAAAGTGATATGTAAGGTTATATTGTAATTAAAACTTAATATGATCAGATGATTTTTTTTATTTGTTATGCACCAAAAAAACAAAACATGGGGCTAAATGTTAGAATACTAACTTTTGCACGACTGTATAATACAACCACTTAATATGTCGTCCAAGTTCACACATTAAATTAAACATGATTAGGACGGTGTGTGCGTCAAAGATCTGTCTTCATTAACAGAACATTTTATCCACTTTTTATGCCATTTTACACTGCAAACAAGCTGACTTGTTGTCTTCTTTTATTTATTAGCTGTTGGCAAACAGCAACAGTGGTGGACAACTGCCACCAGGCGGTATAGAGAGTCAGCTTCTAGATCCTACCAGGACCAACACTTTACCAGACACAACAGCTGAAAGGACCAAGGAGAAGGTTCCAGCCTCCTGGGGTTTAGACCAGACCTCCACTGGGTTAAAACCAGCATCGAAACACGACTTCAGTGTGCACCACAAATATGTCCAACTGAACTGAGTCCTACTAGAACATCATCTCATACACGTCTGAGGTAGATAATTCACCACAAATGACAAAAATAGGACTTATGAACACCTTTTAAACTTCAGTGCTTTCACTTTAAAAAAAAAAAAAAAGATTTTTAGTAGCTCTAGTGGCCTTTATTTTGAAAGTGGCTAGACAGGAAACTTGATAAAGAGAGGATTGAAGACACGGTAAAGGGTGACATGTCCTGATTTGAACCTGCACCGCTCGGCGAGGGCGATAGCCTCTGCATGTGGTGCACCTGCTTAACCCAGCGAGTCATCCGGGACCTCAGCTCTCTCGCTTCAGCAGAGCGATGATGTGATTTGGAGAGTTGAACTGCGAGTACGGACCTACTGGAGTCTTGCGCCAGACAATCAGATTGTTCGACTGATTGTTCGG
Organism: Xenentodon cancila; assembly: GCA_014839995.1. NCBI lineage: Eukaryota > Metazoa > Chordata > Actinopteri > Beloniformes > Belonidae > Xenentodon > Xenentodon cancila. Next base: position 22,093,395 of record CM026210.1, on the reverse strand, counting down.
TTCCAAATGTGAGGCATGGCCAACTATTTGGTTTACACGATTTCCACATAATAAAAACATGTGCTAACAGGCAAACACTCATCACAAGCACTTCTTCCAAATTTGGTGACCCAGAACTTTTCCCTCCGCACCAAAGTAAAAGTTAATTTGAAGGCCTGCCTTTGTGACACATCCAGTGCGAGTTTTAGGTGGCCAGAATGCGGCTGCACAGACTGTTTCAATCATGACATCAGCACGGGGATTGGTATTTCTGAAGAGGATGATTACTTTACGGAAAAACGTTGCAGCCAAATGTAAATCTGAAGCAGAGATTGCTTTTTATAGACAGTTTCAACTTTTTCAGGGATGCTTTTATAATAATGTGTTTCTAAAATACCTTGGAATTATCTAGCACCGCTCCATGTCCGAAATGTGTGGGATAATATGGAAAATGCAATGAAAATTAAACATAAATGAATAAATAAATGGCGCCCCGTGCAGTTTCACCATATGCAGAGCGATCCTGCTCCGTACTGCCCGTCTTCCCGTCTGTCTGGGGGGGAGGTTTCCTGTCCAGCCACTTTCAAAATAAAGGCCACTAATGCCACAAAAAATCTCAAAAGATGAAAAACAAATAAATAAGGCTGCAATACTTAAATATAAGGTGAATTTTAGTATGAACTCATATTCCATGATATTTTTTACTTCAAAAACCGGTGTGCAGTGGTGTCACTGCTGCATTAGTGGTTTTAACATTTTCCACATAGTCTCTTTTGGGACAGGTCAGGACTGCAGACCAGTCCAGCACCTGGACCCTCGTCTTCCTCAGCCATGTCCTTGTAACGTGTGTGGGATGTGATTTGTATCGTTTTGTTGACAAATACATGGACACGCCTGGAAAAGATGCCGTCTTCTTCTTTCAGCTTTTCTCTTTAGAGGTTTCCACGGCAGAGCAGCTGTTTCCATTTCTCCCTCCTCTTTGTGTGTCCAAACCATCTCAATCTAGCCTCCTTTAGCTCCATAACACCGAACCCCGGCTGTTCCTCTGACGTGCTCGCTCTTAATCTGATCCATCCTCATCACTCCAAAAGAAAATCTTCGTCTGTGCCACCGCCAGCTCCAGCTTCCGGGATGTCTGAGGGATCAGACTGGACTGCAGTCCTGCCCTTTACCCACAGAAATTCCTACAGATTCAATTAATCCTTTAATGACAAGGAGGAAGAAACGCAAATCTCATGCAAATCTTCCATGAAGATTAAGACTCAGCCTTTTATGGCTACTGTTTTTATGCCAAAACATTATAATAATCACCTTTTATGATTTGTAAAAGGAAACGGCGCCATTACAAAGCGGCACATTTTTTACTGTCCCAAAAGATATATAGTTGATAACATTAATGAAGTTAACAAGAATAAACATTATTTATTTTAGGTTCATGTCGTCTGCAAATAAACAGAAGTCAAATTAAATGAATGAACTTCTGCATTTATGTTTAAACCTTTTATGTGTAAAAACTTTTTCTGATTTGGGACTGAAATATCTCAAATGTCTTTTACTTTCTTAAATCTGTCTCTCACAAGAACAGCTGTACATTCATGCACATGTGCACTGATGAAAGCGTGCTGACACACTTCATCTATGTGCATAAAGGACGAACAGACGGATTCCCACGATGAGATGCGCTGACCTCTGCGTGACTTGTTTACAGAGCTGGTTGTAACGAGGGGCGGGGTTTGCACAGACAGCCGCCTCGCCATTAGGCTTTAAAGACAAGAAAGATGACAAAGAGAGGACTTTATTGAGGTCCAAAGGAAGTGAAGAGGTGAGACGGGGGGGTACAATCTCACCTCAGCTGTAGCGCTCAGACTCAACAGACGGGGGAGGGGAGCCTTGAACATAATCACAAAGGTTGGAGCAACGGCTCAGTCATTACATCAGCTACGCTTTCAAGTTGGAAACGCTGTGTAATTAAAATAGTTTCTAAATAGCAGGATTATGTTACAGATTTGGGGGAGGGTATGTCAGGAATGGGTATGGTTGTGTGCAAATCCACTGAGGGGAAAACAAAACAAAAACTCACTAGCCAGGCTGTGCCGTGCCCAGGTGTCTGAACCCCCGACCCGACCCCCCAATTCAACATCACACGTTTTAAAGCGGGTTTTTATGAACCCGTTTACAGCCTGGTTCACAAAAACACTTTGGTTGGTATGGTTTGATTTCACATCCATGACAACTCTGAGGGGGTTCGTTTTTTAACTACACCAGCTGAATTTATAAAAAGAAATAAGTTAACGTATAATATGAGGCATAGCCTTTTGATTGACAGTCAGCTGAGCCAATGGCAAGCCATCATCACTTCTTATTCAGTTTGATTCAGTTCAAAAATACTTCATTCAGCCCTGAAGAGAAATTAATTATTGCAGTAGTTTTTATGATTTAAGCTCGTAGAGGTTTATTGCTGTGGGCAGGAAGAACTTCCAGCAGTGGTCTGAAGGCCCTCCAGTAGTGGTCTAAAAGATCTCCAGTAGTGGTCTAAAAGATCTCCAGCAGCAGTTTAAAGGATCTCCCACTGTGGTTCGAAGGATGTCCCTCTGTGTTACAGTGGATCTGAAGAACCTGACTGAAGACACTGTTGCTGAATCACTGTGTGTGTGGTTGATGAGGATGCTGATGAGGATGCTGATGAGGATGCTGGTGAGGATGCTGATGAGGATGCTGATGAGGATGCTGATGAGGATGCTGGTGAGGATGCTGATGAGGATGCTGGTGAGGATGCTCAGGGTTGTTGACCCTCTTTAGTTTATGAAGTTTCCTCCTTCGCACAATCAACTCCAGAGGCTCCAGAACAGAACCAGCCTTTATGAGTTTGTTAAGTTTGTTTAAGTTACTGGCTCTTTTGCTGCTCCTCAACAGATGACTGCAGATGTGACTGAACTCTCCACAGCAGACTTATAGAAGATATTCAACATCTTGCTGGAAACACTGAAGGATCTAAGCTTCATTTAGAAGCAACGTCTCCGCTGTTCTTTCCTTTAAACAGCATCAGTTGCATCTCCAGTCCAGTCTGTTGTCCAGGTGAACACTGAGGTGTTTATAATCCACTACTATCACATGATTTCATTTCACCATCATTATTACAATCCAGTTCATCATAACAATAATGTCTATCATCATACGACCATTTCATTGTTTTTACTGTAATTTTATTGCCTCTTAAACCCCAAGTCATGTTATAACTTGTTTCTTTTTAATTTGCACTTCGTGTTAAGAGTCATTTATTTATTGTGTAGCACCGAGGGATTGAGAGTAACGTCATTTCGATTCTCTGTAGGTATCTCACATGTGGTAGAATTGACAATAAACTTGAATTTGACTTTTGACTTCATCATCGATTGGCCAAAAGAGCGTGAAGCCACAGATAACTTTGATTGACACACAGTGGGTGTGTTCATTCACGAGCAACATGGCCACGTGCCGCGTGAGGAAAAAGTATATATTCTTTAAAGTTTTGTATTTTACTGTCAATGGGAAAAAGAGGCTTTAAAATCGCTCTTAGGAAACCGATGCGACGCGTAACCGAAGCTTTGTGAAGTGTTTTTTACAGTCTATTACAGCTGCAGCCTTTCTCTAACCTACAGGTTGGACCGAGGGTCGTATTTACCAAAACGTGCGTGCGTTAATCTCGCATTAAACAATACACCTAACACAGCTCAAAAAGAAACCCCTCCACTTGTCTCTGTCACCATGGCAACATGACTGCGGTGGGGAAGCTAAACAGAAGACCAAACAACACAGGCAACAGAAGGAGAAAATAGATTTTGATTCACCTTCAAACTAAAACGACCGTTGTGGTCCTTGATCATAGTGAATATGGATCGGCTGTGACTGGAGGAATGCTCTTTGGAAGTCCTAACCTGGTATGGATCACCATCTTGTTAAAAGGTTAACTTTGATGTTCAGATAGATGACCTCAATCTATCTTCATGCACAGTGATGCAAATGTCATCAAATATATAGCCTCTATTTATTCTGCTTCCACTCTCCAGCTGTGCATTCACAGCGCTCCCAGGAGGCCACGAGTCTTCTAACTGTGTGCTTTCACAAATATTAACTATCTAAAGACCTTTTTTTTTTCTGTTTTGCCGTCCAGACTCCCAGAAGTCTCTAATGTCTCTGGTCACCGACTGCTTTATTCAGTCACTGTAAAATAAAAGCCAGTAAAAAATACAAATACATGGTGGTTCCTGCGGTGAACACACAGCGTGACGGCTTCAGCTTCCCCCTTGTTGATTGGCTTGGAGATGTTACCACAGCTGGACGGGGGAGCTTCAGCAGGAGGATGTTGAAGGACAATCTTTGTTAGGAGAGATTCACCAAGTAGCTTGTGGCCCAAACCAGAGGCAAAGTTCAAGAAATGCCCTGTCTGAACAGCAGGTGTTTTTTCTTCTTTTCTTTTCTTTTCCTAACCGTTGCGATCAGTCTCATCGTCCCTCTGATGAGACATCGTCCGCAGACATCCTTGTGCACCTTTCAATCCCAATTCACTCAGAACTCATTTGGCCCCGTTACGGTTCGGTTACTACCTCCCACGGCGGTACAGCTGCAGAAAAAAGTGTTCCAGAGGAGACTGAAATGGATGAATGAATGAGTAAACGGGGTCGACGTTTGAGTCAACCGCTGCCATCTCCAACCCAAAACCTCTCCAAGGCCTGAAACAAGGCAACTTCTTTGCTTTTGTTAGCTGATGTTTCACCATGCAACCTGGAGTTTAAGTGAAATCTTCAGGATAAAAGGTGAAATATCTTGAAGAACGATTCCAGCTGCCTTGTTTCAAGCCTCTGAGAGTCGACCTGGATAACTGAGTCCACGCCAGTCGTTCCGTCTCTTTCCTGCCTTGTTACTCACTCACATATGATGGTCAAATCTGAGAACCCTCATTCTAATTGCAAACACATGCAGAACTATGTGCAGCTCCTTTGATAAAGTTGCCGGCATGTTAGAAACTTCTTTCTGCTTGAAATTCTTTGCTCTTGACGTAATAATGCCAGGATGTGTAGTCTTAAAGGGAACTGGCAGCGGTTTGAGTTCTTCCTCATCTGAAGATGATCACTGCATCAGTGGAATGAGGGATTCTGAAGATCTCTAGATCTTCCAGCCCGAAGTAAAAAGCAGATGTCTTTTTTCAGATGGTTACAATCACATTGAGGTCTGGACTTTCACCACGTCGTCCCAAAAACCTTGATTCTTTAGTTTCCCGGCCATTCTGATGTAGACTTTCTGCTGTTTTGGGCCATTGTCTCGTCACATGACCATGTTTACCTGTCAGACAGATGTCCTCACTTGTGTCTGTAGAATGTGCTGGTCTACAGAGGAGCTCTGGGTCCAGTTAATGCTGTGGCTGCAAAACATTGCCCTTCCACCAGCGTGGGGATGAGGCATCTCTGCTGAAATCACGCATTTGGTTTGGGTCAAGAGCGGCACTGGTCATCAAGGCCAACAACTGCATTACATGACTTTGTCCCTGAAGTCTTGCGGTTCTTCAAATGCAGTTTCGTAGACTTCAGTTACGCTTTCACATTTGTTTGTTTTTTAAGAAGGGAAATGCTTCCTCCTGGAAACCCGTCCGAACGACCTGTACTTGTTCTCTTGGGTTTGTTGTAGGTGTCTGAACATTTCACTGCCTGACCTTGGGGAAAACCGACTGGACCGTGCACGCCTTTGAATATATTACTCACTGTTGAGCATTGACTGTTGCTTTTCCCTCCTAAGCAGCCAAAACCTCTGTTTTTATAGAGCTCTGCACACCTGCTGATAATCAATCCATCAAGAACTGACGTTCAACAGCACCTGGCTGGAACACAGCTTCTCCAGTCCTGTGGACGGGGGCACTTGTTTTAACCACTTGTTTGTTTTCCCTTTTGGCTTAATTGTTGTTAAATTAATAATGGCACGGTGAAAATCGTTTTTTGTCTGACGCTGTATTTGCTTCCTGTTATAGCCATCTTCAATCAGACTATTTCTTTATATGTTACTGCAAAAAAAAAAAAAAAAAAGAAAAAGATTTCCGAGGGGGTGTTTTAACTTTTGCACATGACTATTAAAACTTCCTGCAAAAAGACGACTAGCTGTTTTCATACATCCAAGGTGTTCCCAAGCGTGGCCGGGAGCACCGTGGCTCACAGCAATCCCTCCAGAGCAGGAGTGCAGTAGCAGGAAACATGAACCTGAAGCCTCGTTTAAAACGCCTCGCTGCTCCAGGATTGATGGCAAATGGAACGCTAAGGTTTGGACAGCGGCCTTGTTTGATGTCATCATCTGTACCTGCTGGGACTGTTCAGGGAGAAGCATCGGGGTGCTCGTTTAGATAATGGTGACCCGTCACTCACTTATAAAAAGGTACCGGACCGGGAATTCCCAACATATAATCTATGGATCTGAAAGTGTCACATGTAATGTGGTTATTTATTTATGGTTTATCATCTTGATCTGTAGGCACCTTTTCAAAAAGGATCACATGTTAGATCACCATGAGACTTGCGTACTTTCCAAAGGCAGATTAAAATCTAGTATCAAGTGTGCAGTGTTTGTCCAATATGTTAGACGCTCGATAATTTTCCTGCTTTGTTCCAGACTCACAGGCCTTGGACTACTAACACTTGTGCAGCACATGTGTGGTATAGTTTCCATTACCAGCAATTAGACAGGCCCACAGCCGAGGCCAAAAGCGTCAGCAGGGATACAAACTGTGTTTTATCATTTTTGCTGCTGCAGTCTTTGTGATGGTGATTCAGTTGGTTTCTAGACTCTCGTGGAAGGAAAACCGTTTTATTTAAATATATTCCAAAGAGCTTCATTACCACACATATTTGATCTCATGTCAAAAACTCAATGTCATCTGTATCGTGGCCCTGGCACAACACGGCATTGGATTCAGCTAATCTAATAACCTGCAGGAGGTTAAGTATTAATAGCTGCTTTCCCACTAGAGTCAAAGCGTCCTGAGGAAGAGCGAGACCAGTTGCTCTCCCGGTGTCGCTTCCAGAGCTCAACGGAGCCGGTCCAGACCGCCCTGCGTCCCAATTTTTGGCCTCATTGTTCTGCAGCCAAGCAGGACTGAATTGGACTGGAGGCAGCGGCGAGGTAGGAGGAGGGTTGACAATTCACCGTCTGTTTTCTCAAGCTTCAGCTTCCTCCCTGTGTTGCGTTGTACGAACGTCCTTTCCTTCCCAAACAGACTTTCTTCAGCTGAAACACGACTGAGGAGTTTCAGATTCTCTCTGACTCGTCTGCAGTTCGTTGCTTTCGGCCTTGTTGGGTCGGACTCTGGCTGTTTACGTTGTTTACGCAGATGTTTTTCACTCAGGACTCTCAGTTACAACAAAGTTGGGACGCGGCGTGAAATGTTTCTAAAAACAGCAATGCTTTACAAATCTCAAATCCATATTTTATTTTCAATAAAACAAGTGTTTCTCAACCCTGGTCCTCAGGGCACACTGTCCCCTAGCTGTTACCCTGCTTCAGCACACCGTGATACAAGTAGCTGTGTCGTCAGCAGAGTTGTGGTGACCTTGACGACGAGTTAATCGGGACCAATGCTTAGAACCAGGTGTGTTGATGCAGGCAACATCTAAAACATGCAGGACAGTAGGTCCCAAGCACCAGGATTGGGAAACACAGCTCTAAAACCTCCATGTACTAGACACTAATGCCCATACAACCCCAAGTAAATTAATTTATCTTCAGGGATTGGTAAAGTATTGCTGAAATTTAATTTGAATACTATCAGAGATGCAGGCTTTTGAGCCAAGCTAATGGCAAGCTGGATTGTTACTACAGATTCCATGGTTTCCAAAAAGAAATTCAGATCTTGATTCATCTGAGATTCAAGTCCTGACTCATTTTGAGATGTGTTGCTGCCATCAAATTCAAAATTAGCTAATGTTTTCCACGAAAAAGGCAAAATGTCTCAGTTTTAACATTTGACATGCTGTTAGGTTCTTTTGGAAATAAAATATAGATTTATGCAAATCATTGAACCAGTTCGTTCACACAGAGGATTTTTTTTATAAATCAATTATGATCCAACACTACATATATTCACAAAGTGGACAGTGTGACAGAGGATTATGGCCAGGTCAGAGGGGAGGTCAGCACTAGGAACAGGAAGGGTTTTAAGCTTATTGAGGCCAGGGATGATTAGTACATTGAAACGTCATTCAGGCCAGACTCAATAGTGGGAAAACAGCTACTGGGACAACAATCAACTCACGGTATTAACAAACCAGTAAAGGACTGGCCCACGGGCTGGTATCCAGCGTCCCTCACCGAGTTGAAAAAGGTCAAAAATATATGCTCTTTTGAAAAAAGCATATGTGATCTTTTTATGCATTTTTTGAAATGAGCCAAGAGTACTGAAGCAGAAAACCTTGAAAAAACAAACATTTGTATCACTGCCAAAACCTTTTGCCACAACTGTATGTAGAAGAATAGTTATCAGTCCCGTTTAAAAACGCACAAAACACAGATCAACTGTGTAAACCCCCCCCCCCCCCCCCCCCCCCGAGAACAGACAGCAGATGTACTTTTACAGTCAAGAAGCAGTTAAATGTTTCATGTTTCAACAGATTCTCTTTGGCAGATTAAACACAAAACTGTTTTCTGGCTCTTTTTTAGTTTTTTTTTTGCCTTTTTCCCCTAACAGGATACGGATAATCGAATGTTCTATTAAATAATCTGAAACATTAAAGCAAACAAAGCTGACATGTGGCCAACTTACAGATATTTGAGGTTTTCCAGGTCTTCAAATGCCCCTCTGGGGATCCTTCGTATATTATTATTGTTAAGGAGGCTGTGAAGAAAAAAAGAAAACAGCACAACATTAAACATGGACATATTTCTTTTGTTTGAATGCTGACAGACCTCAGGATGTCTTATTGTTCAATCTGCGGTGATGCAGCCAAGTTTAGGATTCACAGTAAATCCCTCAACGGACCCTGGAGACACTGGACAACGAAAAAAACTGGGTTTCCTGGATGGGCGGGGGACTGAAATATCCCCACCAACACCCTCATGAAGGTGTAACCAGCTTCAAGACACAAGACCTCCTACCAGGACTTAGTTTAAAAGGTCACTGACTGTCTCTTGAAGTATGACACAACTCTGATCTTTGGGCAGTTCTCCAGACAGACCACCCCTGCAGTCAAGCATGGTGATGGTGGTGTCATCCTGTGGGGATGTTTTTCTGTGGTCAGAATCAGGAGACAAAGAAAAGGCAGATGCAGAAAAACACCATTCAGATTGCTCAAGATTCCAGGCTGGAGCAAAGATTTAGATTTCACCAGAAAATAAGTGTGGAGACAAGAAAACACTGAAAAACTCAGTGGAGTTTCTCTGGACGTGAACCCGCCCAGCTTCTCAGGGGAAACGGCTGTGTGCTGATGACACCACCAAAACCAGCTGCAGGCTTCTTCCAGAACGGGAAAACTGAAGAAGCATCTGACGGAAACTCGTGCCCAGCTTGTCAAATCATCCCCAAAAAGACGGGGTGCTTTTATTAACAGCTGTTAACCAACAGAAGCCTCCTATGTAGATGGTTTATTAAGAACGTCTCATGAAACCCGTTTTCACTTTGTCAGTGGAGATAAATGTGTGCAGACTGATGATAAAAACGGATTCATCCGTGACAACATATGGAAAACCTGAGACGGTTTCATTTGGTGCTGCAGCTGATTTAAATTTAACTCAATATATGAAAATGTGACTGTCGCTGTGCATTTGCCTTTTTCACTACAGTAAATATGAACAAATGAAGAAACGTCTCAACGTCATAATTACGTGATTAAGGTGAGTGTTGTCTGATTTACTGAGGTCGTCACCTGAACGGTGTAACGATACCGAAAAAGCCTCATGATGCAGGTAGGACTGACTTTTTGCACATGACAGTTATTTTTACTTTCTACTACATTTTCTACTACATATTTAGTGATGCACAAAAGTGTCACAAAATGAGCCATGTTGTGCAGAACCAGGCTATTTTCAAACTTTAAAGAAACTGCAAACATGGTGAAAGTGAAAATATATTTATTTTATGGGCAACTTTACAATTAAAATTGTTACTGAAATGTGTAAAGTGATTAGTGAACAAGGTAAGTTAACAATTAATTGAAGTAAACTGATCAAAATTTATGAATGAATAGAAAAATAAATAGCTAAGAATCTATAAAAAGCAAAAGCTCAACTTTTCGGGGATAAAAAGATATAGTTTAATTAAAAGGCACGAAACACAAATAGGTTGGTAAATGGCCTTTTATTCCAGGTGAAGTGAGGTGACGACGCTCCACGAGCTCAGCTTGGAAAACAAACACGGATGACGTTTGTTTTCACTGATGATCATATGTGACGCATGTTGGCGCATTTATAGTAAAACACATTTATGATCAAACACTTTATGCGGTATTTTGTGCGTGGTAAAAGCACAACGATTAATCTAATATAGAGGCCTGACCTTCCAAACATGTTCTTCTGCTATAATGATGTACAAATGTGCATTAGTATTTATGAAATAGATACACAGTGCAGTTCTTTTAGATGATTCCAGTGAGATGCTTGAAGTGATCTGTGACCTCCGGATTTCTCCCGAATGACGTCTTTGGATGACGTCACCCTTAAACTATTGTAACCGTTCCAGAATATTCCAGCTGTTTATATGAGTGCGCATGGTAATAGTGTTTTTAAGGCATTTTTGCAAATCCTATTTTTCATTTTCCTTTGGAACTTGATTCTGGAAATCTTAAGTTTATAGATAAAGTTAGTTCCAGAGGTATTTGGACAATGACAGAGTTTGCCTTTATACATCCACAAAATACATTTGAAATAAATCAATTTTGATCAAAATGTAGACTTTCACCTTTTATTTAAGAGGTTTCACAAAAATGTGGCATTATCATTTAAAATAAAGAAAGGTGATTTCCACCCCTCCATCCATCCAACTCCCTTTTATCCGAGTTCGAGTTGGGGGGGCAGCAGCTGAAACGGGGAGGCCCAGACCTCCCCTTCCACGGCCACCTCCTCCAGCTCCATAGGAGGATACTGAAGCGTTCCAGACCAGCTGAGAGATGTAAGCGCTCCAGTCTCCTGGTAGACAGAAAGCCTTAACGGACCGGTCCATTCTTCTCCCAGTAGCACATGAAACTAAAATGCCGCCACACTCCCAATCTGGAGAGAGCATTCCAGCCTGTTTCCGACTGAGAACCTTGGCATCATAGTGGAGGGGCTGATTCTCATCCCGGTCACTTCACGCTGAAGAACACGGCTTCATTAATTAGGATCAGTCACGCCCTCTAGCTCTTCCAGGGGAATACACCAAGGTGTTCCTAAGCCAGCCGAGAGGCATAATCTCGTTTGCACTTGCCTGCCTAGGAATAAAATCTAGGAGGCATCCTAACTAGATCCCCAGAACACCTCAACTCACCTAACTAACAATTTTCATGGCATCTGATCAGATGGTGCATTAATGTAAATACACGATGTGATTCACTTTTGTCTAGCCAGTGTTTTAGATACTCGTGGAAACTCAGAGTTTGGGTGACGTCCAAGCACTCTAGACTTGAGGCAATCATTGACGGCAACGGATTTTTTCCCCCCAAGAATAATAAAAATTAATGTTATATATTCAGTTGTGTCAAAAATAGAGGTAATTTGCTTGTGAAACCTCTTAAAATCTAAACGTCTACATGTTCGTCGCAGCTTGATTGTCTTATTTCATCAGTTGTGGTGAAAAAAAATCATCAAGTCTTTCATTCTCCAAATACTGGACTTGATTACTTGAATTATTGATTTAATACTTGACCTGCCTGTAACTAACTTAACTTTGACAAACCACCCTGCAGACGGAGGGAAAACACGAACTCCTCTCAGATCACAAGATGACCCGCATGTGTGAAACCAAAGCAGGAGCGAGCTGGAATCATGTTGTGTTTGTCGTGACTGCGTCTGGCCAGGAGACTCACAGTGTGTTGAGGTTCTTTAATCTCCTGAAGGAACCCAGCTGTAAATCCTTGATTTTGTTGAACCTCAGGTCTCTGTAAAACACAGGAGAACAAGTTCGAATTCAGAACAAAACATCATTAAGGATCAGCAATCATTTCCGATGCCATTCATTCAATCCTTCCAACACGTTCAGTGTGCAGAAAGCAGGTGATGCACATGACCATCCTGGAGGATAATTGGACATGGGACTCATCACACAGGAATGCCTTTGTCGAGCTTTAATCACGAGGCTGGATTTAAATAACATTTGCCCAAAGAAAACAAGCACAGGGTTACGCGAGGCCGTCAGCGGGTTTCAGGCGTCTCCAGTTTCCCGCTAATTTAAAGAGGCTGTGTAACAACAACAATGTGGGACACGACTCTTATCGACACTCAGGGTGATACGGAAAATAACTTAACCGTGAGGTTCGCGTCTGACGCTGCAAACAGCCACGTGAGGAGGACGCCATCAGCCAGCCAGGAAAGAGCTCCTCCAGCTCCGAACTTCCCAGTTGGTGCTATTTTTGGAGAATTTTGAAAAGTCTCATCTTTAACTAAACCGTTTCTTAAATCTATTTACATATTGGAAAAGCTTTCTAAATCTATAATCCTAACATCCTAACACCTTATGATCCATGGAACGTTGTATTTCTTCAGGCCACAACAACCATGACAGTTCAAACAGATGCATTCATCCCACCGAAATTCCCAAAATCAAAAAAAATGTTCTAATTTCCATTGAGCACAGAAAATATCAAAAGTTGAAAGTGATTAAATGTTCCCTCTGAAGAAGAATTAAGGTTGGTTTGAATTGACGGCAACCACACTTCTTTAAAACGTTGGGACAACAAAAGGCCGTTCAAGTACGCGGCACTAAAGAGAAACACCTGGGAGGAACATCTAGAACTAATTAGGTTTTTACGGACACGTCAGAGACGGATTGGGTATGAAAAGAGCATCTTAGAGAGGAAGACTGACAGAAGTAAAGAGGGACATCAGTTCACCAACCTGGGAAAAGCAGTGTCCACTAATTATGAGGCAACTTATTTTCGGCTCCTAATCCATCATCAAAAGATTACAAACGTGAGGAAGACTCAACTCTGGACGTGGTCTTCAGGCCCTCAGGCAGCACTTTATTAAAAACAGACATGTTTGTGTCATGAAATCACGGCGTGAACTCGGGAACTCTTCCAGGAATTAGTGTCTAGGACACAGTTAGTGGTGTTACCCACAAATGCTGGTTTAAGCTCTAAAACGCAAAGAAAAGGCCATGTGTGAACATGTGTGAACATATTCCAGATGTGGGCCAAAGCGAAGGGGAAAACTGTCCTGTGGTCAGATGAACTGAGATCCGAGACTCCAGTCTAAAGAGGAGGAAAAAAGCAGCATCCATGTTTGTTTTCAGCCATCAGTTCAAAACCCTGCATCTCTGATGGTTCTGGGAGTTTTAGTGTCTGGATGGAGCAGCTGGAACATCTGGAGAGGAACCATCAACGCTAAAACCCATATACAGCTTTCTGAGAGACATACGCGCCCACCCGGACGCTGTCCTTTTCAGGGAAGATCTTCGATGCTAAACCACCTGGAAGATCCATCACGAGAGCATGGTCCAGCACGGTCCAGGTCCTGAACAGTCTGGCTGCAGTTCCTTTACCAACTGAACGCATTTAGAGTATCAAGAAATAAAATTTAAAAAAAATCAACATGACAACGAAGAGCAGAGACTGTTGAGCAGCTCCAACCCTGCGTCGGACCAAATCGGACAACATTCCTCTCCTGAGAGCGGCCTCCTCAGCTCCCAGATGTATGTGGGCGCATGTTAAAAGAAGAAGAGCTGCTACGCAGTCGTAAACATCATGATGCTGCCATCCTTCATTCTGCTTTAATTACATTTTATACAGCGTCCCAACTTTTTGGAGCTGGGGTTACCACCATGGACTCATTTGCAGAGACCCTGTTGACCCAGAGACCCAACAGCGCCAGGCTTCTGTTCCTCTGTTCAGACTACTGGCTCTGAAGCTGCTGCCCCAGCAGACGTCTGCAGATACACTGACCATCTGTTGGACTGCATCTCCGCAACACACTCCAGATAAATCAGACGTAGTGCTGCATCTTACTCCAAACACTAGACGCTCGGCATTATTTGACACAGAGCTGCCAGAGAGATGAAGAAAGCAGATTTGTTCATTGACCTGTCCTCCAAAGAGCTCGCCTCCCCTGGTTGGAGTCCAGGCGTCCGCCCTGTGGCCGTGTTGGCCAGTGACCTTAGACAGGAAATAATCTCAGACTTGGTCACGTAGCCATAACATACTCCCCTTATTATGCAAAGCTGTCGAGACACGAGGGTGGTGGAAGCCTCGGGATCCGTCTTTTTCAATCAGGAAGAAAGACGGCTTCACATTTGTTCTGTTTTGCTTTTAGTTTAGGTCCAACACAAACGCTCACACTTTTAAATCTGCCCCTGCGTCGAGATTAGATTATTATTTTTAAATTATAAAGCGAGATGTATTCTAATGCAATCGTCTGTCAGATGATTATTGGTCATTCCTTATGGAAAACCTGCCATACAGGGACCCAGCCGGAGCAGTCCGACTTAAGTGTGACAATCTTCTGACTGTCTCCATCCAACTGTCAAGAACATTTGAGGTCAATTTTCCAACTGTAGCCAAATCAAATATTAAAAACAGAGCAGCTTTGTCATTTTCACTGTGTGGTTCGGAGTCAGGAAAACTCCTGTGAGACAGCTTCCACGTGGCTGCGATGAACCGGAAGGTGGTTTCTAAAGTGAACTGACTCCGCAGGTGCAGCAGAGGCGGAGCCCCACTTCGTAGGCTCTACCACGACCCGCCCACATCTCCAGAAATGCTACATCAACGCCACGATGTGGGCGGCAACAAGCGTGACTGATTCACTCGGTAGTTTCTCCTACACGTTTGCTGACTGCTGCATTGTCAACAACCCAATGGTCGTCCGGGCTCCGGGTTTGTTGTTTCTGATCCAATCTGAAACATCTCAGTCACGTTACCTGTAATTTAGAATATTGATAATGCGATGACAGTTTCTTCCAGTCTGAATGCCACTCCGAAAAGTCTTACCAGCCCAAATGAGACTGGGTCTGCTATTGTGTAGCATTAGTGCTGCATCAGGAATATGATGTTATTTCATGCTGGAATGTTCATTATGCAGGGTCGGAGTTTCCAGAGTTTCCAGAGGCGGCGCGGACGTCGCATTTAAGGAGCCATCGAGTGAAAGGGCACAAAAACGTTGTTAAGTCAAAAGAGAAGACGGAGGTACAGCAGCAGAAAACTGTTATTAGCTTTTCAGAAACAACAGAAATGACCTAAAGAAAGCCAGACAGCCACCGAAATCCACAAAGTTAATCAAAAATGGGAGACGTCCACGCTTCATTTGGAGTTGCGTCTCAATTAAAGTAAAAGGACTGATATTTACAGCTCAACTTGAAAGAACTAAGGTATCTAAGACGAGCTTTGAACAGCTCTCAACAAAGTCAAAAACAGTTTTCAAGTTTCAAGAGGACCACTGAAGCATTTGGAGATAAGAAAACGTTACTGTCCAGACACTGAAGGAGTGCGGGTCTTCTCTGAGTCATATGTCCTCAGGCAAAGCTCTCTGCAGGTAAGGGCTCAGGCTGCAGACATGCTGAGGCAAAGACCGGCTGCCTACCTGCCATCGGCGGGCGGAGGAGTGGGGGTGGGGTCAAGCGAGCAGGGCTACACGCTGCTTCGTCAAACACCCCTGTGAGGCGCCTGCATGAAAACAAGGCTCTCAGGTCTTCCAGACAGGGCTTATAACCGACCACTTGCAGGAAATATTGTACCAACAAGTTTTAAACTACTATTTGTTAACGGAAACAGGCCCCGCTTGTGCCGGTTGGTATTTTGGCTCGTTTTCACGGGCGACGTGACTGTTGTTATTTGCAGAAAAGGCTAAATAAGGCCAGGCAGAGAGACGTCTGTGGCAGGAGGGTGTGTTTAAAGCATCAGCTCAGCTGTCGACTGCAGGGAAGGAAAGACTCAGCTCACCAGAATGTCCTGGAAGTGTTGGACCAAATTACATCAGCCTCCATGTTTCCCACAAGTGCTCAGAGAGACGGAAAACCGAGTACAGAGCAGCTGATGGACAGGGAAAAGAGGCATCTGAACTCTGCGTGAGTGAATGTTTGGTCCTGGGACATGCTAGTAAAAACCTTGTGCATGTGCCAAAATCTGTAACTGTCCACCCACCAGAACCTTAAAAAAACATTCATAATAATAGTCTTTGACAGTCTTTAACTGTCCGGTCATTACCGTAATAAAGACTTCATCCAGTAAATACAGAAACAGGGTTTTTATTAAACAAATTAATCCAGTTATGTGCAAAAGACCACGCCCCATCTGCCAATCCTGTGTGTTTTTTTTAATGTGACTATAGTGGGTCTTTGTTTTAGGCAAAGGTGAACAGCAACATGTGTTTTTCACCCCGCTATTATTTATTTAATAGGAATGAAGCCAATAAGAAAAGGTTGTATTGGCAGTACGAATGCAGCCATGATTCAGTGGCTTGTAGCTGCTACAGTTGCGCAGCTCGTGAGGGTCCAACTGGATCAAAACCTCCATTCTTTTCTTTTTCACCATTCTGATGTAGATACTGTTGGATGGATACACGGTTAGAGAGGACTTCATGGTCAGCTCCCGTGACTGTAGGACAACCCCACATCATCACCGCTCCACCACCGTGCTCGACAGTGGGTATGAGGTGTTTCTGCTGAAATGCTGACACAATTCTAGACATTAAGACCAAACATGCCCACTTTGGTCTCATCTGTCCATAGGACATTGTTTCAGAAGTCTGCTGGTTTCTTCAGATCCAGTTTTGTGCATCTCAGTCGCGCTTCCATGCTCCTTTTAGACAGATGAAGCTGTCTCCTTGCAATTCTTCTAAACAGAGCATATTTGTTCAGCCTTCTAAGTGTAGCATCATGGACCTTCACATCTGACGTGCACAGTGGAGCCTGTAGGCCCTGGCGTTCTTGCTTCCTTCCTTTCATGTGTTTCTCTGACCACTGCGCACAGCCTGACTTTAGGTTTAATTTGCAAGGATGTCCACTCGTAAGAAGACTGGCAGACTTTCCTCTGGTGAATAAGAATGCTGAACTTCAAATTAGAAATGGTTTCAAAGCCCTTCTCAGAGTAACGTGGAGAAGCAATTCTTCTCTATGTGCTAAGACATAAGACCCTTGCTGATGTCTTTCCCTTATGGCACCATCTTCACACACACACACCTGAATCCTCCAGCGCACAAAACTAACACTCTGATTTTATGGGTGTCTGCACACCTGCGGATGATCAGTTCACCAAGAGCTGATTATTAGTAGCACCTGGCTGGAATTTACCCCCTTAACCCCCATAAGGGTTATTGGATATTAACCATATCAATATTTTTGGCCTAACCAGATGATTTTATCCTGTTTTTTCCAGGCACACATTAAAAAAAACATAGGTATAAAATAGTTGGTTTGCACAAGACTGTAAACACTGCACTCTCTTTGAAGACATGGAGGCAAAAGTCCACAAATGTTTCAATACAAAGAAACTGCAAGTCAAGACTAAACTTTGTCAAAGGAGCATGCTGGTCTATAATCCTGCTTTGTGGTTGTTTGAAACTAGAAGAAAGCATGGTGGGGGTGAGTCAGACTGCAGAGGATAAAACAGGACAAATCACGAAGCACATTTATGAAAACTGAGCATTTTCAAAGCATTCGATGAAGCAGTGATGAAGTAACCGGAGACCACTGCAGTGGCGTCCCGAAAGATTTCGGACAATTTTAATAAATTTGTTCCAAGACTTGTTAAATAAGGCTTTTAGGTCTCACTAATGTGTTTGGATGGCAGCGACCCAGAGGGACGTAGAAACCAGCAAAGGCCAACAGGATCCACTTGTAACAGAAGAGCTGAAAATGAACTGCCTCTCGGGCTCAATTCCCCACACAGGATGGAAAACATGCTAAACTGATAAGAACAAAGCAAACAGAGGCGTTCTTAATACGGTCCCACATTCGATACTCCGAGACACCGCAGGCGAGATTTCCCAATGAACTTGCTGCCTTGTAAGCCTTTTTCCCCTGCGCCTTTTAATCTGGACGAGCTTAAAAACGTCTGACACTGAGATTCAGGTTGGCCAAGTCTAAAAGCTCTGACCGCACCCCTACAAGACACCCTAAGTTCCTACTGGTAAACAGAGAACGGGCCGACAGCTCCTCTACCAGCTGAAACATTTACTAAACGTGAGACTGATATGGGGAAGAATCAGTGGAGCACAAGGAGAAACTTTACTACGGCCTCTTTTAACCAGTAATATCAGGCCAACAACATTACAAAGATTTGGCACCAAAAAGTTCATTGGTCTGTGACTTGGTGTTTGTAGTGTTTAAAGGGGACATATTGTTTGTACATATATTGCGGTGTCTAGAGTGATTTAAGCTGCCCTGTATAAATAAAGACCAAACATGCCCACTTTGGTCTCATCTGTCCATAGGACATTGTTTCAGAAGTCTGCATGACGCCACACAGGAGCCGATTTCCCAACTGATGGTGACTCCAACAATGGGAAAGCAATCAAGTCTGGCAGCTGGTTGGAACACAACCATCTATCCGAGGCTACCACGGTGATGTTACCCAATGTTGCTTTACGTCAGTGCTCATCAACCCTGGTCCTCAACATCTACTGTCCTGCATGCTTTAGATGTTTCCCTGCTTCTGCACACCATGACACAAGAGACCTGTGCAGACCTTGATAACTAGCTGATAATGATCATTAATTAGACTCAGGGAAACATCTAAAATATACAGGACAGTAGATCTTGAGGACCAGGCCATGACCACTGCTTCACATCTATCCTCATTTCATGAGCAGCTACTTTAGCAACATCCAACATAACTACTTCCAGAGCTTCCAAGAGGACTGGCGTGACTAAAACAAGGCTGTTCAAGGCTAAACAGGGTTAACTGAAGTGTGGCCGGCATCCAGGGAGGCACAGATCTGATTTTGGGATCAGATATTGGTCTTGATATTGACAAAATAAGTGGATTGACAACAGGAAAATGAAACCGATCCTGAAGCCAACCCAGCATTAACAGTCAGTCAGGGGGGGCGCAGGTTCCCCCAGGGCTATGTCCTAGGCCCTCTGATGTGCTGCCTTGCTGGAGGGCAGGCCCACAGGAGAGGCACTGCACAGTCAAAGCCAACATCATTAAATTCACAGGTGCTCAGGTACTGTAGAGGGGCTCATCAAGGATGATGATGAGGCAGCAGACAAAACTGCGGTACAAGAACTGGCAGCGTAGTTCAGGTCCCACTATCTGGTTCTCAATGTGGACAAGACCAAAGAGGTTGTAGTAGACTACAGGAGGCCTAACTGGTGGGCATTGATGGGACTTCTGTCAACAGAGTAAGTAGCGTGAAGGCTTCCACATCACTGACGACCCCATCCCAACCACCAACACTCCTGCTGTCATCAACAAAGCCACAACTGCGCTCGCTTCATAAGCTCAGGAAAACTGGACTCCCAGAAACACCCCTCACCATTTGCTACAGAGGTGCGATAAAAAAACTAAAACCACCTCCCTCACCTCCTGGTTCGGATCCTGCAATGCTGAGGAGAGGAAGCAGCTGCAGAGACCCCCCAGACACTGACCCCAACAGCGAGTATCTGGACTGGAGTGTGGGCGTATGATCAGTTGTATTTATTTTTAACTTAACTAAAAAGAGTTTGTCACATTTAAATTTGTGTTATTTTGTTACATTTTGTTTTAGCAAATTGTAGTTTTGTTGTCAGCTCTGGTGCTTTTACTCTCCCACACGATACAGATCAATAATTAGAATTGGTATCGGATCGGTATTGAGTATCATTCAAAATGCAAATCGGTGTCAAGATTGAAAAAGTTGGATCGATGAATCACTAGACCAATCAGCCTCAACCTCTCCGTTGGGACCCCCAATCACTTCTCCAAGCAGTGGACCTGTGACTAGTGGACTCCTTTTAGATGCTGATGTCTTCTACATCTCAGCTGTTTTCTCCAACCAGTACATTGTGTTGAACTGAGGCCATGTCATTATTCGTGGAAGTTACATAATAAATGAGTTGTTTCTTCATTGTGCAGGACATGGTTGCACCATGGTTTTGTCATGGTTGCTCCATGGTTGAGTCATGGTTGTGTCATGGTTGCACCATGGTTGTGTCATGGTTGTGTCATGGTTGTGTCATGGTTGTGTCATGGTTGTGTCATGGTTGCACCATGGTTGTGTCATGGTTGTGTCATGGTTGCACCATGGTTGCGCATCGAGGTTGCACCGCGTTCGCATCGTGGTTGCACCGTGGTAGCACCGCGTTCGCATCATGGTTGCACCGTGTTCGCATCGTGGTTGCACCACGTTCGCATCGTGGTTGCACCGTGTTCGCATCGTGGTAGCACCGCGTTCGCATCGTGGTTGCACCGTGTTCGCATCGTGGTTGCACCACGTTCGCATCGTGGTTGCACCGTGTTCGCATCGTGGTTGCACCGTGTTCGCATCGTGGTTGCACCGTGTTCGCATCGTGGTTGCACTATGTTCGCATCGTGGTTGCACCGTGGTTGCACAGTGGTAGCACCGCGTTCGCATCGTGGTTGCACCGCGTTCGCATCGTGGTTGCACCGTGTTCGCATCGCGGTTGCACCGTGTTCGCATCGTGGTTGCACCGTGTTCGCATCGCGGTTGCACCGTGGTAGCACCGCGTTCGCCTCGTGGTTGCACCGTGTTCGCATCGTGGTTACACCACGTTCGCATCATGGTTGCACCGCGTTCGCATCGTGGTTGCACCGTGTTCGCATCACGGTTGCACCGTGGTAGCACCGTGGTAGCACCGCGTTCGCATCATGGTTGCACCGCGTTCGCATCGTGGTTGCACCATGTTTGCATCCTGGTTGCACCGTGTTTGCATCGGTGGCAGTCCTTCGTGTCACAGCAGGGACATTTCAGAGCTCATACAGCTCGACATTTGGGTTTTACAGAGCGCAGCTGCTGTATACAAAGGTTTACAATCAGTCTTGAGACCAGAGTAAGATTTTAATGTTTTACTCTGATTATCTATGAATGAGCCAAAGAAAAATGGTTAATTCAACCAACCACGCCAGTAAATCATTTATTCTATGTCAAATCTACCACGTTCAGTATTAATGGAATGGGGTTTATGCTAATTTCAGAACCTGAAGTAAAAACATAGCTGCGGTGTTTTCTTCCTCCAAGTTAAAACCTCAGTAGAAAGAAGAAAACTCACTGTGACTGAGCTAAATGAATGAAATAAACCACCTGCCTGGTCTCTGGCTACAGTCGGCAACGAGGAGACGGAACAAAGAAAGACCTGGCCTCAGGTCACTTTACTGCCAAGCCTCCGTGTTCACTAATTAGATTAAAAAGTATCCCGTGTTCTCTGATTGAGGGCAGGTATTTGGGTGTCAGAAGTGACTAACAACTCAAACACTCAGACATAAACATAACCATTTCACTTTGGAAATCCGTCATTCAACAGGCTGCTCCGATTTACAGGAGCTGGGTTCATTCTCCAGCAAACTTCAGCTTCACATCACTGAGGTCAGTTTGCCGTTTGGGAGTTGATTTATGACTGAGGAATTAAAATGCAATTTCAACAACCCGGCTGAGCATCGGGAGCACTGAAGAGTCTGCAGTGGGATGTTTGAGCAACGTCCGCCAGTTCGATGCGTGATTTGGCCCTAAAAGAGGGATCGGTACCAACTATCTGTGTCTGAGAGTGAAATCCAAATATCTGAGAATAAAAAAAGTGGCTTTTTTTGTTTTTTCCATATGGCACCAGCTGCCTCAGGGGTCTCTGAGTGAACTTTACCCTGTTTGAGCTGCACTAGTGTCATCTGGGCACCTGCACTGCTTCCTAATATCTACGGAGGACATCTGTGAATTTAATCCAGCGTGACTGTGATGTCACGTGTCTGTGATTTGTAAAGTAAATTACCCACCCTATTACAACAAACCCCGAGCTCATGAGCTCATTTGAATTCTTTGTGATTGCACATCCAGTCTTTTTACAAAATGCCCCTCAAGTCACCTTTTTTTGGCATAATTGTGGCAGCTGCAGTGAGGTGATATATCATGATTATAGCATAATTATGACCCGAGGCCGTACTACTCCTGTACGTAGCGGGCATCGGTGTACATAAGCCCAAATCCGTAGAACCGATTGGAGGCGGAGTTAGGAGCCGAGTGGGTCAGTCCACCTTAAACCGCTCACAATAATTCGGGTTGAATTTCCCACATTCCACTCATACCTGAGGAGATTGTGTCAACTTGTGAAGAGAAAAGGGAAGACATGTTATGTCTCCTTCAATAAAAACCTGACACAAATAACGGTGCTGTCTTGTTTTGACCTGCAGATATGAAAACTGAAAGCAGACAAAACAGGCTGGTGCAACTTGGCACAATGAACCTCAGAAGTAGACCAGAAACAGATTTTAGCAGACGGTTGCCTGTCTGGGGACTTCTCTGCAGATCAAACGTGGTTCAAGTGCATTCAGAGGAAGCCAGGAATATTTATTGAAGCTTTGTGAAGCCTCTTTATTTACTTTAACTATTAACTCGCACAAACAGAGCAGCTTAAGTCCTTGCAGCGTCATCTGTGTTTGATTAAAATCTCACCTGAAGGAGCTGAATCAACGTCCAGCAGACCGTCTATAAGAGATGAACACTGGCTTCCTGCAAGTGAGCTGGAGGCAGGACAACGGTCCTCTGAAAAGACCAGAGGCACAAGCCTCAAAAATAGCTCAGGTTATCTTCAGTTCTTCTCTGAAGTCTGCAGTCATTCATCCCTTTTTTTCCCGGGTTAATGGTTCAGTATGTGGACCAGCACATCCACCGTGGCTCAGAGAAGGCTGGTGGAGAAACCCGTGGCCAGATGAACCACCAGAATCAGACCGCTGAGCCGCTTCACCACAAACTGGTGAAGCAGAGGATCTCCAAATCCAGCACATAATAGCGTGTTTTAGACCAACGTGATCCCAAACAGAAGGTCGGGCCAACAAACATGTTACAGCCCTTTCAGACGGCAGAAGCTGCTCGTTTAGAGCCAAGATGACCTGTCTGGACCTGAAAAGGCCGAACGTTATCTCCTGCCAACAGCACACAGATCCCCACCTACGGACACCCGCCTCATCAGAGCACTCGCTCACAGCAAATGTGGGAAAGCAAAACAAGGAAACCGTACGCGATTCACGCCTGGAGTCACGTGTGGAAGTGACGGGTCTCGATCCGATTACGGTGAGTGACCCCAGCCAAGTGAGTGGACCACGGGCTTGTCTGTCAAAGTGACCAACAGGTACTGAGGTCATGTGGTCTGGAGGTGTGGCTGCGGAGGCTGGTCTGAAGGAAGGGGGCTGCACGTCGTTTCAAAATCTCCCCGACTGACAGTTTTTCCAACATCTCCATCTAGAAATGAAAAACGAAACCATTCAAACCTGCGTCACTAGAAAACCGATACGAAATGTAGTGACCTCTACGCATGAGCGGCTCACGTTAAACCTCCACTAAATCAAGAAAAAGGAACAAGTATAGGGCCATTTTACGAATTGCTCTTCAGTGTTCTCGGACTCGTACGGACTGGCAGAAGACAGATGAAACTGTTCCTGGACTCACGGCAGCTGTTCTGCAGCGGCGGGCTCAGGAGGGGCTGCTGAGATCCGCCAGCAGCTATCTTTGGCTCTATCTCCCCGTCCAAATGAGCAAAGCTTCGGGGATTTCTGGCTCTGCATTCCAAAAGGCTGCACGGACTGAGCGCCTCGCAAAACCTGACAGCAGCAAATTCCAACGGGCCGGACTCCACTTCTTTTCCCTGAGTCACTCCGACCGCCACTCAGGGAACGCCGGTTTGGGTTCAGTCAGCAGGGAGACATTTAAACAGACCCGGATGATGGAACATCTAGTCACGTGACGCCATGATCCACCCATCGACTTTCACTTGTTTGGGTCAAGAGCACAGCAGCCTAAGCTGCGAATCTCCCGCTCCTCAATCACCTCCTCCAGCTTTTCCAGGCGAATACTGAGATGTTCCCAGCCAGCTGAGAGCTATAATCACTTCGGCACGTCCTTGGTCTCGGTCAACATGTCCTCGGTCGCATGGATGGAGATACCAGAAGCACCCGCCCATGACTGAATCCACGTCCTCCAGATTATCAGTCTCAACTAACACATCTATCAAACCATCGTCTTTAAGTGTAATATTCAGACATTGGAAATATCTGGGAACAAGTCGGGACGGCTTCTCACAACTCAGAGAAAAAAGTTTGATTCTGAAGCCTTATCATTTTATTTAACAATATTTGAACTGTATTCAGGTTAAGTATTTTACTAGAGATTCTCCTCCAGCCAGATCGGGAAACAACATGTGACCATATTCCAATTCCAATATTTTTTCCTCCCATGTGACAGATCAGAGCAGTGAATGTGTAAAAAAGGATTCACACGGATTCAAAATGTAACACTGAAGAATTACGTATGCAAAGGTGAACAGGCTCTCCTTTTTCTTCTCAGCTTTCAAATATAATTAATCTTTGCTGACCTCCAAGAAGATTCTGGAAAGAATTCCAGTACAATATCTCCTGCTGCATTTTTCCCAACTCGCCTCTGAGGAGGCATGACAATGCACGAAGAAATACGTAGATAAAAAAACCATCGACCTCACCTGCATTCGCTGAAGATACTGCTGGGTTTCCTCGCTTCCTAACTTTTCCTGGGTCGGTGAAAATCCCATCTAGCCTGCACGTTGTTTCTCCAGCTGGTCGCCGGTATAAATATCAGACATGTGCCACTTTTACAAGATTAGGTTCTCATGAAGAATAAGCTAATAACAGGCAATAAGTTAAATCTAGTCATCAAGACCGAGTTTTTCCAGTCAGTAAATGCACCATTTACACAGCGGAGGTCAATAAATGCGTCATCATAAAATCCTCTCTCTTTTTTCCCAGTCAATCAGTTCCTCTCAGTGACACGGTTACTATGAAACGATTAGTCAGAAGCATTTCACTGTGAACACAGAAATAAAAAAGGAGGCAGTCTGACAGCTCGACTGTCATGTCAAAGGACGGCGATCCCAAAAACAGCAAAAACAACGAGCCATGTCAGAAAAACGCCAAAGAAAAATGGTGCAGTCAAGACCTGAACTTGAATGAGATGGACCATGGAAGCGCGTTGTATAAAGAATGTCTGCAAAATTAGCAAGAGATTTAGTCAAAAACAGTTAATTTGATAAAATATGTAAAAACGTAGCTATGTAGTTCCTGCAACGGTCATCAGTGTGCTGGACCACAAACTTTGAACATGACTCAGGCTTTAAGACCAACTACGGCGACTTATCACATGAACTGTGCAGAAACAGCTGCACCGGCAGGTCTGCCGTGTTTCTGGCTGCAGCATTAGAAATACAGGAATCATGAGACCGGAGGAGCTGCCATTCATTCATGGGTCACATTTAACGCTTCGGAAAGACAACGTTCATGTCAACCTGATTTAGAAACGACACCGCTGTCTGATGTACACGTCAGTCTCATTGGAGCTGATCTGCAACCACCAATCACAGTCAACAAGCAGCCAATGTTCCAATTTTATTCCATCCATCAATTTCCACGCATCCAGGTTAGGGTCATGGAGACATCCCTCTCCCTCTACTCCAAGTCTGAGCAACCCTGCAAAAGAAACTTATTTCAGCCGCTTGTATTTGCAAACTCATTTGAAGTACATCACTCCCGACCTGGAGAGAGCTTTCCACCCTTTGCAGATAGATCCGTCATTCCCCTTGCTTCACACTCAAGAGTGGAAAGTTCAGGCATCTGGGAGAAACTTGGAGAACAGTTACAGCTCCTCCACATGAGAGCCAACTGAGCTGGTTCAGCCTCTGATTAGGGGGATGCCTCCTGGAAACCGCCGTCAGGAGGTGTTCCAGGCATGTCCAACTGGGAGAGTCCCGAGGCAGACCCAGGAAACACTGGAGATATTGTATTTCTTGGCTGGCTTTGGAATGCGTTTGCGTCTTCCTGGTGGAGCTATATGGTTAGGTCTGGGTCTCAGCTGCAACATTTTCACCCAAAACGAACATACGATACGCAATATAAGTTGAAAATTTCAACGACGATACTACTTGCAATGTTTAAGTACCTAAGACGTCAGTATTCTGAATTCTTAAGTATTCCATTCTGCCTCTGCTTTGCATGTAACATCCCAGACAGTGAACAGCTGATGTAGAAACAAAAAAAAATATTTCTTCTATAGCAACATGGTTTTATTAAAAAAATATGATAAAATGACACCTGACAACAACTGCTATGTTGGCTGTGAACGAACAGCTGCATCTTTGAACATTTTAGTGAAACATCTTCATTGGTCCTTTAGAATATTTTCTGCAGCATCGCATCAAAAAGGGAGGGACATTATTTTAGAAAATAAAAATTCCTGAATACACCTTAGCCTTTTAAATTGATCAGGCCCTGCAAGTGTGGGGAGGTTCTCCTGGTGCAGACAACCAGTTGTGTTAAACAACACGCAGCCGACAAAAGAACAGCTGGATAGGAAGTCACATCTCGACATGACAGCCAGTGAGGTGGCTGAGGCTTCAAAAGCTCACCGGCATGAAAGCCCCTGCACTCACGCTCTGATCAGCCCTCGAACGCAGACGACTTAAAACAACCCTTTCATCCATGTGGAAAACAGCGGACTTTCATCATTCCTCTGGAGGTATCCAGGCGGGCTCCAGGAACAACTGTGGGCTGACCACACAGGGCAGAGGACCGGGCTTATCCTGAGTCTGCTGCTGTGGGATTGGCTGGCCCAGTTACCCCTTTGTCCCTGTGAATGAAGCTATTTATAGCTCCATGTGTTCTGGTCAGATTGTGACAAAAATGTACGAGATTTCACTGGCTGATTAAAAGACAAAGGGCGCCACATATCTGGAGGAACTGGACAGATGTGGAGATTTTCCCTCAGTGTTCACCAACATGGAAAAGGAAACTGTTTAAATGGCTCCTGACGGGTTGGAGACATTCACAAGTGCTTGTCGAGTAGGAAGAATTTCCTTCCTTTCATCTACGAGGGAAAGAAAAAACATTGAGCCAATTGTACTGTCAGTTAGCATGTGGCTAACTGTGCTGCAGTTACGTAAACGGCGACGTTTTGAGTTTGACCTGCAGCTGGGCTCCGAGTTGAACACGACCGCTTCAAATACGGGTTTACCTGAACCTGCCACGGAGGGAGCAGGAGGGAAGCGACGGTGACCTTAACGTTGCTGTCTCTACGGTAACCGTAACTACGGTAACCGTACCTACGGTAACTGTACCTACGGTAACCGTAACTACGGTAACCGTAACTACAGTAACTGTACCTACGGTAACCGTAACTACGGTAACCGTAACTACAGTAACTGTACCTACGGTAACCGTAGCTGCGGTAACCGTAACTACGGTAACCGTAACTACGACAATATTTATTCACTGTAATAAAAGAACAACTGTTGATAACAGGTTACAAGTTACACAGACTCCCAACTCATAAAACGGCATCTCCAAAGCCTCAATGACCAACTAATACTTGTCACATGATGCAGTGAGCGAACCGAGGCCAAGATGTATGTGTTATTACACTGTACTTACTCATGGGAGAAAGACTTATTTTTTAACGTATTCTAAGCTGATATTTGTGCTGCCCTTCTCCCATCTCTACAAATCAATACATAAAAAATGTTAAAAAGTTTTGGCCTATTTAAGCAACCAATGTCGGCACTGATCAGGGCCAATCATGTAAACTTGGCATTTGCATCTCTTGTTAAAATATCTTTTTCACCAGCCCTCACAGTCTAGCCGTATTTATTGAAAAAGAAAAAAGGGGAGGAAAAAAAAGGGGGGAAAAAAATCTTTTTCACTTGAAGGATTATTTAAATTTTTTTTAGGAAACAGGCCTTGCAGTCTCCCACCTCGACTATTGGAAAAAAACGTCTGCTCAGGTTGTGTCTCTTGTCAGCTGCGTATTGCTTTACAGCACTAAGTCACACATCCACGACGGCTAAAAGATGAATCAAGCTCACAGAGTCATAGTGGACAGCAAATAAGAAACCAAGAAAAGTAAAATTGGAAAGAATGAGGAGAAAACAAGAGAGAGACTGAATATTAGACAGTGTCTCTAAAGGAGTTTAATCCAACACCTAAAGAGCCTAAAACTGTTATCATTTAAAATACAGAAATAAAAGTATGACAGTCCAATGAGGTTAAAATGGTTATATGATTTTCTTAGGTCACATATTTAAAGCTCTGTTCCAAATTTCCTCATAAGTTGAAACTGGGAATTTTGTCATATTCAATCTGACAGTCTTCCAGTTGCAAAGTTGATAAAAACATGGACACATGCAGGAAAGTGACATTAAAATCATTAGATTGACCAACTGTACGCTCCAACCATCTTACTTCTGCACTGAGGCTCAAGAGGAACTAAGTTTCGTTGCGGTTCCCTGACTGTTCGATAGAAGCTGGCTGCGAAAGTAAGCCGATGTCCACCGACTCCCACGTTCAAATATCCAACTTGAGCACAGAAATACACATATTTACCGCCTGTTTGTACTAACGCAGCGTCACTAAAGGCAACAATCATTTTTTAATTTCACTGTCGTGTCAACATGTTACACAGTTTATCCCGCTGGAAATGTCCTGACGCAGCTCCGTGGGGTTCGGCTGGAGGAACTGGGAACTAACTTTGACATGCGTGTGGCGTGTGTCCGTCAGCTTGCTGAGAAACATAACTGCGTCCTGCACGAAGAGAACCGTGAACAGACAGTGACGCTTTCACAGTTAAAGGAAAAACTGTTACAACAAGATGTGCCGGACCGTCCCCACTCATTACCACAGTACTGTCGGTAACCCTTCAGTGGACAGAGCAAAGTTTTATGCCCCCAAGTGGTCAGACGTGGTACTGCTACATGCTCAACTAGTGACCCATGGCATTTAACACAGAAAACAGAAAACTACTAATGTGTTCAAACTTTACTTCAACAGGAAACAGTCAAATTAAGGCGGTTCTGTCACTACGCAGAGTGAACAAACAACATTTCCAGGCAAGTACAACATGATAAAAAAATCAAATGCCTCGTTTGATTATCTGCAGAGGAAAAGCTGACAGCAGCTCTTGCTGCCTTCCTCAACTCTGTCCAACAGGAACTTCACTGGAGAGCTTCTACACTGTTTATGGCTGACTTCTCCAGCTGTATGACCCCCAAACCCCTTCACTGACCTCCACAATCCACAGATAAACCCACTGGCAGGTGTCACAAGTTGGAGCAAACTTCCTACATTTATGAGTATCTGCTTTACAGAAGATTTCCACAGCCCTTTGTTTCAACAGGGACCCCACCCCCACCCCCCCCCAAAAAAAAGTTTATTTCAACACTGTGATCAATCTACTCATTGTCGCAAACCCCAGAAAGCGCTGCAACAAACGTGGATGATCTCAGGCCCTCGACCCTGTTCCGTGCAGAGTTCCTGCTGGTTCCCGTCAGGACTGCAGGAAAAAGGCTACTTACAGAATGGTGGTCTGAGGAGACACAGCCGCACGGTTTCCAGGTTCAGATGCATACACCTCACCGTGGTCCGGAAACAAAGACAGCGACTCTGGCAGCAAAGTCCGAGCTGCGCTCCGTGAAGGAGCAGCAGCAAAAGCAACCGCCAGCAGACATGGAGGAAGGAGCTGGAGAGACCGCAGCGCCATTGCTGCTCACACAGAGACGAGCCCAGAGAGCCAGAGAGCCAGCTGAACACACACACACACACACACACACACACACACACACACACACACACACACACACACACACACACCACACACACACACACACACACACACACACACACCACACACACGCCACATAGAGAGGGAGGCGGGAGGAAGATCCACACTTACAACAAAGTCCAACCCAAACTTTCTGTGGAAAAACTTCCTGATTTCGAGCCCAACTTCACTTCATTCATTGACACACATCACTTTCTCCGACCAGACTCGTGAAATAAGTTGCTTTATTTCACACTTCTGCTTGAAGTTGTTTGGTTAAGAAAAACTTATACATCTTTGTTATAAGCGCCCCCTCTTCAAGAAACAACCAAATGAATCAATGAATCGTATTCTGATAGGACTTTTAAGCCAAAAAGCAAGGATTTGTCCTTTAATTCACACTATAATAAGTTAAGATGATCCATAAAGATGCATTACTCTGTTACACTTTATAAAAAAAGAGAAGGTAAATTAATAAAGTTCATCTTAAAGTTTGCTGTGGCTTGCTGATCAAATGTAATTGAGCCAATTAAAGAAATGAGGAGGGAAGGAAGCAAACTTACTTGGAAAAAATAAAACAAACTTGAAATGTCTGACCTTACAAACTTGAACATTTTCAATAGAAAGTTCAAATTCTGACTTTGTAACCCCTCCAGAAAGTTTAACTTTATGAGTCTGCAAATCTGTGAGAGAAAACTCAGGAAATGTGATATAATAACGACAAAACAATTGCTAGAGAAAACTAAGGAAATGTAATTTTCACATTTCAATACCAAATAATTAAAAAAGTAAGTGAATGAATAACATTGCCTTCTGTGAAGAAAAAAACGCAACTAATTAGTTTGCTCATTTTTTTTTGTTTGTTTGTTTTTGTTCCCTTCACCAGCCCTCATGACAGTCTAACCAAGGGGGTTAATAAATATTCGGATGAAGAGGGCTAAAATCACCGGGTGTGGAATGTGAAAGACTAGAAAAAGGTGGGACATGAAAGAGCAAGAAAGAAAGACGAGACAGTGGTGGTGCAGTCTGGTGTCTGTGTTGTAATGTGTGTTAAAAAGAGTTTATAACGTGTTGTTTTAAGAGTAAAGGTGGACACAGGACAATCAGGTGTTACAAAGCAAAGAGAGAAAGGGGGAGGAGCTTTCTATTTACAATTGTTTTCACTGTGAGCATATCTGAGTGTTTGGGGGAGTTGAGGGAAGTAATAAAAAGTTATATATTGTCACAGGTCGGAACTCCAAGGTCCCAGCCATCATCAAATGCATCACTTGATTTATAATCACCCGCACCTGGTTTCTCCTGGATATATACTGCAGACACTCACCACTTGAGTTGCCAGGAGATTCCCGTCCGAGGAGCCAGAACCAAGCCTAGCCAAGCCTAGCCAAGCCTAGCCAAGCCTAGCCAAGCCTAGCCAAGCCTAGCCAAGCCTAGCCAAGCCTAGCCAAGCCTAGCCAAGCCTAGCCAAGCCTAGCCAAGCCTAGCCAAGCCTAGCCAAGCCTAGCCAAGCCTAGCCAAGCCTAGCCAAGCCTAGCCAAGCCTAGCCAAGCCTAGCCAAGCCTAGCCAAGCCTAGCCAAGCCTAGCCAAGCCTAGCCAAGCCTAGCCAAGCCAAGCCAAGTTTTACCTTGTGGATTATTCGAGTCCTGCATAGCTATGTCAAGTCAAGTCTAGTCAAGTCAAGTCAAGTTTTAAAGTCAAGTCAAGTCAAGTCAAGTTCAAGTCAAGTGTTGCCTTGTGGATTATTCGAGTCATGCATAGCTACGTCAAGTCAAGTCAAGTTTTGCCTTGGGGATTGTTCGAGGTAAGCCTAGCCAAGACAAGTCAAGCCAAGTCAAGTTTTCGCCTTGTGGATTATTCGAGTCAAGTCGAGTCAAGCCAAGCCACGTTCCGCTTTGGGGATGCTACGTCTGCCTAGCCTGGTTCCTGCTTTTTTATGTGTCCCATATTGGGAGAATAAACCAGTTTCTACCTTCATTGGCTCTCTATTCTGGGGTTTGTTTACCTGAATCGTGACATATATATAATATACATAGACGGATTTTGCATGAATGTAAGATACATAGGCACATGTACATGATTATACATGCATACAAATATACATTAATACATTCATGTATGCGTGTGCTTAAATAGATTTACACACATATGTATAAATAACTATTCTAATAATATGAATACACATATTATATACATATATCTATCAATATATACCTATACATCACACATATATGTATATATATATATATATATAGGGCAGCATGGTGGCTTAGTGGTTAGCACTGTTGCCTCACAGCAAGAAGGTTCGATTCCTGGCCCGGTGGGTCTTTCTGTGTGGAGTTTGCATGTTCTCCCCGTGCTTGCGTGGGTTCCCTCCGGGTACTCAGGCTTCCTCCCACAGTCCAAAAACATGCATATTAGGTTAATTGATCGTTCTAAATTGCCCGTAAGTGTGCTGTGAGTGCGCATGTTTGTCTGTCTTGTATGTGGCCCTGCGATGGACTGGCGACCTGTCCAGGGTGGACCCATGCCTCTCGCCTACTATGCGTCAGGATAGGCTCCGACAGACCCCCGTGACCTGGAAACGGATTAAGCGGGTATGGATAATGGATGGATATATATATATATATATATATATGCATACACGCATACACATACACAAGTACTCATTGAAACCCATACAAATGTGTACATGCATACACACATACCACCACACACACGGGCACATATACATTTAATCATACACACACCCACATCTGTACATACACACATAAATACATACATATACACAAGTATAATAATAATAATAATAATAACAATACTACGACTACTACTACTACTACTACTACTAATAATAATAATAATAATAATAATAAATCGTTTGAAGAATTCCTTCTTTTAAATAGTTCTTACAATTCCATTGTTGATTCTTATCGTCATTGGCCGCTGCCACTAACATCCTCGTCGCCCCAGGCTATCCCATGCCGGGCCCCACACCCCCTTCCAGCAAGGATGCGAGAAGCCCCCGGACCTCCAAGCCCCCAACACAAACGCCCCGTTTGTTTGCTTTTGTTTCTGCCTGTTTCCATGGTAAATCTGTGCACTGTGATCAAACACACGTATCTGGACAAATTAAAGCATCCATCCATCCATTATCTATACCCGCTTTATCCGTTTCCGGGTCACGGGGGTCTGTCGGAGCCTATCCCAACGCATATCAGGCGAAAGGCAGGGGTTCACCCTGGACAGGTCGCCAGTCTATCCAGGGCCACATACAAACAACCAATCACATTCACATTCACACTTAGGGAGAATTTAGAAAGATCAATTAACCTACACTGCATGTTTTTGGACTGTGGGAGGAAGCCGGAGTACCCGGAGGAAACCCACGCAAGCACGGGGAGAACATGCAAACTCCACACAGAAAGACCCACCGGCCTGGGAATTGAACCGGGAACCTTCTTGCTGTGAGGCAACAGTGCTAACCACTAAGCCACCGTGCTGCCCCAAATTAAAGCATATTTTCATGAAAAACACAAATGTGTATTCTCTCATGTTCAATAATAAAATTAAAATCAGGTTGGGAGCTGAAATTGGAGTGAAAAAGGGAGAGCGTAAATGGACCTTCCTTCCATCCATCTTCTATACCCGTTTTAATCCTGTACAGGGTCACGGGGGTAAATGGACCTAACTGTGGGAAAATAAATTGTACTACTTTATAGGAAACTGCCTTGGCACCAAAACTGAATTCCCTGTCATGACCATCCCGTGTGTCTTCATCCACCAGCTGGACACCAGGAATGGCCTTCTACTTCTGGAGATGCTGACATCACATCACATTTTGACCGTCGCCAGATTCCTCAGATCCTCAAACTCTCCCGTTTTCTCACTAAACTCATGCTATTGAATAAGAAAATCTGTGCCAGTTACTTTGGTTGTGGTTTTAATGCAGTAGCCAGTCAGTGTACGTCTGATGAATGTTTAAATGAAAGTTTTGAAATATGGCATCCATATATCTCCCTCGAGGAAGTAACTCAAGAATAAGTTGAGTTTTGGGGTAACCAGCATAAGTTTGAAAGATGGGCAGTTGGTGCACCGTCAAGGAAGGAGCGCTGGAGTCATTGTATCTGATTTACGCAGAAGCAGCAGTTGACTACGTCTGTTTTATGATAAGTTTGAGTTTGCTGCCATCTAATGGACGATCTAGAAACGACAACATAAAAATACCAGCTTGGGTGTTATGATAGTATATTAGTATTTCCTCTATAATTAGTAATTTCTGCGTTGAAAAAAAAAAAAGAAGTGTGTATATATGTATATATATATATATGTATGTGTGTATATATATGTTATAGATATATGTAACAACAAAAAAATAAATAAATAAATAAAAAATATATAAAAAATTGAGAGATCTATGGGCCAGGTGGGGAGAGGGGGGTAACATGAGGGACTACCAGGGGAGCATGTGCTGGACGGCCCCTGCAGATCACTGGGTGCCTGGGGATCCGGCCGCGCTCCTACTGTCTGGGTCTTGTCCTGCGGGAGGGGGGGTGCCTGGGTCTCGGGGGGGCCGGGGCTGCTCCTTGGCTGCGACGCCTGGTACCGGGGCAGACTACTGAGAGGGGCCCCCTGGTTGGAAGTAGTGTGGTGGCTGACCGCCGTCCGGGTGTGCCGGGATGTGTTGGCGGGCTCCTCTTCCCTGGCCTGGCGTGGCCTCTGGGTGTCGGCTGTGTGGGGGGGGGGGCATGGGTTGGCCTAGGGGCGGGGGGGCAGGGGGACGATGACCGGTGACGGTGGGAACCAACAAGGGTTTTGTAAGAATAACTACTTTAGTAAAGTTAAAAATAACTATTCAAAGGAAGTATGTAAATGATTTGTTGTCATTGTTATTATTGTGATTATTATCATATTTTTGTATATGTATGTATTTATGTGCACAAAGAATTATGAGTATGTAGGTATTTCCATATATATATATGGGTTTCCATGTTGTCGGTGTGCATGTACACGTGTGTGTGTGTATGTGCGTGTGTGTGTGTGTGTGTGTGTGTGTGGGGGTGTGCGTGCACACGTGTGTGTGGGTGTGCGTGTGCATGTACACATGTGTGTGTGTGTGTGTGCATGAGAGTACACGTGTGTGTGTGTGGGTGTATGTGTCTGTGCACGTGTGTGTGTGTGTGTATGCGTGTGTGTGTGCATGTGTGTGTGTGTGCGTGTGTACGTACACATGTGGACGTGTGTGTGCGTGCGTAGAGGTGTGTGTGTGTGCATGGGAGTACACATGTGGTGTGTGGTGTGGTGTGTGTGTGTGTGTGTGTGGGTGTGTGTGTGTGTGTGTGTGTGTGTGTGGGTGTGTGTGTGTGGTACACATGTGCAGATGTGTATATGTGGGTATGTATGTGTTTGTATGTATGCACTATATATAGATATATAAGTATGCACTAGGTGTTTATATGTTACTGTGTATATGTAGATGCATTTCTATCTGTGTATTTATTGATGTATGGGTATATATATATATATATATATATATATATATATATATATATATATATATATGGACAAATACAGGATATATGTATATGCACATGAAACTAAAAAGCACAGGTGCACATGATCGTATCAGTATATTAATATGTATGAATAACTACTTACTGAGCATCTTACATACATAATGCTTTGAGGTCAACACACGGATCTTTGCTGGGTGTTGTGTGGTGTGTTGTGGTGTGTGTGGTGTGTGTGGTGTGTGTGGTTGTGTGTGTGTACGGGTGTGTGTGTGTACAGGTGTGTGTGTGTGTACGGGTGTGTGTGTGTGAGTGTGTGTGCATTGTGCATTGAGGTACAAATTGAGTTGCTCTGTTTACAATGTATAAAGAATATGTACTAGATAACAGCATACATGTCCACATATGTATGTGTATGTATGTATGTAGGTATTATATATGACTACTCAATACTGCCTCCAACACCCCCCCAACGCTCAAACGATCAGAAATGTGATTGTAAATAGGAAACTCCTCCTCCTTTTTCCTCTATTTTCTTTTTTTTTTGCTTATAACGCTTGATTGTCTTGTGTCCACCTTTTACCCCTTAAACAACACATTATAAACTTCTTGACAAATATTACAACACAGACACCAGACTGCACCACCACTGTCTCGTCTCTCTCTCCTGCTCTCTCTCTCCTCACCCTCCACACCCGGTGACTCTAGCCCTCCTCTGCAGAATATTTACACCCCTCTCTTCGACTCTCCCTTTACTCTTATCTTGTTTGATTTCTCCAGGGATCAATAAAAATATAAGTTTGACTGTTATGAGGGCTGGTGAAGGTAGCACACTTGCACACACTCACCCACACACACAAAACACCCTTGGTTACCAGATTAAAATGCATATATACAACTCCGGTTATACCAACATGGTATCAACCATAAATATATGTGCAAACAAGGGGGGAAAAAAAGAAAAAAAAAAGTAATTCCTGCATTGGACTGGCGACCTGTCCAGGGTGTACCCCTGCCTGACCCCTGAGAAGGAGTAAGTATAGATAATGGATAGATGGATTAGTAATTTCTAGTGGGTGTTAGTTTTAGACAAATACAACCTCAGTCAGACAAATTTATTTGAAATCAATAAAAGTGTATGTTGTCTCTGACTCTGAGTGGAATGAAGGACTTTGTCTGAAGTAACTGG
Organism: Xenentodon cancila; assembly: GCA_014839995.1. Taxonomy (NCBI): domain Eukaryota; kingdom Metazoa; phylum Chordata; class Actinopteri; order Beloniformes; family Belonidae; genus Xenentodon; species Xenentodon cancila. The sequence goes on along the minus strand of CM026210.1, from coordinate 22,056,833 downwards.
TTTCACTCAAGTGGATTAATGATCAGAACACAGGATTGATGTAGTTTCTCTTCAACCAAGACTTTTGGATTCAAACTTCAGCTCAACACTTAAATATATAAGATTTAGTTGACTAACATCCACTAATTACTGAAATAAACTGAGCTGTTTGCTTTGTCACTCACTGACTTACTTAATTAATATAAGGTGTGTTTTTAATGAATGTATTAGAAGATTCTGAGAGGTTAATTAAATGAATAGGTCCTTGGAGACGTTATGTAGGACAAATTAACAAATCTTAATCTGATCTCTGACTAAAAGAGACCTCCTATTTGGTCGTTAATCTGGTGGAAGAAGCATCGATGTGCAGTTGAAACTAATTAGTAGTCAGGCGTGTCTCTTCACCTCCGACTTAAACAAACACCGGTTTAACCAAAAAACTTCAGAAATCAGTTTTTTACAGTTATCGTGGGGAAAAGAAGTTTTTGGTTCTGAGAGGGAAGTAATCAGGAGTGAGGAGACTCAAAACGGTGCTGGCAGGCTGACCTGAGGAGTAATCTGATTACAGGAAACTTAAAGTCAGAATCACTGACTTTAAGACTGATGAGCACAGAGGGAAACTGGCCACATGTGCAAGACCATGAGACGACATCAGACCAGGGTTCTTATACAGGAGCTTGAGGACTCCTGAAGAGCCTCAGGTACCTGCTGATCAGCTGATGAGGTTGCCCACTTGTGTCTGCTCTCTCTCACACTCACCATATATGATAAACTCTTCCTTTTACAGCCACAATCCAAAATCTAAAACCTTTCTGTTCTGCGTTATTATCATTAACCTCATCGCGTGCATTTAAACTCGTACTGAACACCTCCAGACTATCTCACGGCATCTATCAACCGCGCTCCGATCAACCGTGCACGTCCTTCAATCCTATGAGACTTGCTCTTTCCTCTACTCCTTTGTTCATCATCACCAAGCAGTCCAAATCCCGAAAAGTCACTTCGCCCTGGTGTTACCCACAGAAACACCTCTACCACCTGTGAACCCACCAGCAGACCAAACTCGACACCAAAGTCCAGTTACGGTTTACTGGAAGTCAGATCTATTAAGTCAAACGGTTTCATTCGGGTTTACTTTCAGGATCTTTTAGTTGGAGTTTTCATCATTACTTTACATAACTTACATGATCTCATTACTACAGATGTCTTCAGGTTCGGAGTTTTGCCTCAAAATTTCGATCAGTTTCAGCAATATCTGGCAATATCTTCAGCAATATCTGGCAAATCATTCCAACCTGACTGTAGTAGCTATCCTTGGTGTGGTGAGAGATGAGTTGAAATGGTCCTGTCTTAAAAAGAATGCGAGCATCGCAAAAACTCCCCTAGTGGGAGAGAGACCTTAAGTCAAACAGTGGCAAGGAAAACTCCTTTAAGAGGGAAGACACCTGGATCAGGACCTGGATGATAAGGGGGTACCCTCCTGGTGTAATCACACTTACACTTAGCTCTAATGTAAACAGAACTAACGCGAGGTGGTAGGAGGGTGGTGGGAGGGATTTGTTGATCACGTAACCTGACTACAACCCACCAGGGGAGTTTTTTTCTTTTAATTTTCTATTATTATTTTATAAAATAAGGAAACAGCTGATGAGAGTAACAATAGCAGCAAGGCATCACAGGTAGGGCCTATAGTTGCAGGATGAGTAACTGGGGAGACAAGGAGATTTGTGAGCTACTCACCCTGAGAACCAAGTATGCGATTATAGCGGGATCTAATCTAAAAATGTCTACTAGCTTGTAAAGAAGATGTTTAGGGTTGTCCATGATCTTCTCCATTAAATGAATTATCCTCTGTCACACAATCATCTCCAGAGGCTCCAGAACAGTTCCCAGAACAGACCCAGTCTTCTTTATCAGTTGGTTCAGTTTCTGTAAGTCACTGGCTCTGATGCTGCTCCCCGGACAGATGACTGTGGATGAGATTGAACTCTCCACAACAGACCTACAGAAGATAAGAAACATCTTTCTCCAAATGCTTAAGGACCTAAGCTTTCTTAAGAAGCAAAGTCTTATTTGTCTTTTCCTTTAAACAGCATCAGTTGCATCTCCAGTCCAGTCTGTTGTCCAGGTGAACACCACCTCCACTTCTTCTCCCATGATGGGAATTTGTTTTTACCTAATCCTGGCTCTCCTAAAGCCCACAATCATATCCTTTGCCTTGTTCACATCGAAATTGAAATAATTGCTTCCACAGCATGCCACAAAAACATGATTATTGACCTACTGTACGTCACTGCTGCAAGGGTCTGTTGATTTGTCGGCTCTAAGTGCCGCTACGATATGAACTCACACTGCCTTCTTCATATTTTCAGCTGATAACGTATCTGTAAATGACTATATTTCTATTCTTAGTGCTTATGGATGACTTCTGTTCCAAAAGCGGTTCCCCTGGAAGCGGAAGCATTTTGAGTCCTTCATTATATTGTAGATATAAAAATCTCTGATCTGAAGATGATGTGAGAGAAAAACAAGACAACAAATACAAACATGTGTTTTTTATTTAAACTTCTTTATTTAAACACCATCACCCAAAAGTAACTGACACGTGACACCCTGGTAGGTTATAACTGTAAAAACCAGCAAACGTGAGAATATTTTCACACCTTCGATGGACGAACACCAACTTCAGTCAAATGATCAAATGAAAAGTCATTTTTTCCAGACAGACGGGTGATTTCAGACCTGTTGAGGAACGATAAAAGTGTTCTGCCGATAGAGGCCTGCCTCAGTGTCTAATCTGAGTCGGCCATTCGTTGAAGGACTTCCAGAGGAAGGGCAGAGGGATTTCAATGTCCACCTTTTCCTTGCTGACTCTGACGTAGGGCGCTGTGCTTTGGGACACCTTCTCCACCACATCTACACTTTCATGAAGTGCTTTGGAGAGGTTTGCCTGCAGGATGCCGATAAGCTCTTTGGTGCGGCTGTTAACCTGCTCCACGCTCACAGCATCATATGTCTCTTGGATCTTCAGTTTGAGGAGGTCTTTGTACTCGCCCATGTGTCTCTTTATGTCCTCAGCGTTCTGTTTCAAAGACTTTTGAGTGTCTGCATAGACTGCACCAACCTTAGAGGTTATTTCTGCATTTTCATCTTTTAGAAAGGTGAGAAAATCTTCAACTTTTTCAGCAATGAACTTGAAAACATTATGAACTGTCTCATGGAACAAATGCTCCACCCAGCCCACAGAGTACTTCAGATGATTATATGTAAAGTCTACAAAATTCTCCAGCTTATCCATGACCTCGTCTCCGTTAACAACACCGGCTCCAGGTACAGTGAACTCGGTGTTCCTGATGAACTCAGAAATGCTCTCCAGGAGGCTGGAAAGCTGTTGGGCTCCCTTGTCTGTGGCTCTTGACACAGACTGACGACCTTTGTGGAACATTTCCACGACAGAGAGCTTCACCTCCGATCCAGGCACTGTGAACTTTGTTTTACTCAAGAACTCGACCAGTGCATCCAGGAAGTGTCGGATCCTGTTCTGGGTGTGTCTTATGGCTACTTTAATCTGCCGGACCACCTTGTGTCCAACATCCTGCGCATTCGTGGACATCAGCTGGTCAGAAACCTTCGTGTAGACGTCTTTTCCTTGATCACCGAGGGTGTGAACTAAATCCTGCACTGCACTGGCAGTCACGGGAAGCTCCCGATAGGCTTTCTCGACCATGTTAGAGGCGGCGCTCTTCAGCTTCATGCCTGCACGCTTCAGATCGAAGCCAAAGTGGGAGATGTGGTACTTGTTGATGAACTCCAGCACAGCTTCAGTCATCGCAGGAATCCTGCTCTTGAAGCCTTCAACCGTATCATCGAACATGTCCCAGTTCCACGTCGTCTGGAAGACCAGCTTCTGAGAGTTTCTCAAAGAGGCTCTCGCAGTGAGCACATTAGTGTCCTTCTCAGGAGTGGACTGGTGAGGAGGGAGAAAACAACAGGACGCATCAACCCATCTGTAATAACTTTAATGTAAAAACACCATAAAAGAATCTGATAACTTTAATCATCATTCCTTTATTTACAAAAAAAAAAAAAAATAAAAAATAAATATATATATATATATATATATATATATATATATATATATATATATATATATATATATATTGAAGCAGTTTTTAGTTAGAATAGATTACTTTATGTGTTTGCAGTCAAAAAGCTATTAATGTTTACAGAGGGGTACAAGTTACGCCAAAACATCAAAATAAATATTTTGCTATTTTGTTATTTATTTTATTTTAATGCTTTGACAAGATTAAAAAAAATGTAATTTCACTTGGTGGATAGTGTGAATAGGGCATTCTTACAGGAATCCCGTCTTGTACCATAAATACCGTAAATGTCAGGAGCCCTGTGGTTTGTTCAGATGCAGTTTGGTGACTTTTGGGTAAATTTGTTGGGGTGTCCACTGCTGGGAAGATGGACAGCTGTACTGAACTAAATAATCTGAGGCTATTGCTGATGTCCTTCCCTCGTGGCACTGTATTAATGCCCACCAGATAGTACGGACAAGCAGACTGCTGAAATGGTTTTGCAGAGGTCTGCATACCTGTTCATCAAGAGCAGTAAGCGAGTACTTAGTGTTTTCCTACATGTTTTTTTCTTCTTGTTTCATTTTTGTGACACAAACTGCATGAAAAACCCAATAAGGTCATTTAGAAATATTGTTGGCTAACATTTAACCATGTTATCACATTATTAAACACTATTTTATGATTGTGTCATTTAAGGTCTCCTCTGAGACCTGTTTTTTCTTTTTGTTTGTTTGTTTGTTTTGCCCATTCTTTGTCATTGCCAACTGTAGTTGGTGTAGACACTAGAACCGCTCCATAAGGCTTGATTTTATTGAAGAGCACGTACCAGGTAGCGGCTGAACAGTTTTCCATGCAGCTGCGACGGAGACCTCCGCTGAAGCTGCAGTCCAAGGAAACCAGCTGATGGAGACGACATGGATGCAGTGATGCCGTCTTTGCGGGAAGCAAAGCGGAAGCTGGCATCGGCAAAGGTTCGGCTGATGATGTCAACACTGAGAGTATGAAGAGAGTCCCTGAAAACATAGAAACTCTCATTAAAGCAGATATTCTGTTAATGTAAATTCGATCAATTTGCTTTGGCTATAGCTGAAAATACGTCTTTTGCTAAGAACACTCACTGAACCACAAAGTCTCCTCGAGAGATTTGACGCTTTGCTCTGAAAGAAAAAAAGAGGAATAAATACAAACTTTTATCCAAGACCATCATAACTCCACAACAGGCCAGCTACAAGATACGTTGTTTTAGCTGATACTGTGTCCAGTATTTTTTATGTGTAAAAAAATAAAATAAATAGAAACATCTGCGTAAGACCTGCATAAGAACAACTGGACAAACCCTCTGTGATGTCACCTCACCTGGCTTTCTGAAGAGTGTTTTTTAAGCATCTCTTCATCTTCCTGCACAGTAGCGTGTTGGTAGGAATTGGAACCACACACTGAATCCAAAATGAGCTTAGAAGCTTCGTAGAACACACCCACCTTAATTCAGTTACTGGAAGTTACCTGCTTCAGCTTGGATGGCGGAGTTTATGCTGGCTTATGATACTTATTAATATCCAAACATTCGTATTTCAGATGTTGCTCGTGAAATGAGTGCTGCCAGAGCTGAAATGAAGACCAGCAGAGACCAGTAAAAACTAAAAGCAGCTAACTTGTAAGGTGGGCATGTTCCTGCCAGCTTTCAGTCCTGCTCCTTTTGCCAGTTTCCTGACTTTTGGAGTGACCAGGCCTGGGTTATGTCACCTCCTACAAACATAGTGCTGTACACTACAATGAAAAGAGGTTTCTTGAGAAATCCACGAGTGATGTCACAGGGCATTTGTCTTGTGCAGTATATGAGACTCCTCCCCATCTGGATTTATTCCCCAGCCCCGTCCCATGCCAAAGTATCCACTGAGAAGAAATTGAACCTCTACATGGCCCAGATAAATGGGAATTGTGTCTGGCAGGCCATTTAACTGTAAAGCATATACTTAATCATGTGAAACACAATCCTCAGCTGTGGAGGCCTTGACAAAGGTTTTTTTTTGCTAAGTGTAAAAGGGGACAAAAAGGGCCATATAACTTTCACAGCAGTTTCTTGTCAGCAACAAATCAAAAGAAGTAAGAAATATTTCCAAAATTGAACCCTAAAGTTCAGATTTTTCAAGGTTAAAACTTACAATGGGTAACATTTTAAGATGAACAAATAAATGAGATGGTAATTACATATTTTTGATCCTGTTTTATGGTCATCAGTATTTCATGCCCCCAGTGCCAATTTCAGCACCGACAGGACACCAAGACCCATCCCCTCTGCTGCCACCCCTCCCCCACCTGCACCTGACTTATGTGGCCCCTCCCACTGGTGGTGGACCCAAGGTGGGGAGGTGTTTCTTGTAATAATTTAAATCTCCAAATGCATAACATAGTCTTACCTTAGTGGCTGTGCCCAAACATGCCGCCAGTTGACGTCTACATCAGGGTGAACCAAGTGGCACAATCCATTCATTTTAAATGCTCCATTCTCGTGTTTAACAGTTGCATGTGCTGAGAAAACACACGCAGAACAGAATATCACATATTTTATGATTTTCTTAGTGTAGCACTTCACTTGTTAGTTAAAACAGTTGGAATGGCAGTCTTACCAGTAAGTTCATATTTCAAGAAATCCATGGTTGATGAACAAAGGGAATTCAGCAAAGTTACAAGGTCCGAGTCCTTCTTCTCCACACTAGCAGTTGTTGACACATTATAAATGGGTGAGGAAACCTTCAGACTGGCACTTAGAGCACCAAAGGTCGGGATGAACACGCTTGAAGGCAGATACAGGTCAATTTCAGGGATTTCGACCTTCTGTGCTGGTATAACAATATTTGGAAGCTCAAAATTTGAAATCTGACTTGTGATTTCATCCATGCTGACGGTGTACTCTCCAAGGCTGAAGGATTTTGGGAGTGTGAAAGATGACACTGAGATATCATGCTGTGGGACGTTGAATGCCACGAATGATGTTTTACCCTGTAGATAGTCTGTGTTAATGTCGTAACTGGGCACTGACATCACTGGAAGTCCCGGCAGCATGATGTCAAATGCCTTGGTGGTGATTACTTTAGGGATTTCAAGGTTCTTTGGATCAACTATGAAAGGCTCCACATGCAAGTTGGTGAATGGAACATGAAAGGCTGGGACTGAGATGGCAGGAGGAAGAGTGAGATGATCTGGAACCTCAACATCTTCAAAACGCATGTCTATATTCCTGATGGACTGGGGAATTTCTTTTACCCAAGAAGGCACTGTGATCCTGATCTCAGGGATGCTGAAAGTGACACCCTCTTCAAATAGTTTAGATGGTATGGCGTAATCAAAGCCATTCATGCTCTTCGTGTATACAACAATAGAGGAGATGTTAACAAACTGTGCGTTGTTCATATTTGTGACCTCATCAAATTTAAGCACATCCCACAGGCTCTTCTGATAAACAGGAAGCCTGATTGAGTTCAAGATTGTGGGGTGACCCTCCATCGATCCAATCAATTCCATGCGTACTTCAGATTCATCGTTGGACACAGACAAATCACAGGCATGGATGACAGATCCCAGCTGTTCCTTTCCACGCCAGGTGAAGGACTGCTTCTCCGAGCTGATGGCCAGGTTGATGCTCTGAACGATCCCAGCATCACAAAAGTCACTCAGCTGACTGGCATCAGTGCTTAGGGTAGCCCTCAGTGTTCTTATGGGAACAAAATCAAGTTCTCCCTTAACAACATGCTTTCCGTTGGTGTTGAAAGACACAAAGTCAACTTTATTAATGCTGGTGTAATCGAGTGTTGCAAACACACGTCGCAGTGAGAGTTCAGCAGCCATGTTGTTGTCCAAATTAAACAGGAAGATGCTGCTGTCGGAGCTCCGTTTCAGTCGCTCTTGTTTATCAACGTTCAAGTTCAAGGCAGTGCGGGAAGTCGATCGTATACCATTAACGTTCAGATAGAGACTCCCCTTATTTTCCAGATCACCGGCAAAATTACAACTGTTCATTAGCGTTATATCTGACTTGCCTTGGGTAGAAGCTTCCACTGAAACAAAAGAGGAGAGCGCTTCCAGTTCCCAGATCATCTCCAAGTTTCCTTTGCCCACAGACTCAATCGCAGGTATGTTAAACATATACTGCAGACTCTTCTTTGAGGAAAGGTTCGGCTTTGCCTTGGTGTCTCCTGTGAGTTGCTGATTGAATTCTAGTTGGAGGAAAGGTAAATTGAGTTTTACAGAATTGGCTACAGAACCCTCCAGGCTTCTCTTGGTGAGACTGACTGCACATTCATGGCTTGCTTCCACTTTGTTGTGCTCCAGTGACACCGTGGTTGCCAGTTTCAGTCCCCTCTTCCTTGTCAAACTGGTGGTGCCATCAATTTTTCCATTCAAAATGTCAAACACAGACACTGAGGAAGCACCAAACCGAGCAACAATGTCTAACTGATTGTACAAGCCTGCATAAGCACCAACAGTGATATCAGTGGACTTAAATGAGAAGTCAAAAGTGATGTTGCCCATTGCTGGGATCACAATGTTGTCCTGAACAGCTGGTAAAGTGAAAGCAGGCAGCTTTATTTCGCTTAAAGTTTCTGGAACATGGATGACAGGGAACCTGGGTGACGGCAGCACAAGGGTGTAGGATGGCACATGGAAACCAAGAGCTGGAACTTTGAAGCTCGGTGTGCTGACTTCCTTGGGAACAAAGTAGCTAAAGGCTGGCATCTCAGCCCTGAAAGCAGAGACCTGAATGTTCAGTATTGGTATCGTGTATCCAGGGATTCTGAAGATTCTTGGCGGCAGACCAGAAGTGTCAATTTTGTGTTTGATGTACTGTGACTTTGCTTCATTGTATGAATCTTTTAGACATGCAACTGCTTTGTCTCTCCATGCTTCGAAGTGAGCCTGGATGATTTCGAGATTGTCACTGATTGCATTGTAAATTGGCTCAAGGTGCAACTCAAAGCTGTGCACATCAGGGTTCTTGTGGTACTGAAGCTTCAAATTCATATCAAATGACTGCTGAGGACTGATGAGCAAGGATCTGAATCCAGCATCTTCCCAGAGAGAGTAGTCTCTTACTTCAGGGGTTGTCATTTCAAAATAAGGGATGAAAATCTCTGGGATGGAGAGGGGAACAGTCAGAAAGTCCAAGTTAGCCTCTCCATTGACAGAAGAGTGGAAGTAAACGTCCCTTTCATTGTTTTCTGCTGTGAAGTTGTGGCTGTACTTGTACTGATTGAATCTTGCCAAAGCAAACCAAGAGGCATGTTGTTTCTCAGAGTTTAGAACCAAACCATAATCATGCTGAAAATCCACTTTACCTGTAAGTTTCAGGGGAAAGAACATTTTAGAGTTAATTTTGTTCTTAACATCAAAGAAGATCTCGAATGGATGGGCCAGGAATTCCAATGAATTGGACATGGCTCCTGTCAGACTTTCAGTGAATTCAGCCTCATGAGAGGCGGTTAGGGCAGCCTTAAAGTCCCCAACGTGAGCCTCTCCGCTAAAAACCAGGACACTGTTTTTGACAAATGGGGCCATGGTTTCACATTTTCCTTCCACAGTGATGTAGCTCAAGATCATAGATTCAACAGTCAGCGTTTGTTTGGCTTTTAAAGTCTTACAGTCTGTTTCTCCTTCAATGGTCAGCTTTGCAGTGCTAAAATCAACATTGAATTCAACATTACTCGTATGTGTGCCTTGATCAGAGTAGTCTTGAATGGTCCACTTTCCATCAGCAGTAGTTTGGCCAGTCACCTTAATGAATGCAGAGTCCATCGTGGCTGATATGCTTTGTTTAAGTGACGCTTGGCTTGAAGTATCAAATGATGGGATGTCCAGGTTGTGGTCGTAGTTTGTGTGTATAACTACATGGATTCCATTCTTTAATGTAAGAGCCACATTATTATCCAGGTCTGCCATGTACATTTGGGTTGTGGCCTTGGTGGTGGTCTTGGCAGAAACCTCTGCGGAGGAGCCAGTGAGCATCAGAGATCCTTCGTGATTAATGGAGAACGCCATATGCGTAGCCCTCACTGTTTCTGTGAATCTCAGCTTCTTCATTCTGGGAGCTTCCACCTGAGCAGTGGCTTCAAAGCTGTATTCCAGAGGCGCGATGGGTGATGTGGCACTGGAAGAGACAAAGGCTGTAAACTGAGGGTTTCTCAGCGAGGACGTTGAGTTCTCAAATTTCCCTGTAATTAAAAAGTTGTAGTGTGGAGAGCTGATGCTAAATTCTCCCTGGAGTTTCCCAAAAAGTGGGAAACAAATGTCACTGGGGACCTTGGGTGATTCCATGTCCGGAATTGAAAGCATTGTGATTTCAAAGTTTTCAAGATTTAATTTAGGGATTTTGATAGCTGGAACCCTTATTTCTGAAAGAGTTATTTCTGAAAGTGTAAGGTCTGGCAGATTAGACAGGTAGAGAAATTTTAGGTCACCAAAGATGTCCTCCAGTTCAGGCGTCTGGATCTCAAAATGTTTGATGTTATCGATGACTGCAATTATCTTTGCTTTGATCTCATTCAAGTCTACAGTGAAGGCAGGGACCGTGTACCAGTTGAGGATGGTGAATTCGGGGGCTGATATTTGATCTGGGATGCTGATGTCATGCAGTTTGTTCAGGTTGATTGTGAATGCAGGTATTTCAAGGTCGGTTAGCGGGACGGTGAACGTGGGAACTTCAATCTTGGCTTCTTTCAGCTGGTCCAAAACTCCATCTACAGCTTGCTTGATCTGGTCAATGACCTCATTGTCATTGGCCATTTTTGTGATGTTCTCGATCAGTCGGTTAAACTGTGCAGAAATGTAAGCCACATGTTAGTGTAGGAAATCACTCACTCTCTTGAGGTGGACATACATTTCCTCTTTGATTGTCCATGTCTAGGATTCTTTGTCTCGCGTCCTCAAGCATGTCCTGCACTTTCAGCTGAATGTCATTGTAAAAACGCAGCATCTATTACATCCATCAGGCTCCTCAGAGCAATCAGCGACCTTTGTGTTTTTTAACTCATCCAAATATGCATAAATGGAACTTTGGATCTCTCTGAAAAACTCCCTGAGAGCCTCAATCTTCTTCACAATCTCGTACTTTTTATCTCGTCATTGAGGTATTTGTCAGCTCCGCAATTCTCACATTTGTCTCATTACAAATGTGCTGTAATCAAAGTCCTTCGTTGACTCCAGTATTGAGGAGATTTGTTTGTTGAGGGTCATCAACGGTTTTTTTAAAGTCAGTGGAATGGATCCAGTCTGTTAAGCTGTGCAGGAAGTCCATGACTTTATTGTAAACAAATTCAAATTTGATGGATTTCAGAGCTTCAACCACCATCTGCACAGTCTCCTCAACTTTAAACTCTTTGACAAGAATCACTGTCTGGTCCATCAAATCTTTCAAAATGTCATCAAGATCATATTTTAAAAGGAGATCCTTAAAGTAGGAATACACGGCATTCAGCTTGTTGGGAATTTCGTATTCATCGATCCAGTTGACAATGACGTCATTCATGGATTCCATTATTCTCGTGATCTCCGAGATTGGGATTTGGTACGAAAGCTGGTCAAGGTATGAAAGCCCAGTCCAAAAGACAGAAGCAAGTCCTTCACGTCTTCCAGAGCGGCTGAGGTTAAAGTCCTCAATGATCTGTTTTCAGCTCAGATAGTTTCTCTCTGATTCTCTCCAGATTCCATATCTGGAATCGAGTTCCTGCAGGAACGCAACGCTGCTATCCTGAAGCTTCTGTAGGTCGATCTGTTGAATGATGTCCTCCATGACAACGAGCGCCTTGACAAAACGACTGCTTAATCTTGTAGTTGTCATCAAAGGCCTGGAGCTGATCTTTGACATATGCAAGTACATCTGTTATCTTGTCGTTGAGATGTCCCTCCTTTACAACTCTTCAGCTGGCAGAGATGAGCTCTTGAATTGGGTCCCTGACCCTATGATCGTATTTTCCCAAATTCCGTCTGAGATTACTCAGTGCGAAGCTCCAAGTCATCTATCGTCACAGCAAATTCATCTATCAAATAATCAAGCTTTCTTTTACTCGGTTCACTTTGTTTTCCAAGTCCATATCGTGCATGTAGTTTCTCACCTTCATAGGCAGCTGCTGTAAGCCATCTTTGAAGCCAGTGATTAGTTGATTAATGTCTAAATTCTGGATGAACTGTTGGAGTGACTCCAGGCCTTGAACGAGCACGGTCTTGAGCTGCTCAAAAGCAGCAGGGAAGCTCTCGATGAATGGGATCTCAATGATGTGACAGTCACTGTTCTTGTCATATTTCAGGAAGCCAGCCATGCTGACTTTTTCTGGTTCTGGTGTCAATCCAACATGTCTGCTGATGATGTCTGTTTGCATGACTCCAGAAAACTCAATACCGACCTTCTTAGGGTTGTTGTAAACCGCGATGAACTGCTCGTATTGTGGCTTGTTCAGTTTGGAGGTCATTTTCCAGTCCACAGATTGGTCATTAAGAGACACCAGACCTTCACATTTGTTTTCTACACTAGTGGAAGATTTCCCGCTTGGAAGTGTATGTTTGGTCGATACTTGGTTGTCATGGGACCAGGCCAAAGCGAGGGGTGCGGCTTTGACCAACAGCTTGCTAAACAGCTGTCCAGTGTGTTTCCCGTGGAGGTTTATTTCTCCGTCACTGTTGATGACACCATCAATACTCAGACTAAAAGGCAGAGCCATGGTGCGAATGTAGCCATCGAAGCGCAGAGGCTCAGAATTTATTCTCGCCTCACACTTTGATGTTGAAGAAAATCCAGCAAACTGAAGTTCACAGCTGTGACCTAACTGGGCATCCATCACATTTCCAGATGTGCTGTACTGAACTGAACCAGCCATGTCATTGTAGGAGAGTTCATATGTATGTTTAAATTTGTTTTCCTCTCCATAAGCTGCTGTTATGCTCCCACTGAGATCCACCTTAACTGGTTCGAGCTTCATGTGGACTTCTTTGTTCAAACTGAGCTCATAAAGCCTAAGGTCATTTGTCATATTTAGTGATATGATAAAGGGCTTCACATCTAGCTTGGTGGTTTGTTTGTAGTAAATGTCATCACAGATGAAGTTATCTGTCTTGGAGTGGAGGTTGAAGGTCCACAGAGTGACGGTTAGTGTGTGGCTGTTTTCTGTTTTCATTTGCCTCAACGTTGCCTTCGTGTTCCCGGTGAAAGTCAGAGCTCTTCTGTTCAGAACCAGATTTAAGCTGTTCGTGGTGGCTGCGTCATATGCATGGCCCTTCAGATCACCGTGTAAAGAGGCCTCAGAAGCAGTAATTTACCCTTGATGCTCAGCTCTCCTCTGCCCTCATCGCCCATTGTTTTGGTGGTGGATGACAAGGATGCTCCCTTTCTGTTTATGACAACATTGAAGATGTTATCCATCGTCACAGGGATACACTGAAGGTTGTTGCCATCACTTCCAACTCTAACAGACTTCTTAAGTAATGCACAACCTAAAGTAAGGGATGACTCAGAGTTCACGTCAATCCCGTTTGAATTGACATGTCCAGTTATGAGTGCGTAGACTCTATTTCTCTCATCGTCTGCCTGTGATTCAATCCTGAAGAGGGACATATGGCTAGATATGCCAAGCTCAACTTTGTTACTAAGGGATTTGCCCAAGGCTTGGCCAGCAGCACTGGACTCAAGGATCATTATGGCATCTTTATACTTGAGTTCTGCTACATGCTTGAAGATGTCCCTCTGAGCGCTGGTTCTGGAGACAATGTTCAGCTCCGAGTTTGCGTAACCTCCCTGGATGGTGTTATGGAGCTGGATGAATGGTGAGTCAAAGCGCAGGGTGGATTCTCCTCTGCCCTGTCGATCCAGAGGACGCAGGTTGTAGCTGTGAGTGTAGGAAGCGTTGCTGTGGAAGTAACCAAGCTGGAGGAGTCCATCCACAGTGCCATCTCCTGATACTTCCTCTGAGTCAAGAGTGGAAGTTGACTGAGCAGAGTAGAAGAGGGAGGCATGAAGGCCTAATGGACTCAAGGCCTTCAGCTTGTAGTTTGCATTTGCATTCAGTTTATTTGTGACCCTTAACGTTTCTACAAGACTGACGCTTGTATCTATGAGACTGTGGCTGAAGGAACTGTTCAGGAGATACTTTAGACTGTCGTCAGATCTTCCGGAAATCATCCCCGCCCCTTGAAAAAGAAAGAGAAAAAGATGCCTTTTGTAAAAACACTGTAACATTATTTATTTAGCAAAATGAAGTCAAAGAGCAAAGAGTTCAATCTTTTACAGTAAGAAAAATTATTCCCAAGTGGAAAATATTCAAAAGTGGTTAATCTTCCCATGAGTGGATGCCCCAGTAAAATTACGCCAAAGTCAGACCAAACAATCCTCAGAGAATTACAACAAAACCCAAGAGCTCCATCTCAGAGCCTCCAGGCCTCACTGATCATGTTTAAACATTGGTATCAGCACAGTTAGAAGAAGACTAAACAAATATTTTTGGTTTTTCTTAAAACAACATGGAAGCACAAATGAGGTTCGCAAAATTGTGTCACAAAACATCTTAACAAACCAGCAGACAATGTCCTACGGACAGATGAGACTAAAGTGGAGATGTTTGGTCTTCATGTCCAGAACGACGTTTGGAAAAAAACCAAACACAGCATTAACACTTCATACCCACTGTCAAGCACGGTGGAGGAAGGGTGATGGTCTGGAGCTGGACACCTGTCAATCATTGAGTGGACCATGAACTTCTCTGTAGACTAGAATATTCTAGAGATAGATGTGAGTACTTCCATCTGACAGCTAAAGCTTGGCTGAAACTGGCTCATGTGACAGGAAATGATCCCAAACACAGCAGCAAATCTACATAGAATGATTAAGAATAAAGAATCAAAGTTATGGAATGACCGGGAGCTTTTTCAGATGCTGTGGTGCCACTTTCAGAGAGCTGTTGTGAATTAAAAGAGGGGAACTAATGTTTGCACGGATGTAGCTCTGGGCTCGAAAGACAAGGTTTACTGTGAAACTCTGTCACCTTCCCTTCAGCTCATCCTTTCAGACAGAATTCACAATGTTTACCTTCAAGTTTGTAGGACAGCAGGTTTAGCGGTGATTCCGCTGCGGACTTGTAATGTGCCACATAGCTGGGGACATCAGCGGTGTTGTTGCCCCCCCTGATCGAGCCTTCCCAGCTGTAGAAGTTGCTGTCGATCTTGCTTGATACTTCGGCGAGTCCGAGTAGGGGAACGGTCAGATCCAACGAAGGCGGTATGGAGAAGGATGGCAGTGGATACTTGTTGGCTGGGATGTGCAGACCTATCTGAGGCAAATCAACAACCGGCACAGACAGAAACTTTGGAAGATTTAATTCTTCTGACGTCTTCCTTCTCCCAGTGGAGGACGAAAGGTGACAACCACCTTATCCTTGTTGAACTGGGTATCGGAACAAACTGTCACTGTTGGAGTGAAACAACATGCATACGGTTAAATTCTGTTAAATTTCATTCCCATAAACTCTAAACTCTTAAATGGTTGCTTAAACACTCACGACTGCAGAAAGAGTTTTTCAGGCAGAGCTGGCAGGGTCAGATCTGAGATGCTTCTCTTACTACGAAGATTTGCGAGAGATGGGAATCGTTCAGTCAGCTTGTCCAGCCAGATGTTACCTGCCTTCAGACCCACAAAAACAACAGAAGTCATTTTAATATTTTGTAGGGGGCAGACTTGATGGAAGTATTTCAGGTAGCAGCCTTCAAACGGGAGTGAAGATCTCTTTCAGGCTGCTTAGCTGAGCTACATCCCGAATTCTTCCGGACCAAACCGGAAACGATCAAAAAAATAAGAATGATTATACTCTGTTAGGCTGTTATTCAGGGATCAGGGGTCAAAACAGCAAAAGTGATGATAGCTGGCTTTTAACCTTCACCAGTTGGCACACCACGCCTCTTATTATGCATACTAGTTTTGCTTTATATATATATATATTTACTCCACATGTCTGGAAACAAACTCCCAGAAAGACTCAGATCAGCTGAAACACTCAGTTTATTTAAATCCAGGTTGAACACTCACCTGTTCTCAGCTGCATTTGAGTAAAGCTCCAAATTCAAAACTTAATCACATTTTAACCACTGATTTTATCTATTGTTCTTTTTTCTTTCTCTCTTTTGTTCACGTTTTAAATCATGCTTTTTAATACCATTATGTGAATTTCAATGTCTCCGTAAAGCACTTTGATTCACCTTGTTGTTGAAGTGTGCTGTACAAATAAACTTGCCTTGTCTAGTGGACAGTAGAGGAACTGCAGGTCTGGATCCAGAACCTAGTGGTCATTGTTTTGTGGTAATTATGTTTTATAGAGTCATCTCTGTAGTTCATCAACTAACCATGAATCAGTAATATGCACATAGAACTCTTAGTTCTTTTTACCTGCCGTTGTTTATGTAATAATTACACGCGGGTCATGTTCTGGGTCTCTGGAAAGATCCTAGAGACAACTTGGGTTGTAATAGACGCTAAATAAATAAAATTGAAGTGAACTGAATTAGAGGAACTGCAGTTTTCTTTATTTCCTGCTTAGTTATTGCACGTCGGCCGACTGTAACACTGATGTGGACCACAGTCACGCTGCTATTCTTAGAATCATGCATCTTTAAATTGGTGTGGATTGGAAGTCTTTATTTATTATTTGGGTTGAATGAAATCAGTTGGGAGAGCAGAACTTTAGGTTTTTGGTATATATAATTTCTTCTCATCAAAATTCTTTCATTACTTCATGAAGACTTACTGGACTTAAAACACATTTACCTCAATTCCTTTGGTGACTATGTGGCGCAGCTTCATATCAGTCTTCGTCACTTTCTGGTCCAGGAGATCATCGATGAGCTTCTGGAGCTGCTCGTGTTTCTCCTCTGCATTTGGGATTATTTTCTCTATCTCTGAATTCAGGTCCGTTTTCAGTTCTATCTCAAACTTGTCATCATCTGTGAAGAGAAAATCCAAATTGACTCACAGAAATATAAAAGAAACACTCCAAGATCGTCATGTGAACTGAAAGACGGTTACCGTATTTTAGTTGGGCGTTCTGTTTGTATGAGGTCTCAAGGAGGTGCGCGACCGTCTTTAGGTCCAGGAGCACATTCTCATCCTTCTTCAGGACGGCTGTGACAGATGCGTCGGTTTTTAGAGCAGGAATGTCCATCTGCAGCTGCAGGATGACCTCTTTCATCATGTCCAGTCTGTTTAAAACAGGTATGTGGTTTACAGAGCAACGGGGCTTTGAGCTCTAAAGTTTTATGCTTTTCCAGGTTTCCGGACTTACCTTGCGCGTCCGACAAGCGTCAGCTGTGGGATGTTCTTGTTGGTGACATCAATGGTAATGCCTCGTATCTTTTTTCCTTCATAAGCATCATCGGTGACTGCCAGCTTTATGCCAGCTTCCACGTCATAGTCAGGAACGACCACCTCAGTGGACATGATGTTTGTATTGCGGTTGTAGTTAAAAGATGCTGTGGCCTCCACTGGTTCGTCACCTGGTAACGGCAGAAATTAGACTTGTTGGTCAAGGTTTATCTCTAGTGGTGGTTTCAATGCCCATTGCTTTAGTTTTTTCTTTTTTTGCTCTACCAGTAAGATCCTGATCTCTTCTTCCAAAGAGTCCCGGTCGATGTGACAGAAAAAGCAATTCACGTTCACAATTTTAAATATTAAATGTAAAAAACACAGAAGGCTATTAGTAAATGAAAAAATGTTGCATCTGCTATATTCAAAATGTATTTTTTTAAAAATAATCTCCCAGGCAATACTAAGTACCCCCTCAGTGCTCTGACAGGATTTATGTGGTTGCACCTTTTTAATCATCAATCATTGATGAATTGATTATCAGCAGGTGTGCAGACGTCTATAAAAGCAGGTGTTTTGGCAATTTTTTGGTCTGGAGGATTCAGGTGTGTGTTAACATAATACTAAGAGGGAAAGACATCAGCAGTAGTCCCACAGAATCAATTTTTGCTTAACATCAATTCTGCAAATGGTTATAAAACCATTAAAACTATTCCAGTATTCCTGTTCAGTATTCCACACAGAGAAAGATCAATCACAACTGGAAGATGTTTCAGACAGTTGTCAGTCTCTGGATGCCCCCAGCTAATTTAGCCAAAGATCAGACCATAAAAAGTTCAGAGAAAAAAAAATATCTAAGAGTTTTTTCATAGAGCCTACAAGCCTCATTGGACACAGAAGAATCAGAAGAAGACTGAATGAGGACGGTTTGTTTGGAAGTGGTTTCCAGGAGAAGACCTATTCTGTCTAAAAACAAAATGGAAACACGACTGAAGTTCACAAAACTGCATCAGAACAAACCACAGGACTTCTGGGATAATGTCCTATGGACAGATGAGCCCAAAGTGGAGTCGTTTGGTCTTCATGTCCAGAACCATGTTTGGAGAAAACCAAACAGCATTTCAGCAGAAACACCTCAGACCCACTGTCAAGCACGGTGGTGGAGGGATGATGACCTGGGACTTCACTGACTGGACCATGAACCCCTTTGTACACCAGAGTCTTCTAGGAAAATGTGAGGACATCTGTGACAGATTGAGATTGTCTGTCAGACAGAAAAGATTTTAGAATGGCCTGGTCAAAGTCCAGACCTGAACCTGATTGAGATGCTGTGGAGGGACTTTCGGAGATGTGTAGAAGTTCAACTCCACACACATCAATGAACTGAAGCAACACTGGAAAGAAGACTGGACAGAATTCCCCCTCAACCACGAGAGACAGGAAGTCAGACCAAAAAAGTTATTTCAGCTTAAGTTGGAATCTGCCTACTATTAAATCCTGGGGGTACTTAGTACTGCCCACATTACTTTTTTGTCTTTTAGTTTTATCTTGTTAAATAAATAATGGTTTGGTAATATGAGATTAGAAAAAGTGTCACCAACTTCTGGACAAGACTGAACTGTCCAAATCTTCACATCATAAAATCACACCTTCGGCTCTCAGGGTTAGTTTGTAGGCCTCCAGTCCTTTGGGACGACCCCTGGTACCCTCTCTGGGCGTTTCATTGGTGATGGTGGCTGTGTACTCAGAAACCTTCCCCGTGGGCTGGATTTCAACTGCAAACCTGAGGAAATAACACTGTTTCTTTCAGTCTGGCCTAGTTTATCTGCTTTGTTTATCTGGTTAAAGTGACTGCTTCACCAATAAGTGTGAAGGTTTCATGCTGAAACTCTTTCTTACTTTGTTTCTCCATTCAGGGGGTAATACGGGGCCTGGTCTTCAGAAGTCGCATTGGAGTAGCGCACTATCGTACACAGATTCAGGCCGCTGAACAGGGGCTGGCAGTCAGTTGAGTCGACCCGATCTTCTACCAGGGACGGCACTATCTTAGTCTGACCAGACGAGATGGACAGCAGCTTGTTGCTGGATTTAGAAACGGACACGGGAGAAATGTGAGGAAAGACAACAGGACATCACCTCTGAGAGGTTTCCATAGTTGATCCGAGGCACTGCCGACCTGATGCTGACCAGCTGGGTGCTGGACGTGGGAGCAGGAATGGACAGTCTAATCTGGTTTCTTCTCACGGTGATTCTTGCTTTGACAGAGCTCTCGTGGTACGCGCTTGTGTGCATCTCAATCCCAGCATCCACGTAGTCGGGAATGTGAATGCCCATGTGGGTGATGAACTCAAGTTCGACTGATGGCATGAAGGACAAGTCCGTCTGCAAGACGAACAATGAGGCGGAAACACTGATCCAGATGTGCACAAGTAAAATAATGAGATGGAGAGGAAGTGATTTACCATCGATGAAGGAGTCATGCCTCCTCTGGCTCCAGGCGCAAACACGCCGGACAGGGAAAATTTCAGAGGGAACCCAGCAGCAGTGGGTAGAGAGAAGGCGTTCTCCATGAAGATGTAGTGAAAGAAGAGCTCATTTTCAGTTGAAGATGTCAGCTGGAAGAAAGCCTGATGGGAAGAAAACGAAAGGTTACTGCATGTTGAGCTGGAAAGTCTTTGAACCGAAGCATCAGTGACGTCAGAGCAGGTTCAACTGACCTTGGAGCCATGTCAGTTCATCTCTTTAAGCTCTGTGATACTGAATAAACTTGTTTAAATGCAAAAGATTCACCAACGTTCAACACTGATTTGTCCCTTGTCCCCAGCGCACAGAGACTTCTCCAGATTCTCCGAATATTTTGATGACATTTTGTACCGTAGATGATGAGATAGTCAGAGTTTTAGTAACTGTATGTTGAGGAGCTTTGTTTTGAAAATGCCTCACACCAAAAAGGATTGAAATAAAACAAATGCTATCAAAAGTGGAGACTTTGAGTATTCATTTTAAAGTTTTCACAAACAAAAATGGCTTTTATAACTTTAACAGCTGTTTTAACAAAGGGGTACAAAAGTATTTCATCACAAGGGGACATAGCTGCAAATATAACTATAAGTTTAAATACTTAATAAATCTTACTTTGTTAAAGTTCCTTATCCATCTGCCATTCCACCAGCACTCATACATCTCCGCACCATAACACTTCCTCCACCATGTTTGACAGATGATGTGCTCTGCTTTGGATCATGAGATGTCTTTTTCTTCTCTAGACATTTCTATTTTGGTTTCACCTGAACAAAGAATCTGACTCCAGAACATGGGAGGCTTTTGGAGATGTTTTTTGGTGAAGTCTAATCTGGTCTCCTGTTCTTGAACGTTATCGGTGGTTTCTGCCTGGCTGTAAACTCTGTGTTTGCATCTACTGTGGTGTATAAAAGTAAATTCGTAAAAGTATAGTCCAGATGCTGTACATCTGGGTCTACTGACCTGATAAGTTGCAGATGATCCTCCACATGTTCCTTTTTAGTACCAATTACTTTTTCAGCCTTTTGTTGTTTGTGTACCAACTTCTTAAATGTGTTGCTGCCATCAAATTGAAAATGAGCTCATGTTTTTGTGAAATATTGAATAGTCTTACATCCAAGATGTGACATGTTTTCTGTGTTTTATTGTGAGTGAAATTTTTGAAATTGCCATATTTTTGTTTTTCTTTACACATTACAGAGTATTCCAACTATTTTTTGAAACTCTAAAAGTATAAATATTAATATTTTTTGAACACTTTTGGATTCTTTTTCAAGGCTGTACCCTCCAAATATCTAAGAAATTCATGTCTTATTATGTTTTCTATCATTTATTTTACAAAGTTCAAGGACTTTGAACCTCTCTGACCTGTGCAGGCAGGATCCTTAAGATCATGTGGTAGTACATGAAGACGCTCTCAAACATCTTTCTCATTTCACTGGTCTTCAGGTATCCGATCTCGTTGCCCAGAAGCCGAAGATACGCCATGGCTTCAGGAGCCTGAGAGAAACGCACGTCGTTCACCAGCTTCTGGAAACTGTCTTTAATTGCTTTCAGGTGATCTTCTTCAACCTGAAACGGCATCAGTGGTGGACGTTCACATGAAGATGATTCATTTGTTATTTCACAGACAAATAAACGTTTTTGACTTTTCAGGAGTCAAAAACCTTCTCACCTGTCTCTTCATTCTGTCGTGACGAGGAAGAATCTTGTTGAGAATTTGTTGGAGTGCTGGAAAGTTGTCACAGGTGAGGTAGATGAGTCTGGAGATGGTTTCAGAGAAGAGGCCCTTCCTCCCAAAAAGACCTGCTATTGTTGGTTCAAATCCTGTTCCTTCAACACCAATCTAGGAAGGGGGCATTTTGTACATTTGAATTATCTTAGAAACTAAATTTCTGTGAATTCGCTGCATGAAGACCTTTGCTCCTAAAGTCACACCTCAAAAATGTCGTAGTTATGCTCGAAAGCCTTCAGTGTGGCCTCCAGCATCAGCTCCTTCGGCAGCGTGTCGTGGCCATCAAGGATGACGTCGCCCCGTATGGAGCCAAAACGGGAGTCCATTCTGTAGCTGCGTGATAAACCTTCAAAGATGGCTTTTGAGGGTGCCAGCTCGTCCTGCAGGGCCTCTTTAAGGTCTTCCTTGACTCTGTCAGGAAGGACATAGGTATCAGATTCGCCAGACAATGGTGGTTTACATGACTGCAAATTCTAGTGAAAACAAACATAAATTCAGTAAAATGTAGCAGCAAGCTGTGGTCAACCCAGCCAACGTCTATGTGGCCTCATCTGAGATGTAAAAGGCCTTAAAAACAGAGCCACATGTTGGCCACATTGGATTTGCTGTGGCCTTCACTGGGTACACAGAAGATGTTTGAACATGGGCCTTAAATGGGTTTCTTATCTGAGTCTCATTTTAGCCAACGAGATAAGAAGAGGGAAGTTCACACGTTTTTCTGCCCATTTATATCTCAGATGGGACTCACGTATAAAACCACATACACAAAATGAGTTGGACACCAGACTTTTACATCACCAGGGACTGTAACTGACTGTGTATTAAAACACATCAACCAAAGTATGGAGCCGGTCTCTCGTTTGCAGCTTTAACAGCCTCCACTGTACCTGGAAAACTTTCCACCAGATTTCAAAGGGTTTCTGTGGGACTTGGTGTCCTTTTATTCTGTGGAGGTCTGGCTCACAATCTCCGTTCCAGTTCATCCCAAAGGTGCTGGATGGGGTTGAGGTCAGGACTCTGTGTGGACCGGTCCAGTTATTCCACACAGAACTCATCTACCAGGTATTTATAGTTGTTGCTTTATGAACTAGAGCTCAGTCATGGTGGAACAGAAAAGGAGCTTCCCTAAACTATTTCTACAAAATTAGAAGCATGACATTTTTCAGAATGTCCCGGTACGCTGAAGCATGAAGGTTTCCTTCTCTGGAGATAAGGGGTCTAACCCAAACCCTGAAAAACAGCCCCATAACCATGATTCCTCCATCCCTTCTGCTTCATGACTTATTTGCTGTTGTTCCAAAACGTTCTAATAAGGTCACTTCCAGTTGATCCAGCAGGGAGGAAAACTGTCTTATTGTAAAGATATCATCCTGTCACAGAACCACGCTGGACGTCGCTGAGCTCTTCAGAACAACACTTTTAGTATCACAAATAATAATAATAATAATAATAATAATAATAATAATAATAATAATTTGAAAGAGTAATCCAAAGTCTGCCTGTGAAAGTTGTCAGATATATCAACAGGACATGTATGCGCTGCAAGAAAGAATCTTTGCCTTAAAAACCAAAAAAAAGACCTCATGAAACGCTTCCGACGGAATCCAGTGGTAAGACGTCCACATTTACTTCCTACTTTTCTAAGACTTTGTAAAGGCACTTAAAATTGACTTGCTGAGCCGAAGCAAAGTCAAAATATTGTTATCAATGAAGGATATGTTACATCACCTGGAAAAAAATTAACTAACTGATTGTAACCACTGTCAGAGCCAAATGGTACTGAATATAACAAACAGAAAGCCAGTAAAAGCAGCAGATGGACAGAATAACTGGCACATGTCAAGGTTAGAGATACTCTTGTGCTTGGAGACAGAGCCATATCTAATATAAAAAGATAAACTGAGTAGTTACTTGTGGCTATCCAAGTGCCGCCGTCTCTGACATCACAAAGCTACTGGCAAAAGACCAAGGGGTGAAACAGCTGATTGTTCACGTGGGGGCAGGGGACTTCAGAAAGAAACAGGCTGAAATTTACAAAAAAAAAAGACTCCTCATTAAGTGGCAATACTAACATTCATTAATGTACCTCTCCCAAACATTGATAGGAGGATAAACAAGTTTGGCCGGATGCTTCAGCTGAACACATGGCTGTCCAAAGTCTGTGAGGCCAGAGGACTGCATGTCATTGAGAACGTTAATCTTTTCTGGCAAGGAGATGATCTGTTTAAAAGAAAAGGCTCATACCTGAACTTTGGTGGAGTGAGAGAACTGGTGGAATCTAGGATCTAGGATAGGCCAGGAGTGAGAGAAGAGTCCCTGCCTCACCACCTAAAAACCCTGCAAAGGATTCCTCTACTACTGTAGCCACAGCAGCATCTCCACCACCCATAACACAGGATTTAGATGCAGCAGGTTCTCCATCACCATTGAGTTACAATCATTCTCAACAGATGACTTGAACGTGCATGTAGATGTCGCCCATGACAAACAAGCTAAAGAACTCACTGGTGTCCTTGAAAAGTTTGGTCCAAGACAGCATGTAACTGAGCCCACCCACAGCAGAGGGCACATTCTAGATGTGCTTATCTCAAGGGGTGTAGTTATTTCAAATGTGGATGTCGTCGATGTTGCATTACCTGATCATTTTTGTGTTTTCTTTGACCTGTATTACACCCAAACCTGCATTTGAGTCTGCAGTTGTTCAAGGAAGACTCATAAAAGAAAGCACAGGGACAAGGTTTATGGAAATTATTAGGTTTGAAAATACCCTGTGTTCTAATGTTGATGATCTGTTCAACTCTTGCAGGTGTGAGTGTGCAACCATGAACACTTACATCTACAGGCAATTGAGAATAATCAATCAACATGCATGTTTTTGGACTGTGGGAAGACACTGGAGTACCTAGAACCCATGCAAGCACAGGGAAAACATGCAAACTCCAGAAAGACTCCCACCAGGCCCGGGAATCGAACCAGGAACCTTCTTGCTGTGAGGCAACAGTGCTAACCACTAAGCCGGAGCTACAACCCATCCAGTGATTTTGACAGAACTAGTCTGGATGCAGGCTTTGAACTGGAACAGATCTTTGGCTGAGACTGAAAAAGTTTCACAGGAGTATAAGAACTGTCAATTACGCTTATTAAGAAACATTTCACGTTAAACTCTGACGTTTAGCTGAATTGAGCTAGCGACAGAGTGGCCAGTAGGTTTCACGTTCTGGACGGTTACTCACTGATGCATCTGTGGCTCATCAGAGTTGCGGATGTTGTTCAGGTGGGAGATCACAAAGCTCTTCAGCTGCTCTTCTCTCTCACTCAACAGACCAAGGATAATATTTCTTACAAAGTCCTGGTTGGGGTTTTTCATCAGAACCAAATAAGCTGCTACACGTTTCTCAACAGGGGTCCGAGTGTCCTGATACACTTCCATGAGAGTGCTCCTGATCTGTGGACGATGAAATGAGAAGTTAATGAGCTGTCTTGTAACAACACCAGAATGTGTTAGCTGGTTCTTTGATGTTGGATGTGAGCCCACCTCATCGTTGATGTCCATCAGCCTGAAAGCTTGTATTGCTACCTTTTGATTTAACAATGGGATGTCGGTTTTCTGGACACATCGCAGAATTGAGGAGATGAGTCTGGGACTGACATCCTGCATGGCCTGACCCATGACACCAATGACCTGGAGATTAAGAAGACATAAATGTGAGTGGAAAAAGTGGAACCATCAGAGATGCCACAGCTCTGTGAGCTGCTTGTATGACTTTCAGTACCTTCAGTGCAAGGAAGGAGAGCTCTTCAGGATGTGGATGAAAGTCAGAGTAGGTATCTTGGACATCTTCTGAGCAGTCATTCAAAAGCGTCTTCATGAACTCTGACACCTCTGTGACCACTGGAGTCACCTCTCCTTTATGAAACCTGTTAAAAAGAGCCAGATGATAAAATCTGAGGCTGGAGTTTCAGTTACAAATCTACTGTTGAAGGTATCCGTTCTCTTGTGGTCACCTAAGGGCTTTACAACCAACAATTGTCTTCTTTACTCACTTTTTCACCGTGTTTGCTAGAGCGTACATGATGGCCTTGCTCTGTTTATACTGAGCCATGCTGAGCATGTCCCGCACCCGTGCAGCATCAGGATCAGCCTGCAGACTTAGTCCATAGACCACAGCGTCCACCTCCAACCCCGCCCCATCGATGGTCCAGATAATCTGCATGATTGCGCTGGTGCACTCTGGAGTTCCACACTGGAACAGAGCCTGGAAAGTGAGCCACTTTGACACGTCCACCATCTCAGCCACCGTCTGGCTGAGCGTCTCGTTCCTGAGAACTCGCATGCTGGACACCAGCTTATGGAAGAGACTGGTCCTCTTCTGGCCCTGGTCTGTGCCCACCAAAGCCACAAGCTCCTGGAGGGTGCTCAGAACAGCATCCTTGGTTTGGACTGGAGCTTTGTCGTCTGGGTCTTCAAAGTGAAGAGGTTTGGCCTGGCTGTGGTCCACATCTGTGCTCCCACATGTTTCATTGATTATACATGTTAGGACAGGATATCTCTAGTCGTGCACTAAAACCAAACATGGCAGCTTCTAAAATATTAACTCACCAAACACCCTGTTGCTGCTTCTTTTCATGCTCTGGAAACTCAGATCCTGGCTCACCACAGATGACATTCCATTCTCTCTGAGAGTCAGATCAGAAGATGAGACTCAATGCTGCCCGATATGACACACCAACAGAAGATCTGACTCCAGATCAGGACTCACCCATGGGAGAAGGGCACGTAGATGTGTCTTTCTGTGCAGGTTGCTGTGGTGATGTGCCTTCCCCTATTATCAAACTGGTAGTTGCAGCTCTGAGTGCTTGTGATAAGTTTGGATAAGGGATTATTCTGGGAACAAAAAGTCATAGTGTGGATGAATATTTTGACCTTACGGGAACTTTAAATGTAAGTTTCCTGTACTGATGTTTGAAAGTTAAACAGATTTAGGACAGTATTTTACAGTGTGTAAATTATTTTCCTCACAAAGTCACATAAAGGTACAGAACAGTTATTCAAATATGTTTTTTCTTCTATATTAAACTCTAAAATATTTTTGTTACAGGAGAATAGGTACAGTCTTTCTTTGCACCTCAGACCTGGGTGTTCCTCTGGGATTGATTCTAGGACTTTTTGTGATTTATTCAAAAATGCTTCCATTTCAAATTCCTGATTAAAAAATGTGATGATGATGATGATATGCATCTTTATATCAGCTCTCCAGTGTTACGACTCTTAACAGCTGGTGAAGAGTCACAGTAGGTGACTTCAAGAGATAGGCAAGCCATCTGTGGAATTGAGGGCCTTCACTCTAGGACTGTCAGATGAAAAATAAAAAACATTACATTAAATTGTATTTAACAGAAAATGTTATCTATTTAGCAAACCTTTATCTAAACTTAAAAGAAGAGGAATACATTCAAAGCACATTTAAGTACACAGAGACTTGCAGGATGCCAAAAGGGTAATTTATAAAGGAAAAAGACAATTTAAAAATGTGAGCAAAAACAGCAATCAAAAACACATCTAGAAAATCCCCTTGAACAAAGACATATGAGGCAGATTAGGGTTATTTAGATTAGTTTAGTTCTATTAGACAAAAGAAGAGAAGATAAAAATGGAAATGTGTATTCTAGAGCTTCTTGAAGACAAAGAGGGACACCCCTGCTCGGATAGCAATTGTCAGGTGTTTCCACCAGTGTGGAAATAAGTATATTGTCAGCTGCTGAACCTGAGAACTACTGAAACATGGAACCCACCAGTTTTTGTAGCAGAGCCAGTGGGCTACTGGTCAGATCTCTGCCATAAAACTGGTCACACTGGGACAGATCTCTGGAAAGCGTCACATCTGTGGCGATGTCTTGCCTTGTATTCACCACGTATTCTGTTGAACACTGGCCATGCACAGAGTTCTGAAAAACGTGTGAAATACAGACATTCAGCTCTAAAGCAAAGCACATATATTCGTTTGACGTTTTATTTGCTCTACATCTGTCTGCACAGTCTTCCATGTCCTGTTAAAGTTGTGAGAAGTTACAAACCACAACGCTGTTCTGTCCATCCTGCAGATCTGGCACCAGAAGAGCAGAAACAATCCCACGCTTGATGTTGAGGATGTTCACCGGCTCGTCCGTTTCAGGGTAAAGCTGCACATGATTGTTGCTCTCCATTACATTCAAAGGGTTCCTGGGTAAAGAAATAACCACTTTATGATATTTTGCAGTTAACACATTCAACTGTATGCTTTGAATGTGTTAGTGAAAATCTTTGTGTCACAACTGAAAATAATACATCTTCTTATGTGCCTCCGGTCTGTGGCATTCCTCAGGGATCAATTCTGGAACTTCTTGTATTTTATTAATTACGGTTCCTTTTTAGACTCCTGATTCAAAATGTGAATTAACTTGAACTTTTTGTTTGATAAATACAATAAAATGGTTCAAAATTAATTATTAATTTATCTCCAGTGGGAAAATTTAGATATCACAGCAGCAAAATAAATAATCACAAACTGATAAGATCTGCCCCTCAAAAGCAGATCAGCCAATGAGTATCAGTTCCACAGGGTCCACAACTCAGATATCTGTAACTTTGAACTGTACAGAAAAACACTGGAAAATCCTGAGCTCGCATTAGTTTTATGAGGTATATGCCAAAAAATTAATAACAATAGTATGCATAGTAGCATCAGTACTTGAAATACTGATCCGAGGTATCCAGAGAGGATGATCAATGGAGTTTGTGAATGAGAATGTGGACTCAGATATACCGCCTGAGCACACATGGGTGGTATATCTTGTCAAACCTATAGAATAACAGGATTACAAACTAACCCTAACCCTGTTCTCCTACAGCACTACGTGTAGGTTAGTTGTTTCCTGTCATCTGTTGTAGCCTGTTCCATACTTCCTTAATGTTGTACTGCAACATCTTGGCCTCAGTCCATATTTAGATGTTATATGGATAAAGTGGAATAAATGGGATTATATGGATTCTATGACATACCAACTCTGTTCTCAGACAGATGATGATATATCCAGATGATGAGACAATTAAACATTTCTCAATTTTACACTAAGAAACATTATTCTGAATTCCGAATATACAATTCTGTTTATCTTTACTTCTGAGAGACTAGCTGACCTGTTGACCATTAACCTTACTAGTTGTAGATGTTCCTCCAGAGACCAGGTGTCTCTGGTTAGTACCTCTTCCAGGCTTTTGTTGCCCCTGCCCCACTTGCTTTAACAATCACAGGCTCTAAAATACTGTATGGCGGTGCCATCAAACTGAAAACAAGCTATTTATATATATTTATATATTATATTTCTAAGATAGTTAACTTTTGCAGTTTAAATATTTGATATGCTTAATATGTTCTCCTGTGAATAAAATACAAGTTTATGAATTTTGCAAATCACATTGAATTCTGTTGTAATGTAGATTTGAAACAGTACCCCATTTTCTTTGGAACTGGGGTTGTGCTATAGGGGTTGTACTTTGTACTGCTACACCTCACATTCTACATCCACCACCATCTGCCACTGGTATAATCATGTGAGGACTGTTTTGTACTAACTTCTCCATGCTGGCCCTGAAGGGCTCGGAGCCAGGCCCCGGCTGGAACACCGGCTGTCCCTGTGGATCCATGACGGACACCTCACTGAGTGTGCAGTCCCTGGTGTGTAGGATTAAGCTGCATGGCTGGGGGACTTCAACCTCTACCTGCGGACATGTGAGAGCAGACAGTGGTCAGTGGAGAGACGGAGCTCAGATAACAACTCTTATCAGTTCAAATACTTTTCACCTGACAAGACACTCTGGGGCCATTTCGGAGGTTGGCGGTTCCGACCACACCGTTTCGGCTCTCTGTGGTGTACTGGTACACATACTTCCTGTATGTTTTAAATCTGGAGGCCACTATTTAAAAGAAAAAAGAATCAGAGTGTTTTATTGACAGTTTCTTTATGGACAGAGCTCCAAAAGCTGATCACATGATTTCAGCCCATCACTAACTTCACTAGCAAAGATTTGTTTTTTTTTAATGACATATTTAATTAAATTAAGTATACCTCAGCAGCTACAAGAAGCATTTTAATTATGCTTCTTTTCTGCAGGTCACAGAAAATTGATATTGCATGAGTCTAGTGAAGTTTTCCTCCGGAATCTCATTCATGACAGTGAAACACAAAAGGTAAAAGTCAATTCAGAGCTGTAGAAAGTGAAGTTGGTTTTGTTCTTCCTCGTTCTTTGCTGTTATAATCTGAGTCTTAGTTTGAAACCACAGGCTGTATACATTTTATTTAATTTAATTCAAAATACTTTATTTATCCCTGAAGGGAAATTAAAGCCATACCCCTTTGGCATCACACATGAGTTTTCTGAAGAGTTGGTTTTAAACTTGTTTTGGGTCTCTGCACAGCGCCAGATTGGCAGGGCATGACTCCGTTCGATGTCTGGTGAACTCAAAAATGGGTAAAAGGCAGAGCACACAAGCCCGGTCTCTATAAACTAGCTATTTGAGCATGGCTTAGCTTATGCTAAGCTATGAAGCTAACTAGCGTAACTCTACATTCTGGTCCTCGGACCCTTCCAGCTGGATTTTGCAACCTGGTTATCGTGGCTGGGTTAGTTCTGCCATAGCTCAGCCAGAGAAGTTATATTGCCACCAAGACAACATCTCGAACAAACGTGGATGGACAAATTTAAAGCGAACTAACTGTACAAAGCGGCTGATGTTAGCTGGCATCAAAGGCTAGCCAGAGATAAGATAAGTGAATGTTGCCAGCTGGTAACTGAGGTGTGGTAGGTTTTAACTAACACCCCGAGCTGTTTGTCCCGCCCACTTTCGGATTAACCAGGATTAGGCAGACCCACGGAAAGGTATCCAGTTCTCTTATTAGAGCCTACGGCCGAGCTTCCCGTGTTCCTGGTCCATCCCAACGGGCTAGTTGTTGGAGTTTTCTGGGGTTACTCGTTTCCCTGTTGTGGCATTGTCTTTTTCTTCTTTTTTTCCTGAATTTGGTTAATTTACACAACAAAAGCTTGACATTAACAGGCTCTTAACTTTATCCTAAGTAGTAATAAAGGCTTTTTTTTATGCATCAAGTTCAAAGCTGATGTCTAAAATGAAGCATGTTCAGTAAATTACAGACAAAGTGTGTAAAGAATATTTTAACCTCTTCAGCTCCGGCCCTCACGCTCAGGCTCCTGTTTAAAAATGCTATCATGCCCCTCCAACCCATTTCTTAAATCTGCTCTCATTTTGCAACGATTAAATTAAATTAACTACGAATACACTTAAAATAATTGTACTTTGGTACAGCATTGATCTGCCAGCAGGTCAATGTATCTGTTTGCATCAGCTATCACTGCTCATGCAAACTCAGCTCTTCCAAAGTACACAAGACCTAGTTTTTAAATGACCTACACTGTTTTCTAGAAATAAGTGTTGAAAACAAAAATAAACACGCCAGTTTTCATCCTCAGAGGTGTCATATATGTCACTGTTATGCAGGTGGAACTTACACTGACACGGTTGGTTTGGTTGATTATGACTGTCCTCTGGAAGGCAAAAAAAGCAGCGTAGGTGAAAATGATCAAAAATGATAAACACTAGACAGCTAGAAATGTAATTACTGTCATCTTTATTTGTAATAAAAGAGGAAAACAGATATTTTAAGTTTTATTGTAAGGCAGCAACAATATATAAGAAAAATGTACATGAATGTTATATTACAAAATTAAAGAATGCAGCATGTGATCTCTAAGAGTTATTGTACATTAATTACAATACTCTCAACTGCAATGAATTTGTCCAACTATAACTATCATACGTTGAAGGCTTACTAGGAGGATAAGGCAGAGGACCAGCATGCAAAAGGTCAGCGAGCTCAAGCATCACAGAGGATAGATTTCAAATGGAAAAGACAAATCAGCAATAAAAATCCCACCCTGCTTTCTCACTGCTAATTTATCATGGATCATTGACACATACCAATAGATAATCAATCATTTTATTAGTCAGATAGGGATGGAATTACTTTCTGGTGATTTAGATGATAAATCGTGAGGGAAAAGGCTTTTATAAGAATCAGTTTTGGACTCACGTGCAGCGGTGCAGCAGCTCAGCAGCAGTAACAGACTCAGCCGGCTGTAATCCATCACGGGTGCAGGAGAAGTGTTGACGAACACCTCAAACACCTCTGGAACACCTCTGGAACACCTCTGGAACACCTCTGTCAGGTCTTTTATAAAGTCTCTCTCCTGTGATCTGCTGAGCTACAGTGACATCACACACTTCAAAGTTCAGTCTCTGACTTGGACCAAAGGTTTATTTAGGCAAATAGCTGAAAGGGGACAATTCTGATTTTCTGCAGCTGCAGAGTTCATCTACAGTGATGTTAAGACGATTGTAGATGGACAACTTTTTTTTGCTGTGCCATTAATATGTGGAGAAAAAAGAAGCCAAAAGGATTTCTTGTCGGAGTTCATCAGCGTCTCAAATGGTTCGGGAGGAATTAAGGTCCATTCTTCTTTCCAGTGTTGCTTCAGTTCATTGAAGTTTGTGGACATGAACTTCTGCACAGCTCTCTGAAGGTCGCACCACAGCATATCAGTCAGGTTCAGGTCTGAACTTTGACCAGGTCATTCCAGAACCTTTTCTGTCTAACAGTTAAATCAGGTTCTAGCTGTCACACAGATGTCCTCACATTTGTCTCTAGAAGACTCTGGTCTACAGAGGAGATCATGGTCCACTTAGGGACTGACAGGTTTTCAGGTCTCTGACCATCATCCCTCCACCATCGTGCTTGACAGTAGCTATGAGGTGTCTCTGCTGAAAGGCTGTTTGGTTTTCTCCAAACATGGTTCTGGACATTAAGACCAAACATCACCACTTTGGGCTCATCTGTCCGTTGGACATTGCTCCAGAAGTCTGCTGGTTTGTTCAGATGCAGTTTTGTGAACCTCAGTTATGCTTCTATGTTGTTTTCAGACAGAAGAGGTTTTCTCCTGGAAACTCCTCCAAACAAACCGTCCTCATTCAGTCTTCTTCTGATTGTAATGTTCTTTATCATCTAACATGCTCAGTGAGACCGGTAGGCTCTGAGATGAGCTCTTGGGTTATATTTTGTTGTTTTTATTCACCTACAAAACAGACTTGGTTTTTATCATTTGCTGATTTTTATCATATTTTTACACAACTGGAGCACATGGTTATATGTTGGTACATAAACCTGGAACATTAGACTCAGTTTGGTTTAGAGTTACTTTGTTTGAAAAAAAAAAAACACTCAAATATTTGTGATTGCTGGTCATCAGATGCATTTGCAGATGTGCACCATATCTGTCTGCCAACAAAGCCTCTGGGAAAATATCATAATAGTTGACTGATGAAACAAAAGTTAAATTCTTTGGACAGAATACTCAGCACTCTGTATGAAGCAAAAGGGACACAGATTGCCAACATCAAAACATCGTCCAAATGTCAAAGTATGGTGGAGGGAATGTTCCAGAACACCTCCTGAACAAGAGCAGCTTTGCCCCAGAGACACTGAAAGATCTTGTTGAAGTCACTGCTGCCAAAGGAGCCTCAACCAGTCGGTAGCTCTATTTGTTCACTTACTCCTCCTCTTTATGCTGTAAACGTGTCCTCGTTTGATCAAAGGCATTTGGTTAGTAGAATTAAAAGCACTGCCTTTAAACTGTTAAACTTGATGCAGATGTTTTTGGCTGTCCTCCACAAGCTTCTCAGATCTTACTGTAATTTTGGTCCATTTCTCCTGACAGAACTGATGGAGCTATGACTTTTTGGCTGATATCTTGAGATGCTGTTTCAATATATCCACACCAGTTCTTCCTGCAGCAGCATCATGATACTGCCACCTCCATGCTTCATAGTTAGGATGGTGTTCTGAGGCCTGCAAGCTTCCAAACATCAGTGAACAAACTCAGTATGGTTCCAATCTCAAGTCCCCTGTGTTTGAGTCCAAGTCAGATCCAAGTCATTAAAACTGAGCTAAAGATATTATTCATTTATCATTTACTTCTCTGGTTGAATTCTTGCCAGATGATGACTGAAGCTAATAGTTAACTCCATCACCTCATTCATGGTTCTTGGAACATTTACCGGAGAACTGTTCACCACTGTAAGAGAACTCGAAAAAGTTAAGTCGACCCTAAAAGCATTTTCTCCTGGTACTTTAGTGTCACGAGTTTGTTCCTAAACTTGATGCACATATGACATGAGCTAATGGCATTTTGGAACTAAATCAACACAAAATTAATTCTGAACCTAATGTAGATAATATCTACATTATGGAATGCTACATAAATATCTATTTATATATCTAACATATATTTAAGATTTATGTAATCTTCTATAGACAACAAGTCTAGATCCATCTATACATATATAATCTTGTATAAATATTTTTCCATACATACTTCTGAGAACTTAAAATGCCCTAATTTTTCTGAGCTTTTATATTTTATTTTTATTTTTTATTTTATAGGTATTTTATTCCTATATACTTGTTGATATTTTTCATATATTTTTATATTCAGTGGGATGTATATTGTTACTATGCTGCTGTAACAAGTAACTTTCCCCACTGTGCTATTAATCAAGGACTATTCTTTTCTATTTTATTCTATAAAACAACAAACAAAATTGGAGGACTGTCAATTTATAAGTCCAAATCCAGCACCAACTTCCCAGAAAGAAAACATGCGGAACTAAGAAAAATTGTAGTTCACTAGGGTCTGGATCCAGACCTGTAGTACCTCTACCAACCACTAGGTCTGACTCCAGACCAAGTGCCAACCATGTCACTTCCACATTGAGGCTCATGCGGAACGAAGTTTTGTTGCAGTTCCTCGACTGACCGATAGAAGTAAGTAAGTAAAAGTAAGTTCATCTCCATTCACTCCTGTGTTAAAATGTCCAACTTTAGAGCAGAAATAAACATATTTACAGCCTGGTTCAAAACACCATTTTGGTCTCAATCGTTTGATTTCACATCCATGACAACTCTGAGGGGGTGAATGTTTTTGTACCACGATGATGAACAGTGTGCTCTGGTCTTTGTGCTGCTGAACATTTATCTGTATTTTAAAGGTTAGTTGTTGAAAGAAAGACATCAATATTAACATCAGAGTTTACCCATATGTGTGCAGATGTTTGAAAGATGTTTTGATGATGTTTCAAACTGTTTTGTGTTACTTCAAAAGACAACAATTCTGTCAGTCGCAAAGTGGTGGTTTCTGTGTGGACGAATCAGGCTATTTTTACCCCATGCGTCGCCTCGCAGGCAAGACGCCTGCAGGTGTATTGGTTATTATATCATTATGGGTGTGATGTCGCAGCCAGATTCTGCAGTTTATTTTGCACAAGGTGTTATTTGGGCTTACACGCATAACCCTTTGTTTAGAATATATATTGGTGTTTGACAAAGAGATTATTTTGTCATTTTTCCAAGTTAAAGTACAGCTTCCTGCTGGTGACCTTGCTCTATCTTATTATAGCTGACCCGGGTCACAGATGTATATATGACTTAGTGTGTGTGAATGTATCTTGATACACGACCAACCAAGCAGTGTAATTAACAACATGAGGACAGTGGATGTATTCTGTCAGATGCCATTGCCGAACTGGATTTGAGGAACGTTTATTGCGCTTAAGTTACACTTGTAATGCACCAATGCAGGGACTGACACTTTCTTGTGCCACTTTCTTGTAATAGTTTTTCGATGTATGTTTCAATACAGACACAATATGAATAATGAACAGTGTGCTTGTGTCTTCATTGCTGCTGAACTTTTATCTATATTTTACAGACTCATACTTTGTTGCTGAGGTACCATACTTGGTACCCGTAACAATTACATAAAAAGAAGACAGGTCAACATGAGTAAAGGCAAAGTCCCTGACACCAGCATCAATATAAGGACGTGAAGTACAACATATACTGAAGCGATAAGAGTTAGTCTAAAGGTCGAAAATAGTCCTGCTACTATCACTGCAGCAGCATAAATGGACTGTTTATGTAACACCAGGCGCTGAAATTGTTTAATATTTCTAAAATCATACATCTGGTCAGGAGCATCTATACAACTGCTAATTCCCGATGAATAGGATTATCCATAAATGTTCAAATCCATCTTTAAATCTATATTGATCCTAGAGTAAATGGTGGGTTTCACTAGGAATGCCGTGTTTTTCCACCTCCGTAAAATCGCAAAGATTAGGAGCATCCTCTCGCAGAGTGATGCTGAAAAACTAATTCAAGTGTTCGTATCGTCTAGACTAGATTACTGTAACGTGTTGTTGGCTGGATGTCCAAGTAATTCTCTTAAAAGCCTCCAGATGATCCAAAATGCAGCAGCGCGAGTGCTGACAGGAACCAACAAGAGAGACCACGTCTCTCCAGTTTTAGCTTCCCTCCATTGGCTCCCCATAAAATTTAGAATCCAATTCAAAATTTTATTACTGGCATATAAAGTCCAAAATGGCCTAGCGCCGCGATATTTGCAAGACCTGATAGAACCGTACGTTCCTAATAGAACTCTCTGTTCTCAGGGTGCAGGTTTACTCGTAGTTCCTAGAAGATCCAAATGTAGATTTGGAGGACGGCTTTCTGTTATCAGGCACCATCACTCTGGAACCAACTTCCAGTTTG
Source organism: Xenentodon cancila (assembly GCA_014839995.1). Taxonomy (NCBI): domain Eukaryota; kingdom Metazoa; phylum Chordata; class Actinopteri; order Beloniformes; family Belonidae; genus Xenentodon; species Xenentodon cancila. The sequence continues at coordinate 22,020,469 of CM026210.1, read as the reverse complement.
GGTTAAGGAGGCTGACACCACCTCCACCTTTAAAACCAAACTTAAAACATTTCTGTTTAATAAAACATATAGTTAGTGTATATTTAGTACCTTAATGTGTCAGGGCCAGTAGTCAAAGCTGCAGCTACAGGACCAGATTAGAGCAGCTCATCTTAAACAGCTTCGGTGTAGATATGCTGTTATAGGCCTCTGCTGCAGGGGGGCACCAACATGATCCACTGAGTGCTGCCTTTCACCTCCTCTGTTTCTCTTTGCCTTCTCTGTCTCTTCTTCACCTCAACCCTCAGTTATTAACAGTATCCCATAAACTTAATTGTGGTCCATTGTTTTTGTAGTTTGTTGTGCTTGTCTGGCCCTTCTTTTCCTCTTCTTTGCATGTCCTGCGGACCAGAGCCTCAGGAGCTGCTTGCTGACCTGCAGTTCCACCTCTGACCATCCCAGTGTCTGCCTTCACCTTGTAGTAACTGGTTGGCGTCTAATCACTGAATGATGTCTAAACACTGAATTTATACTTACCATGAGAACTGTAACGCAACATGTAAGCCTATTTGTAAGGATGAAAGGAGGAAAGCCCGCGGAAGGAAAGATACTGGAAGCAGAGATACTTGTAGGGACCCAGAGAGCCAGCTGCTTCATTAACCTGTCACAACAAAATTATTGCTATATAACAGGGGCAGATAAGGCGTTGAGGCAATGCCTTTGATGAACAGGTGTGGGTATGATGCCCTTGATGTGTGTACACACTGATAGCTGGCCTGTAGGACTCAGAAGTAAGGCAGAAGGGAGAAGTGTACCAACATCTTATGATCTGGGTAATGTAGGAAACAAGGGGCATCATGTGTAAGGACTACCCCTCTAGGTAGAGGAAGGGCCGTGTGTATGTTAAAAAAAAAAAAAAAAACCCAGAAGGATCAGACCAGTCTCCGGTAAGAAGGATAGATAACACTTAATGGAAGTAAATCAAAGAAGACAGAACAAAGAAGAAAAGGGGCCCAGGGGCGTGTCCCCAAGCCCAAAAACAGTATAAAAGAAGAGGGTATTTTGTACATCTTCAGACTTAGCCCGGGCTATTTCTCATGCATGGTACTGTTGTAACTCTACAATAAACCAGCATTAAGACTTGGACGCCAGCTGTTTCTGTCTCATCATTGCTCCGTGGAAACTTCTCATCAGTAATTTACTACTATAGATTTAAGGCTTATTTTTAAGGTAATAGTTAAATAATTGGACGTTGAGAAAATCCACTACATTTATTGGCGAGCCAGCCAGGAGGAAGCGGTAAGGACTGGACGATCAGGGACGCTGGTTGGAGGCCAGAGACCCCAGGGGCCCCCATATCCACCAAGATCAGGTGAGATACCAATTCTTTTTTCCTTTTTTCTAAATTTTATGGGGATCCAGCCTCCACCTGGCTCCGGTGGTCAGAAGGTTCTGATAGACTTCCTCCGAACAAACCTAGTAGAACAAAAAATAATAGATACGTGAGATATGAGAGGTAACAGCTGGCGATTAGGTCTACGTATGAATGATTGTTAATGTGATTAATGTTCTGTTGGTTTCTTATGCTCTGACCGTCGTTGTATGTATGTCCTGAGAGTTATTGCTTGAGGAGTGAGAAGTGTGTGTGTGTCAAACGCGTTAAACTGTCTTAGAGTCACTTAGAGTAGAAAAGAAGAGTAAGTACTGGTAGAAGCAAATAGTGACGATTAACTGTGTAGTGTATGAGCTCATTAATAGTGTAGTTGGGGAAACTATAGAAAATAAGTTAAGTACCGCCTGCGGGAAGACTACTTTTGCCTGTCGAGGGAGTAGCCCGAGGCCGGGAAGTGAGTAATAAATTTTGTGCCACCCGCAGGAGGTCAGAACTGCTTTGCCTAACGAGGGGCAGCCCCGGGGTCGGTCGGAGGAGATGAGATACTGCTAGAGTGCAGGATAGTGAGGTTACTGAGAACCTAAAAGACTGTAGCGGATGAGACCTACAGTTAATTTTGTGGTGTGAACTGTTAAGGAAGAGACTTACAGTTAAAAGTTTTTTGTTGTCTGTTAAATTGTTGTAAACCGTACAAGAAGAAACTACAGTAGATGAATGTGTATGGAAAAAAGAAAAAAAGCGCTGCTAAAACAGGCCTAGGCTGTAGATAATGTACATATAAAGATCAAAGAAAGTGTTATTAAAATCCATAGTGTTGTCCTAATAACCTAATGTTGATAAAAGTGTATATACAATAACTAAAGAACAGTAGAAGTGTTATTAATATCCATAGTGTTGTCCTACTAACCTAATGTTAATGAAGTGTATATACAATAACTAAGAACGGTAGAGCAGAGTAGAGTAAGTCACATAATGGTAATAGTAAATTATTGTTGTGATAAAAGATAAGTGCCTTTGTAGGATTCAGCTGCTAGAAGCAGTGGTAGTAAAAATAACATTGAAAAGATAAGCACGAGTGGCTCTAACAACATATAAAAATTGAAGGAAAAGATAGTCAGACTTAACTCTGCATTGAGTAGAGTGGGGGCTGCGAAGAGACGAGGCAGACACCAAGGTAGGCGTTCTCGTAACCCGAGAGCTCAGAGTGACGCTGTGAACCATGGGAGCCAATAGTAGCAAGCAGGGGGAGGTACTAACCCCCGCTAAATTAATCATTGTCACTCACCCAACCAATCGAAGGAAAATACAACAGTGCATGAAGAAATGGCACAAACTAACAGCTGGGAAGAACAGATGGCCCCTTGAAGGCAGCTTTGATCCTATTTGTTGTGATATGGTGGAAGAAGGATTGAGAAGGAAGGACAAAAAGTATGACGCAACGCACTTAAAGAAAAAAACAGAAAAATGCTGAGCAGAGAGATATCCTACAATACTTTAGAGTAGAAGCCACCAGGAACTCAATAGTGCAGGGAAATGCAGCTCTCAAACCGCCGCCATATAACACAGGAGAGGCAGGACAGTTTGTGATATCAGACCCAGAAGATGCAGCAGGAACGATCACGGGAAAAATACAAATTGTAATAAATGAAGAAGAAGAAAAACTAGGCAGGGAAAGGTACAGTAGACGAAGGGAAAATCACACCACATCATATAAAACAACAAAAGAAATTGCAGAGGAAAAGGAAAGACGTGAAAAAATAAAAAGTTATGAGGACAAAATAAGAGAACTAGAAGAGAAAGAACTGCAACAGCTGAAACAACTGATAGACAGCGATATGCAACACAAAGTCCAGATATCACCAGAAATCTCGGGAAGTCTGTTAAGAGAGGATCAGCCAGAAACGAGGCGTACGGATGGTGGGAGGACAGCAGAAAAAGATGATAAGGATGACCACAGCAGTGTGAGTGGATCTACGGACGAGGACAGCGAAGCAGGCTCAGATATGGAGAAATGCACAGATCATGCAGGAGGGGCCACAGGCAGGAGTCACCCGCAGCCTCCGCCTCACTATGGGAGTGAGTACACACCGAGTACACCCTCCAAGGCTAATGTATGTCAGACTTTTGACCTTAACCTGCAGGTGGAAGAAATAAAAAAGCAAAAAGGGATGATAACTAGGAGCAGGAGTATAAGGAGAGACCCGTCCCAGCGGGAAGTTGCAGGGGGAGTGTATCCCCTGCTGGCCAAAGGACCTAACAACGCCTATCGGTATGTTCCATGGTCATTTATGGATATGATAACTCTTGCAGGCAAGTTAACTCCTTTGACAGATGGAGCAAACAAATGGATCGAGAAGCTGGAAGAACTTACAGGAGGAATAAAGCTGGCAGGAGGAGACATCAAGGCTCTGCTGATAAAAGCTGCAGGACGAGCTGCTACCGCAGAGATATTTGAGATGGCCGGATACACACCAATGATGACCACGCATAATCATGATGAAGTGCCGTTCGATTTGATGCGGACTCAGGTGTGGCAAGCATTAAGAGATAAGTACCCCTCACGCATGGATCCAGCTAAGCTGGAGAAAGAGTGTTTGAAGGAGTGTGACAACCCATCACAGTTTCTGTATGATTATCAGAAAATGTGGAAAGCTGAAACAGGGAGTGAGTGGAATGAAAATAACTCCACAAGAGCACTGTTTATGCTGTATGTGAAGAATGCCATGCCCAAAGAGGTACAAGCAAAGCTGAATGGAGTGGTGGGATTAATGAAAATGGAATGGCCTGTTTTCTCTGAGCATGTAATCCACTATGTGAATGCACACAGAGAGGAAAAGCAGGCCTTGGACGATCAGAGCAAGGCACTGGCTACCAAGCTGACTCAGCTGCAAATAGGTGAGCTGGCAAAGCAGAAGAAGGACAGAGAGAGACCTAAGCCTCAAGCAGCCGTGAGTGTGACCGCTCCCGAGGCAAAACCTGAGGAAGGAACGGTAACACAAGCACCTGTAATAGCACCCAACATGGCACCTCCTCTCACTCAACAGACACCTGCTGCGCCTAATGCTTTTCCTATAGTGCCACCCACAGGCCAAATTCAGAATCAGCAGATCCCACCTATCCATGTGCACCTCAACCAAGGAGGAGGCATCCAGCAGCCTGTAGCTGGGAGAGGACGAGGTGGCCCACCCATTAGGGGAAGATGGACAAGGCCCCAAAGGCAGACACGAGGCCCACTTCCAGGCCAGTACCAATCAGCCCCACAGGTAACTTCAGCAGCACCACATTACCAATCGAGGTTGCAGTGCTGGGGATGTGGACAAACAGGACACATGCAGAGGGACTGTCCGATCAACCCTTGGATGGGGACTCAGAGTTCCAGCCCAGGATTCTCCAACCCGGGAACAGGCCCTGATCCACAAGGTAATGGACCGTGGACGGGTCCAGCTGCATACTGGCAATAGGGATGCCCAGAGAAACCTGAGGGGGAGGAAAACAAGGAGCCGGCCTACCCCTCTCAGCTTCAAAGATTCGAACAGTAGGTTTCTCTGGGAAGACACAAATAATACCAATGACTGAGCCGGTTCCGTTGAAAATAGGAGACAAGACGATTTATACTCCTCTATTGTATTCAGCGGATACACCAATTAATCTCCTGGGAAGGGATGTACTATGTCGGCTGAATGCAAAAATCAAATGTACACCAGATGGCATCTATTTTGAAGTAGACGACAAACCTGATTGCATGTCTGTCCTCATGATGCCACTAACGACTCCTACAAGATCTCCACAGGTCTCATCCAAAGACCCAGAGGTACAAGTCTACTGGATGAAACTGACGACGCCTGATTCTTTCCTCAACCATGAGTAGGAAGCATGGAGACCACTGGTAATGAATCACTATGACATGGCTAGAGAGCCAACACTTCCACTCCACTGTACCATGTTGTATGACAGAGATCAAACTCATGAAGACTTTGAGAAAAGCTGGGATGACAACATTAACAACAGAACTACAGTTATCCAGTATGAAGACATCATAGTAGGACCTCAAGGAGCAGCGGCAGCTGTAAAGTTCGCAGAAGAAAAGATCAAAGACTGGTTCCAAGTTCCTAACTCGTCACCTCATGTCACTCTGTTAATTGCTGATAAATATGAGTCACATGATCTAGGTCCTATGATCCTCGCAGCAAGACAAGTCAAAGCTTGGACTCCAACAGACTGCCCCGAAGTCAGTGTTTCATCAGATGGACTATTTTTCAAAATCACATGCACACATGCAGATGAAGTGATAGCAGAAAGGGTTAAACTACCGCGGGAAAGAGCTAGGCACATGGTAATGACGCAAGAACACATAGAATTATTAGAACAGGTCCCAGCACAAGTATGGTCACAACACAAGACAGATGTAGGATTAGTAAAATCAGCTGAACCACAAAGGTTCAGTTTAAGATCACACATTAGATTACCCTACCAGAAGCAATATCCCCTTAGACAGGATGCCATAGAAGGTATAAATCCCATCATAACAGGATTAGAGGAAGCAGGAGTCTTAATAAAAACAAAAAGTGCATGCAACACCCCGATCTTTCCCATCAAGAAAACAGGTGGTAATGAATATAGACTAGTGCATGATTTGAGACAAATTAATGCTATTGTGGCTGAAGAAATGCCCATTGTACCTGACCCCCACACGTTGTTGTCCAATATACCACCAGGTACAAAATGGTTTACAGTGATAGATCTGTGCTCTGCATTTTTCAGTGTACCAGTTCATCCTGATTCACAATATTTGTTTGCCTTCACTTATAAGGGTCAACAATATACATACACTCGCTTACCACAAGGGTTTGTGCACTCTCCATCCATTTTTAACCGTGTTCTTGCAAATGATCTCAGCCACCTGGACATACAGTCAACCACCTTGATGTATGTCGATGACATCCTGATTTGCTCTGATTCAAAAGAACAATGTGAAAAAGACTCTATTGCAGTGCTGACGGCTCTGGCAGAAGGAGGTCATAAAGTAAGTAAGAAAAAACTGCAATTCTGTCAAACAACAGTAGAATATTTGGGCAGACAGCTTAGTGGGGACAAGAGGCATATTGCACCGTCCCAGCTGGAAGCCATAAGTCAAATACCAAAACCTGAAACTGTTGGTCACATGTTGTCTTTTTTGGGAATGGCAGGTTACAGCAGACCCTGGGTTTGTGATTATGCTCTCAAAACAGCCCCGTTAAGAGCATTAATCCGAGCAGCAGGACAAGGACAACAGTCAGCCAGACTACAGTGGACTGACGAGGCAGAAGGGGCATTCCAAATGCTGAAAAAAGATCTCCGGACTGCCCCAGCTCTAGCCAATCCAGACTACGGCAAACCATTCCATTTATATGTGGCAGAAAGACGTGGGTATGCATGTGCAGTGTTGATGCAAGAGACTCCAACAGGTAAACAGCCAATTTCCTACTACAGCACAAAATTAGATAGCGTGGAGGAAGGGCTGCCACCCTGCTATCAAGGGTTAGCAGCGGCCGCCTTCGCTTACAAAAAGGCCTCTGTGATCACTATGGGCCATCCAGTATTTTTGTATACTTCGCATCAACTGCATGCGTTGCTTACCAGCCCACGCTTTGTGATAACCCAAGCACGACGAACAGGTTATGAGATTCTGCTTTCAGGACCAGACCTGACGGTGCTGAGATGCACTGCAATCAATCCAGCCACCAGAATGGTATTGCCAACTGAAGGTGAGCCCCATGATTGTCTCAAGGAGACGGACACCTTCATGAAAGTGAGAGAGGAATTGTACAACCACCCCATCCCGTCTGACCTGACATTGTTTGTTGACGGCTCATGTGTTAGGGGTGAGACAGGAAATAGAGCAGGATATGGCATAGTTCAACTAAATCCTGATGGTACTTTTACTAAAGTGCTATCCGTGAGTGTGGACCAGCCTTGCTCCGCCCAATTAGCGGAGATTAAAGCACTGACTGCCGCATGCAAACTAGCAGCTGACAAAAGGGCAACAATTTACACTGATAGTGGATACGGTTACGGAGTATGTCACATAAACGCAAGTATTTGGAGACAGAGAGGGTTTGTGCGAACTGATGGAACTCCAGTAGCACATGGGAAAGCAGTAGTTGAGCTCATACAGGCTATGCAACTTCCAACTGCATTAGCCATAGTTAAATGTGCAGCACATCAGAACAGTAAATCACCAGTAGCAATAGGAAACAACTTAGCAGACGAAGCAGCCAAAGAAGCAACAGGACAGACCATACAGGGACCAATTTTGTTTGAGGAAGACTGTGCACCCATTACAAACCTAGCATCATTAATAGAAGCACAGAACAAGGTCTCAGAGGCAGAGAAACGCCTGTGGGTTCAAAGAGGCGCTGTCCGGACCTCACACCCTCATCCAGGGCTGTGGAGGGGCTTCTGCGGACATTTTGTTTTACCATTATCTCTACTGCCTATTGCTATTAAGAAGATGCATGAACCGGATCATTGTTCCAGAGCCCAAGTAATCAGGAAGCTACAAGCTGTGTGGTGGTCGCCGTACATGACACCGATGGTTGACAGAGAACTTGCTCTGTGTCCTCACTGTCCGAAGTACAATGTTCGTAAAACGTTCACCCAGCCGCTAGCTCACATTCCCATGCCAGATGGACCTTTTCGCCATCTGATCATGGATTATGTGGACATGATCGACCGGGTGCAAGGTAAAAGATACATGCTTGTTGTTGTTTGCAGGTTCAGCAGATGGATCGAGGCATGCCCAACCTCCAAGGCTGATCACAAGTCAGCAGCAAAATTTCTATGTAAAGAAGTGTTTCCTAGGTTTGGGATGCCAGACACCATATCATCTGATAATGGCCCACACTTTGTTTCACAGATAATACAGGAAATGTTTAAGATCCTGGGAATCAAACAGAAGTACGGGTGTGTTTATCACCCGCAGTCTCAAGCTTCGGTTGAGCGAGCCAATGGTGTTTTGAAAACTAAAATTGCTAAGATCATGGCAGATAGCAAGGGCAGGCTAACCTGGGTAGATGCGCTGCCCCTTGCTCTGATGGCAATGCGCTCTCAAACCAATCGATTAACCCATTTAACCCCTCATGAGATGCTTACAGGTCGGCCTATGCCACTCCCACAGACCAGAGGAACCCTTGAAGGACCAGCTCCACAAGAAGAGACGCGGGGCTCACTTGGCCCGCAGGCGGATGTACATCCGCCCACACCGGGCGGGGAGTGGTATTCCTCTGACTCAGATTAGTTGCATGATGATGTTAACCCTTTGTGGCTTAACAACGGGGGAAATTGTAGTACTAGACAATACTAATCTGAACACAGCAGCTTCGCGTCACACGTTAGACACATGTGCCCTAGCAATGGTCACATTTGCTACTAACATGGGAATAATCGATAACGCTAATGGGGAAATTAAACATGTAATGCATGTCAAGGCAGATATATGTGATTATGTGTTGACAGAAGAAGTGAAAGCTGAGTCAATGGGTACGCATTGGCCGGGATAATAATATTTCTAATGTTTGATAATGCTAAAATTCAGCAACCAATCATATATATATATGTATAGATGCATACATGAATGTCTAATCATTAAGTAGTCACTAAAACAGCCAAGGTCTCCATCACAGACTCTTGAAAAAGGCGGAGGCTTTCTTTACCGGACTCCAAGTGACCCCGGATGACGGGCAGGGACACTGGGACAACACATACATACCTTTAGACACACAGCCACACGTAGGTACAAGCACACTTGTTCCAAACAGGAACCCTGGAGAGTTCCAGCAGGAGGAGTGGTACCCCAACCCGCCACCAGAGGTACAGGGGGGGGGAGCCGTTTCCAGGCACCACCGAGGAGACCAGCGAGACCATCAGCAGATTCAACCGTGGTTCGGGAGCCAGAGGTCATCAAGTCCAGTCCAGCAAGTCCGGTGAATCCAGAAGATCGTGAAATTATGGTGGAAATCTACCATGGTCCACCATCAGCAGTGATCCAGCCTACGTCCTACAGACCACCCTATCTCAGGCTCAGCCCAAGTGATGTGGCTCAGATCTCCAGATTCCTGGTCCATCCTTTTGAGCAGTATACACGCAGGGAGGAGCTCCGCAGTGAGATAGGGACTATGAGTACAGCTGTCTACTCCTCATTGCAAGCAGGACTGACCCCTATGGCCCGCAAACAGATCCGGAAGATCAGGCGCACTACTTATAAACGCAAAACTAACCAGAAGCTGAAGCAGCTGAGAGTCGAACATGAGAATCTGATTGTGCAGCTGAATGATGCCCGCCAGACAGCTATCATGCTCCGGCAGAAGGTGGGCCAGTTGCAAGCTGAACGTGATCAAGCCAAACAAACCATAACACATCTCCAGCAGGCCAACACCACTCTCCTCAAGTTCTGCCACACCAGACTACAACAGCAAGCTACTGCAGTCACTGGAATGGAAGTCATGCTGAGTAGGGGAGTGGAACGTGCCTCCCCACGTCACAACAATGAACTGTGAAGGGACTACTGTAATAACTGATTGGGGATATTACTAAATACAAACAATGGATGTGTAATTATGACTACTTATTGATAGAACCTAAGCATAAGTAACACTTAGACAGCAGTTAAATTGTGAGGGCCTGGCCCTGTGATGTATTCATTAGTACATAGGTACAATGAGTAAGAGTATTGTTAAAAAAAACAATATGACTGTTGGATGTATTGGGGGTTTTATAATCCCAATGATGAAGGTTTAGCTTGTGTAGACACAAGCATGATAAAGATCGTTCTACACATTACGGGGTTCTGCCAGCGGACCCTGCCCTTATGGACAAAAGGAGTTTGGAGAAAAAACAACAGAAAACATTTCTTATAAAAAAATGTTTTAAGAGGATTGATCCTCATAAGTATAGCCGGGGTTCGCCCCTGACAGACCAAAGGTAACTAGCTGCTAATGTAGAATAGACATGGTCTGGTGTGTGGTTTTTACAAGTATTATCCTTCACGACTATTTGATTTGCATGTTCACGAGTGTTTACTGTAACTTTAGTGAAATACTGTACTGCTGACTCTGCCACCTGGTCGGGGTTTTACCTCCCTGCATCACAGTGGGAGGATGTTTCCCTGGCCATGTCTGCAGAACTCAGCTAGGAGCCCAACAGTGACGATCACAACACCATTAGGATGGGCAAGTCCCGGGATGGTGGTGAAGTGTTTTCAGATCAGGGTAGGTTTTATGCGGATGTGATAAACACCTCATGTGATCCTCACTGTAGGATGTAGGGAATTTACTCTGGAATGGTACTTATATGGTTACCTCAATATCCTGTATGCTGTATCTTATTATTCTGTGTGTGCACTTATATGGAAAATGACTTTAGGGTGAAGGGTGGTCCTTTTCAGGACCACAGGGGGGAATGTAGTAACTGGTTGGCGTCTAATCACTGAATGATGTCTAAACACTGAATTTATACTTACCATGAGAACTGTAACGCAACATGTAAGCCTATTTGTAAGGATGAAAGGAGGAAAGCCCGCGGAAGGAAAGATACTGGAAGCAGAGATACTTGTAGGGACCCAGAGAGCCAGCTGCTTCATTAACCTGTCACAACAAAATTATTGCTATATAACAGGGGCAGATAAGGCGTTGAGGCAATGCCTTTGATGAACAGGTGTGGGTATGATGCCCTTGATGTGTGTACACACTGATAGCTGGCCTGTAGGACTCAGAAGTAAGGCAGAAGGGAGAAGTGTACCAACATCTTATGATCTGGGTAATGTAGGAAACAAGGGGCATCATGTGTAAGGACTACCCCTCTAGGTAGAGGAAGGGCCGTGTGTATGTTAAAAAAAAAAAAAAAACCCAGAAGGATCAGACCAGTCTCCGGTAAGAAGGATAGATAACACTTAATGGAAGTAAATCAAAGAAGACAGAACAAAGAAGAAAAGGGGCCCAGGGGCGTGTCCCCAAGCCCAAAAACAGTATAAAAGAAGAGGGTATTTTGTACATCTTCAGACTTAGCCCGGGCTATTTCTCATGCATGGTACTGTTGTAACTCTACAATAAACCAGCATTAAGACTTGGACGCCAGCTGTTTCTGTCTCATCATTGCTCCGTGGAAACTTCTCATCAGTAATTTACTACTATAGATTTAAGGCTTATTTTTAAGGTAATAGTTAAATAATTGGACGTTGAGAAAATCCACTACAACCTGTCTGTATGGATGTCTGTTGGATACTTGCTGACATCCCGACCTGCAGTCCTCATCCCCTTGGATCACCTTCCATCCATATATCACCCATATACACAGAAGTCTAATTGGACTACCAAGGACAGTTACTAATGTATCCTGTATTGTACCTTTGATGGTGTCTCTATGTCTCTATTCTTTCTTTACTTCGTGCTCTACCCGGCTGGCCTTCGGCAGGAGGGTCCCCCCTCATGAGCCAGGTCCTGCTTAAGGTTTCTTACCTCTTAAAGGGGAGTTTTTCCTGCCACTGTTTGGCTTAAGGTTTTTCTCCCACTAGGGAAGTTTTTACCTGCTGTTGTTTATGTAATAATTGCTCGGGGGTCATGTTCTGGTCTCTGGAAAGATCCTAGAGACAACTTGTGTTGTAATAGACGCTATATAAATAAAATTGAATTGAATTGAAAATTGAATGCTCAGACTTGAAAAGAAAAATGTAAATTAGGCACAAAAAAAAAAAAAGTGATTACATTCACCATCACATGATTTTGATAAAAGTATAATGTCACAACACTGGAAAAGGTGGTCAGACATTCAGGGACTGTAAGTATATGACTTAGATCATGTTTAGATGGAAAAGGCTATAAAGTGACTATTTATAATTATGACTCTGAAAGAACCACCTTGACATACGGAAACCATTGGATGAAGCATAACCTCCTTCAAATGAACAAAAAGAAAATTGAAACAAATCTTTTTGGTATTAAAGAACAGAGAATCAATGAATGATAAAACACTGATAAAAACCAACAACCATGTAAAGAGTCTTGATGTGAACTACCAAAGTTATTCCTCAGGTTTGGACTGAAATCAGAAAGGGGGTTTCTCACACAAGCAAGAGTTTTGAAAGGTACTGTTTAAAAACTATCTTTTAGAGTTTTGTCCTTTGACATTTGCACATTAATAAGGGAGGCAAATGTTAAGAGCAGAAGAGGAATCCTATTCAAATGGTCATTTTTAAACATCTTTTGTTCAAATGCAAAGTTAAAATTGCGTGGATTTGTCAGCAGGGACCCTGGCCACATTATAACTTAGTTGGAATCACATTTTTTAGTCTTTTAAACTTTGTTTTGCTACAAACACATATTCTGTTCCCATGTAAAACAGTTTCGTTTCACATACAAAAAGTCCCTAGACCCAAATGACAGTTGACACTCTTTACCCTCCAACAATAGACATACAGGGTTGATTTATTCCATAATTTATTCCACCTTTTTGACACAGGCCTGCGGTGAGCGTCTTTAGAGCTTTTATTTTGAAGGCTAAGCGGAAGTGATTCGTCTCAGTCGCTGTGTTCACGTCTCGCAATTTGTTCGTTTCAGCAAAACATAGCGGCTGATCAGCCTGAAGGACAAGAAAATCAATATTTAAAAAGGTATGAATATAGTGATAAGGAGAAACGTTAACGCGCTTTAAACATGTGCGTCAGCTACTCGTGAAATGGACTGAAATTACAGGGAGATAAAAGAAGCTTGTGCTGGGAAATGAAACTGTTTAAAGGCAATTTTATTAAATACTAAGCAGGTGGTCGTAAACTGGTTATGAAAACGACATTTAGAAAAGTCTTTTTTGTTTTTAACTGCTTTTATTATTCTGACATTTCACATATACAACAAGAAGTCAGGGATCCTGACTGACCTACAAAGAAAAGTTTCCTTAACTTTGCAGATATTAAAGGAGAAAAGAAGAGCGTTACTTCAGCTTACAACTTAAAAAGCCGCTAAGAAAGCTTTAAGTCATCACACACACGGCTGTTTAGAGGACCTATAGGGACACCAGTGAGATTTTAGATGTTCATGGTAGTTAAATATAAGTTCGATGTCCACTTGGAAACAAGCTCTTTCTGACGGCTGTTTGTGTGTTTATGTCCAGGTGAAGGATGCTGTCTGCGGGGAGAGTTGCCAGACGCGCCCCTGGATTTATCCGGAGTATCTGTACCTCAACCCGAGGCAAGGATGAGACACACACACACACACACACACACACACACACACGGTTTCTCTTCATGTGTGTTTCTCCACTCTTTGTGAAGCAAAAAGTTTGTCCACAAGCTTTCAATCTTGACCAGTGCAGTTTGAATGACTTAATACATCCTGATGTGGACTAACATTGTTCTACATTTATTACATAAAAACCACAGAGACATGCAGTTACCAGTTCATACCAGCAGGTGGTAGAGTTGTGCCATTTCCAGGAACCTAATCTGGCCATCTGTAGCCCTGTACTTATCTGTAGCCCATCTACTTATTGGTTGGATACGCTGCGGTAACACTTGAATCTAGCATGTCGGCTGTCCTTTTTACATTGAGCTGGGCCCGCAAATAACTCGCCTCCGAGAGTACACTTAATCACAGCTCAGGTCTAATGTGAACAGAACTAGGGAGTGGTGGCCTAGTGGTTACAGTGGTTCAAGCCCAGGTTCTGGCCACAATGGTAAATTACTAGGGGCCCCTGAGCAAGGCCCTTAACTCCCAATTGCTCCCCGGGCGCTGATGCTGGCAGCCCACTGCTCACTAGTGAAACTAGTTGATGGGTTAAAAGCAGAGGTCCAATTTTGGTGTGTATCGTACATTCACCGCGTGCACGATGTCCATATTGACAAGAATGATCATGGAAAAAAAAAAAAAAAAAAAAGCTAATGTGGAGTGGAGGGTCATCAGGGATTCGCTGACAACGTGATGATGTCTGCAAGCTCCTCAACCTCAGAACCATGTATGTCATACATCAGCGTGTTACAGAACCGTAATCTGTTACTGGATACTAAAATGACACACAGAGGTTTTGCAAGACAAGAAAGTCGGGTACTTAAATTGTGCGTTAAACACCTGGAGTTTCAGAGGGAGACGGCTGGTCATATTTGAGCAACACGATTGAGGAAATAAGCTGTCAGAAATAAGCTGGATCCTGGCAGGTGGAAGGCATATTAGTTTATTTACAGCTCTTTGCAGATACTTGAAAACCATGAAAACAGTTCATCCAGGGGCTGGGCAGATGAGGCGGTGACAGAGGGACAGGTCAGGAAAGTACTGTTCCGGCAGGTACTGTGGGAATCCTCAGGTAATGTGGAGGAGGCAGAAAATCCCACCGGTAGACTCCAGTTGACAGGGAGGTCTTCTGGGGAGAGCAAACACACAAAAGACTAATTATACTTGACAGTGGGACGTAACAAGAACTCACTGGACTGAGACTTGACGAGAGACTTGGCCTGAGTTGTACTCCTTGAGGTGAGACAACGATCTGGCAACCATGAACCAGGAGAGCAGAACTTAAGTAGTTTCCAGCCAGGTGTCCACCAGAGGTGAGCAGAATGAACAATCAACACCACCTTGCCCAACAGACCTGTCAAAATAAAAGCACCAGACCCTGACACGTCAAGGCTGGCTGTGAATCCTGTACAGTACGTTTCTCCTCGGCTCCACTACTACCATATCATCGTATGGTGGGCGCAAGGGTCCATAGCGAGAATCGTGTTGAGTGAAAACACATGCCAACTCTCCCAACCTGGACAAGAGATGTGACACTGGAAAACTGTGTTGAGAGGTTGGCACAGGTGCAAAGCCTTGGGCTGTTTCCCGGTGGGCGAGTCTCTGCTGAGCGGCCGACCATGGGCAAGTAATATTAGGTAAGAAATCCCCAGGCACACGTAAAGGCTGCCATATGCATGGTCAAAACACCTTTCAGGGTTAGTGAACAGCTCAAGTGGAGCTTTGAAAAAGCAGTGCACATCGCGGGGAAACCAAACTGGCACTTTGCTGGGTTAATGATCAGTCTGTGGTCAGGAAAAGTAAATGAAGCACATTGTCCATCAGTCGCTGAAAGGTCTATGCAGCGTTCTCAAGGCCGAAGGGCATCCAGAGGAACTCAAATGGCCCAAAAGGTGTGATAGCTGCCGTCTTGGGTACGTCCTGAGGATAGATCGGGACTTGGTAGTAATAGCAGACAAGATCAACCTTCCAAAAGATGGTCTTACCAGCCAAACAGGCATATTAATCCTGAATGTGTGGAACAGGGAGCGGTCTAATGTTGTAGCCTCATTCCAACAGCGGTGGTTACCACACGGGCACCAGCCACCGCCAGGCTTCTGCACAATGCCGAGGTGAAGCCCAAAGGCTGCTGGAGTGCCAAATGAAGTGTGGCGAACTCAGACCTGCTATTAGCAAGTTTACCTGGGTCCAGAGGTGTGGCTCGTGCATGAACAGGAGGGCCGGTTGTTGTCTAGTAAAGTTCCACGCCGTGCTGGACCTCACTGGTGGACAAAGTGGGTTGAGTCAGAGCAGGGAACTCTGCAAGGAGGCACAAAACACATTGGTGGTGGAGAAGGCCCTGGACAACCTGGATGAGCTGGATGAGCTGGATGAGCTGGATGAGCTGGAGCACAGGAGTGAATTGAAGGTCTTGGCATTAATGAGGCATCAATTCTTAACATCCACCAAAAGACCAGCACACAGGAGAGGCGTGGACACCCTCGCCACCACAAAGCTCCAGCTGAACTGCTGTAGACCAAAAGCATCCATGGTGCTGTGCTCTCCAAATGTTTGGATGGAGCTACCATTGGCAGCCTCCAGGACAGAACCCTGTGTCCCGTTCTGAATGTCCAAATAGTTGCAGGCAGCACACTAACTTGTGTGACAGAGAAAACGGCGTCCAGAGGCTTCATCAGTGGCAAACAGCAAACTGTCTGCACGGCTGACACTCCTCCAGCTCCCATCTCCTTCAAGCAGCACCTTCCCAGCACCTTCAAGTCTGAGCCCATGGTCCTCAGTCTGAAAAAAAGAAATAGATATACTACATGTGTTGCAGACGGCACTAAAACCAGACTAGTATAACCAAAATACATCCAGAAGATCTGCAGTGGAGCATGACCACTGGCGATGTTGGTTTAAAGGGGTTATGGGAAGTTCTGCAGCCATCTCACTTGTTTTGAAAGCTGCTTCTCTATGAGTCACCACAAAAATCCCACCTCCTTCCTGTTGTGATTGGTCTGGTACAATCTGCACCAGAGGCGGTGATTGGGAGGGACACTATAATAGTTATATTCATGAAATTAAAAAATCCATGGCAAGTTTTTTATTATCTTCTCATGCCTCCGTTTTTCCTTTTTGGTTCATCTTTTAACTCCTCTCTTTGTTAATATTTGGCTGTTTAATTTTTTTTCTCGTCTTAGTGTTTTGTTGTAAACTGCAACATTTTAAAGATTAACCACATTAAACTCCTCAGCTCTCAAACATTAACCCTGATGAAACAGATATACGTATACCTGCGTCTTTCCAAGAGGCAAAGGTTGTCCTCTTCAAATGCAAAACGTCCCTGCGTTTACTGGTTTCTGCGTTGCTGCTTCACCCGAAGAGGCACCTGGTCTGTAAATGTTGTAGAGCCAACCTCACAGGTGTCCGACCGCCGTCTGACTGAGGAGAAGAAAGCAGTGACTGAGTAGTGACCTGGCAGAGGTGTGTGTCGGACGATGCAGCAGTCAGATACATTACAGAGTCTAAATCCCGCTGAACTGAGGTTGTTGATCCGGCAGAAGGATCCCAGGATAAGAACCACAACCGGATTAGCCGATGGTAAGAGCTACTTTATGACCCCGTATTTTACTTTTGCCATTGCAGATGATTTCAAGTAAGATCTAAGTGATTAAAGGGCAATATCTAGTTGGAACTCAGAAGCTTGTGTTGGTTGAAGTATGATGTTTCCAACAGTGAAAACAGTGCTGCTGCCGCTGGTTATTGAGGAGCTCTAGTTTCATGCTGAGATGATGAACCAGTTTTGATCATTTCATTTCATTTCATTGGCCCAAAATAAATAAAAATGATGCACTTCTGCACAATAAATTCACTGTTTACCTGACGTGATCATAAACGTTAGTTGGAGCTGGTAGCTCGCACACCTGGAGTCCAAGTAAGTAAGTAAAATTTTATTCATATAGCACCTTTCAAGATAAAAATCACAAAGTGCTTCTCGATAAAACACAGGAGTAAACGAAAGAAAAGCAAGTCCAGTTGATGAAAAGAGTTTAAGGTCTGGTTTAGAGCTACACACATTTGAACTTTGCTGTTCATAAGAAGTATTTGTTGATGTGAAATATACGATCAATCTGATCAATCCATCAGTCTGCAGGACTGATACGGTGTACATGAGTCCAAAAGTGGAAGTCAATCTTCCACAGAATGGTTTCAGAAAAAGAAAATCCACCTCCGGGAGCGGTCCGGTCAGAGTCCAGACCTCAAACCCATAGAGACGCTGTGGATTGAGCTCCAGAGATCCATTCACCCAGACGTCCTTCAAATGTGTCTCAGCTAAAGGAGAGAGGTCTGTCACTGCTCCTGAAGTGAGCAGCCCTGATGCAGAGATGCTGGAGGCTCCTGTTGACGTCACTGCTGCTGAAGGAGCTCCAAGCAGCTGCGAAGGTTTCCAGCAGGGATGCTTTTGAATGAAATGTGTCTGTATGTTTGTTTTTTTGTTTTTGTAAGGATACCAGCAGGCTAACGTCGTCATCTTACCCAGTCAAGTAGCCGACGACTTCGAAGCGTTCTGCCGCAGTAACCCCGCCCCCCTGCCGCTCCTGTATCGCAGCCAGTCAGGAGCGACTTCCTGCCCACCGCTGGCTAGACACGCGGACATCAGGTTGTAAAATAACTTTTCTTACGTGCCTCCATGTGACAAAGCTCTGCCAACGGTCAAAAATCCCATGAAGCAGAAACGCGTCGCAGTTCAAATTAACTCCTCGAATAATTGTTTGAATTATTCACCAAAGTTTAAACGAATGAGAGTTAAATGCATGGATTGTATCTGTTACAGTGAGAAAAACAAGGTTGAGGTGAACAGCTGAGCAGGTCAAAGAGGAGGCTTTTTCCACAAGTAACTGAAATGAAATGAATGTTACACGTTTGTTTAACATTTGAATCAGGATTAGTTTATAATTCCAGGTCTGTACAGTTATGTTTCCTTAGATGTCCATGTTCCTCATGGATCGACCACTACTGGGTCGGTTTAGGTCGGAAAACTGACGATTGTGATAATTGTTCAGCTCTTGAGCTTTTGAGGCGTTTTAGTGTTTGATAAATATATCTTCTATTCATCTCTAGTTTTTTGTTGTTTTTTTTGCAGATAGTGTATTTTGCTTTCTTCTGCTTATCTAATGTTTCCTACCCCAGTGACACTGGATGCAACAACATCAACCCTGATCGCGATTGATCCACTGCCGTGATTATTTGGTGTTTATTTTGTTAGTGTGTTTTTCAAAGTAAAAATGAGACAAAACTTTAAATCAGTTAGGTTTGGAGATCGGCTCAGCTTCTGCCGCCTCAGATGTTCACAGTAACATGGACTCTGAGCAGACGTGCCCAGATGTTGACGAGACTAACATGACACACGTGTGTTTTCTGTGTCTGGAGGACGGATATTTCTCAGTACTGTGTGTACGAGGATGGTCGGCTGGTAAAGACGCTCTCCAGTTTGCAGAGTTACAGCTGTCAGTCAAGGTACAGAAGATCATGTTGTCATGGTGTCCTGATGCGCCATGGTGTGTAGTATCACATGCGTTTGAGTTTGACTTTGTTCTCCCAGGACCGACTCACAGCTGCATCACGGTCTGCTGTCAGACATGGTGACCTTCTACCTGGGCTGCAGTTTTGGCTTTGAAGGAAAACTGAAGGAAGCTGGAGTCCCTGTGAGGAACGTGGAGCAGGGCAGGAACATCAGCATGTACAGGGTACGAACCAGCCAGGCGGTCATGTACACGCACTAACGGCCTGCACGAGAAACAAAGCAAAAACTGAGAAACGAAGTCGACATTATTATATAAAAACAGTGATATCAAAATAATGCCGATAAGGAAAAGTTATGTCCCCAGCTGACATTTGTCACACATAGTTTTGTTGTGGATCAACGTGATCTCAGTGATGCTGAGGTCGGAACCAGAATGTCACATCCAGACTAAGCAGTAATCCTTCGCCGACTTTACTAGTTACAATTACGACTCTGATATTTGCTGCCTGATGACTGATACTGATTCTGACATTAATGCCTGATGTTGATGTTGTTGTTTTCAAAACAAATCTTTCCAATAAGACTTTTTTTTCCAGTTGAATAAACATTTACACCATCTTAACCTTCAAATGACTGAAAAACAACAATGCTTCATCTGAGCAGGATGCATTTGTTAGACTCATTTCAACTGTAAAATCTTTATGGTGTGAGTTTAAATTGAATTTAGTTTTTATTCGTGTTGTCGATCTGATATCCGATCAGTGAATTATGTCAGTATCGGCCTTTGGTACCGATGTTGGATTGATTTGTACCCGTCTCCAGTGTACACGTGGATCATTTCCCGCCCTCTGCACGCCCACATTTAACGAAAAAACACTCAAAGTTCTGCATAAATGTAAATGATGCAGAGATTTCAACCAGCTGACTGGAGCGTCTTTATAGCAAAACTACAGTCTAACACTTTGTCCTCCTACCTCCTCGTAGCCTGGCCACCCACCCTTATTGTTTTCCTCTTGGCTCCTCTGGACTGGATTTTGATTTCCAGGTACTAACAGACGCAGAAGAAACCGCCTCTGGATACCACTGGGTGGACACACAACCAACCAAATAATGACGCATGTGACAGAGTCAGAGAGACAGCCAGACCGGTATCAATAAACAACATCAAGGAAGTCTGCGGTGGGGTAGGAGCCCTGGGGAATGACTGTTGTTGGTTTTACAGTAAAAACGCACTGATCCAAGGTGTTGTTAGCGGTTCTGCAGTTGTTGCTCTTGAACACTCCTGTAAGAGTCATCACAGCTCCAGCTCCCGCCCCGTTTGCAGTTGGTTTGGTGGGATTTTTTACTAGTGAAATTGACTGTAAATTGGGAAGGTCCAGGCCCATCTCACAAGACAGAAGCTATGCAAACAGAGCGGGTTTAGCAGGCCGGACTGACTTCATCCTGCAGCTTTACGAGGAATGCAGCACATTTTCATGGAGTCAACAGACTCTGAGTTAAAAAACTCTGACTTTAGTTTCAGGAAAGGTTCAGTCAACTCTGAGAATGTCATCATCTACGGAGCTTCGAGTACATGATTCACCATGGCAACGCATAGTAAATGGAAGCAATCATCCTATTTAGGTTTAGTAGAACTGAACAGTGCAATCATATAATAAATATTCAATTCAATTTTCAATTCAGTTTTATTTATATAGCGTCTATTACTAAACCAGTTGTCTGTAGGCGCTTTCCAGTAACCCAGAACATGACCCCTGCGCAATTATTACATGATCAACGGCAGGTAAAAACTCCCCTTTAAGAGGGAAGTCAGAGGTGGGACTGCAGGTCTGCATGCAGCTCCTGAGGTTCTGGTCTGCAAACATCCACAGAAGAGAAAAAGAGGAGACAGACCAGCACAACAAACTACAAGAACAATGGAGCACAATTATACTTATGAGATACTTCTAGTTAATAACTGAGGACTGAGCTGAAGAAGGGAAAGAGAAACAGAGGAGGTGAGGGTCACCAGTCAGTGGATCATGGTGGTGTCCCCCTGCAGCAGGTCTACAGCAGCAGATCCAGGATGAAGCTGTGTTGAAGACCAGCTGCTCCGGTCTGGTCCTGCAGCTGCAGCTGTGACTACTGGTCCTAACACACCAAAGTTTTCACCAACTATATGTTTTATTAAACAGAAATGTTTTAAGTTTGGTTTTAAAGGTGGAGGTGGTGTCAGCCTCCTTAAACCAAACTGGAAGTTGGTTCCAGAGTGATGGTGCCTGATAACAGAAAGCCCAGATCTGAGCCCAGCATTGACCTGCTCCATCATCCCCTCAGTAAATTTCAGTCCATTGCGCAACTGTAGCAGAAGTCAGGTTTTATGATCTTTGTGTGTTGTAATTGTCCAATACTGTGTTTGTGTGTGTGTGTGTGTGTGTGTGTGTGTGTGTGTGTGTGTGTGTGTGTGTGTGTGTGTGTGTGTGTAGACTGCAGTTTCCTGCATCCCTGCAGGAGTCTTCAGCTGTCCTCTGGTGGTCACCATGCGTCCAGTTCCAGCCAGTTTGTTGGACGCAGCAGTGGAGGTTACTCATCTTAACCCGCTCGCACACGGAGCTCCTGTTCACATAGGAGACCCAGGTACACACACACCAGACACAAACACACACACACACACACACACACACACACACACACACACACACACACACACACGGGTGTGTGCCAGAAGATGTTGCTGTGCATATTATGAATGTGTGTTCTTTCAGCTCTCCTGGGAATAACGGACCTGTCCAAACCGAGCTTTGGGGACCGTGTGGAGCTGCAGCCTGGTGACGTGACAGTGTTCTGGGCCTGTGGTGTGACTGCCATCGAGGCGATACACTGCAGCAGTGAGCGTCAAGACATCTAGAGCTGTTTTTGTGTCTTGTCAAATGAATATTTCTGTACCTGTACTGTTTCCTAACATGCAGACAGCGCTTTAATCTGTAATTAAGACTGGACCTGGACCTGGACCTGGACCTGGACCTGGACCTGGACCTGGACCTGGACCTGGACCTGGACCTAGACCTGGACCTGGACCACCCCGGAACATCATCGACAGGCTTTCTGAAGACTCAGTTTGAAGCCGGATTTTTCTCCTCTGTGGAGGTCGGCATCTTGTCATGGCAGAAAATCATTTCTTCAACCATTAACTTCCACTTATCAGGATTGAGAGCTGAAGATTGCAGCTCAACAGAGCCAGTAGAACCACCTCACCTGCAAAAAGCAGAGAGGAAATCATGATGCCACCGAACCAGACCCCTCTGCTCCCCGGTAGGCAGAAAAAAACATCAAAGTTGTAGGGATGCAGGAAACTCATCAATACAAAGAGCAGGAAGGAGGATTTCTCCTCCCTCCTGGAACAAATACAACCTGCTGCCGGCGGTTTGATCAAGAAAAAGGACTGCTGGTTGAGGATTACAAAAGTGTAATGGAAGCACTTTTTGCGCAATTCCACGTCTGGCAGTGCTGGATGAGACGTAGCCGTTCGATCTAAAGTCATCAGACTCTAGTCTCCAGCTGTTTTTGGGCTCATCAATACAGTGTAGTCATGTTATAACACTACTTAATCACTGAGGTGGTCAGAAGGTCGGGCTGCAGGTCATGATGTCAGCAGATATCCGACAGAGGCATATTTTGTTTTGCACAGAAGTGTTAGAAACACAACAGGTCTGCTGCTTGTCAGTGTGACTGGGCATGTGCTGACTCCTGACTAGCGGCCAGTTCTCTTTGTGCCAGTAGGCGGTGCTGTTGGACCTTGACCTGCAGGTCTTTCCTAAAAGACTCTTCAAACAAACGCTTGTATAGACCTTAGCTGAAGGCTGGGAAGTGTAAGTAACCCCACTTCTGAAAACGAAGCGAAAGCAGCAATGCCGGCTACCAAACCGGAACACGACCCAGAGCCCTGAAGAGCTCAGAGCGGACTTCCCTCCCCATGGAAGTTTGTTTGACGCAGCTTCTTCCGTGGAAGACGTGTGGTTGGGATTGAGAAGATCCTTCCACCGCTCCAGGTCAACAACACCCCGCCACACCAGTGTGTTTTTAAAAAAACGCTCAAACAGATTACAGATTGAAGTTTTTGTTAAACTTTAAAATGGGGTTTGCAAGAAATTACAATGACGTGATATTTTAACGTGTCAGATACAGAATAAACGGCGAATGAAAGTGAGCAGAAACTGTGAATCTTTCAGAGCCCTCTCTGGCCTTCAGTCACTCTCCAGGCTGCATGTTCCTGACCGACGTCCCAGACTCCGATTCCTCCATCGGGATTCCTCCCTCTGACACCAGACCCAGTCCCGAGCTGACCCCCCTCTGCTTCCCCGTATCCCACAATCCCTTGTTGTACAGCCTGGTCTCAAAGGCGGCAGCGAAGCGGATCAGACAGCTGGAGATGATAATCACAGACGACCCAGGTGAATTTTATTTGACTCGATGCATCACCAAGACTTCCAAACCTCAAATATTAATGAAGACATGTAAAAAAAACAACAGCAGCTCACAGTACAAAATAATTTTTCACAATTTTTATGTAGCTTTAAGGAAAAACGTCAGTGTACGAGGTAGTAAGGAAACTATTACAGGCTGAACTACACAGGAAACTGTGTAGTAACATTAACAGATTTTTAAAAAAAGTCTCAATAGTTTTTCTTTTCTTGTCCAATCCAGGACAAAAAAGTTCATCCAGCCCTGTCTCACCTAAAGAGCCGACATGTTTGCTGCATTTTATGTTGTGTTAACATGAAGCATCTGATAAAAATCAAACCAAAACACTGCTTATGCAACGGTGGAGAGTCTGATAGAGGACAGAGACAAACTTCAGAAACCTTGTGGATGAACCTTGTGTTTAGATTGTGCTGTGTTCCTCAGTTTTATAGGACGAGGACGTGACTTTGTTTCTGTCTCCAGGTCAACGAGGCATCAGAGCTTTATTTGTTCAGGATGAACTTCTGCGCTCCTGCCTGGCGCTGTCCCACTCCTCCTCTGTTGCCATAACAACTGGATTTCCGACACACTACATGCACAGGTACGTGCACTTTATCAGTGCATCACTCCTTTTTTTCTTTCTTGTTGTCTATGAAAGAAAAAGAGAAATTACTTGAAGTATAAAAGCGGGTCAATAATGTGTGCTTAAGGTCATGTGAATAAACAGAACATGTTCTTTGTATTCTGAGGTTTAACA
Source organism: Xenentodon cancila (assembly GCA_014839995.1). Classification (NCBI taxonomy): domain Eukaryota; kingdom Metazoa; phylum Chordata; class Actinopteri; order Beloniformes; family Belonidae; genus Xenentodon; species Xenentodon cancila. The sequence continues at coordinate 21,996,146 of CM026210.1, read as the reverse complement.
TATAGGAAATAAATAAATAAATCAGGTCCCTGCCAGTTTAAAGTGACATAAGAACAACCTCAAAACAACACATAAGCATGTTATACTGTCGTCGTGTCTTAACTGATTAAAGTGAAGGTGATGTGCATGAAAGACTAAGTATACCCCACGATTCAGCAGCAAGTCGATGTTTCTTTTCTGGTTGTGAATGAATTCTGGTCCAGTTCAGGTTTCTAGTGTGCTTATGATCAACCAGGTTCAGGTCGGGGCTTTGACCGGGTAACTCCAAAACTTTAATTCTTTTATTTTTCTTCATTCTGATGTAGATCTCCTGCCGTGTTTGGGATCATTTACTGTCACATAACCCAGTTTCAGTCAAGCTTCAGCTGTCAGACGGATGTCCTCATATTTGTCTTTAGAAGATTCTGGTTTACAAAGGAGATCATGGTCCACTTAATAAGGGTGTCCAGGTCCCAGACCATTCTCCCCCCTGGAAACTCTTCCAAACAAACCGCACTGGTTCAGTCTTCACGTTTTTCTGCCAACACCTTCAGTGAGACCCGTAGACTCGGTGATAAGGCTCCTGGGATTTTTGTTTGTTGTGTTACAGGACTAAATGTATTAGGACACCCTCTCCTGGAAAGATTAACAACTGTTAGAAATTATTTCCAGTTGTGGATCATTTCGGAGAACATTGTGATCTCAGTTGGGATGTTTGTGTGAGTAATTAGAGGCAGTCTTTTACCATCTTGCCGTTAAACAAAACAAAACATGTTAAACTTACCCATTCCAGGACAGAAATTGTGTGAACAACCAATAGGAACTGTGTTTTCCCAGATTCACAAAGACATCTGCTCGTAGCATCAGTTGCTTCTCTAAAATCATTGCTGATGTCTTTCCCTCTTGGCCTTATATTAAAACCTACCTCCAAAGAGCCCGGACATCTGCTTTTATAAGGCTGCGTATTAACACGTAATGAAGGATGATGAGTTGTAGCACCTATTTAACCTCATAAATGTTTTAGAAGCAGCAAGAAGGTACTTGGTAAATCACAGGACTATATCTTATATTTACATGCTTTTGTTTGAAACACCCCAGTGTGCAACCTAATTATTTATCTCAGTCAACAAAACACCTGTCATGAAAGGACCCAGAGACTGGCAAGCAGTGAGGACAAATAAGCTCTCCAAACAACGTTGTGAACAAGTACCGATTGGGCTTGTGTTATTAAAAAATAATAAATCTGTGTGGGAGCGCCGTTTGGTCCATTAACAAAAACTGTAAAGACACATCGACCAAAGGAGATGCACATCTCCAAAGCAGGAAGAGGGTTTTCTGACTGTACGGCCGCTTTACACCGTCCACGCCACATGCGCTGTGTTCTGGGAGTGAATGGGTTCGGGAACGCTGAAAGGATCAGTTAAAAAGAATCAGTGAATCAGTGAAAGAATCAATCTGTTTAAGTCTTTCAGAGAACTAAGACCAGGATGGAGCCTCAGCTGTGGAGACGATGATCCTGCAGTTATCACACTGTTCAAACACGACTCAGCGATACAAACACCACAACAATCTGCTTTTATATGAGGCTAAGAAATGCCGAAAGGGGCGAATGTGTTTGGGAGAGCGTGTTTATATACCTCTACTTTTAGGAGTCATTATTCTGAAGTTTATTCTGTGTGTCTGAGCTCAGGTTTTTTGTGTAATTGAATATTCAGTAGGAGACTTTTATGCTGCTGCGGTTGCTGAGAAGCTGTGTGAAGCTGCTTCCTGCTCCTCTGGGTTCGGATCGTGCCACCAAAAGTCTCGCTCCAGACTTTTCTTTATTTCCTGTTTAGCCCCCCTGATGAGACAGATGGCCCGCCTGGAGCCATTGCCATGGCAACCATGCTGCTGTCTCTCGGGAAACAGGTGACGTTGTTGACTGACAGGAGAGCCTTTGAGATGAATCAGGCCATAGTCGATGAAGCAGTGAAGAACGGTGGGTGAAAGCGTCGATTCCGTCCTGTTTTTCTTGCTATTAATCCCTGAATTTACTTTTGATTGGTGATTTTAAAGAGACAGAAGCTAAACTATTCAGTAATTCTTTCTCAGGGGTGCTGAAAACGGCATTGCCTTTGGTCACTTATGAAGACGTTGGTCCAGATTCTGCACTGCACTTCCTGTGTCACCATGGAAACACCAGCAAGCCCAGGTCAGCTGACTAAGCCTGATTCGTAAATACTCTATGATGTTTGTCACAGGTCAGTGTAAATTAAAAGTATATATAATATACAGAGGCTGTTGCCCGCATGCAGGCAGTGCAGGTTTGAATCCCGGCCCGTGACTCTTTGCTGCGTCTCTTCTCCTTCTCTCTACCTCTGTTTCCTGTCTGGCCACTAGAGTAAAAAAAACACAAAAAAAAAACAGAATATGACTCCTTTAAAGGTAAATTTTAAGAGAAGTTCTGTTGTTTTGCAGAGAAAATTTCAGATCACTGACATAAAAAGTTTCTATCTCTGCCAACAAGCTTGTCTGGCTGGTTTGGTTTCTGATTGTTAGCAGGATCGTTTAAGAAGTTATGATCATATTTGGATGAAAGTTTTCCAGAAGTGAGGCCTGGTCAACGTAGAGGTGAACTTTGGAGTCACGACTGTGATGGATGAACTCGTTCAAACAGCCTCGGACTGTTGAAGCACCTGAACTCTTCAGCTTTTAAAACCGGACTTTTCCAGACATGCAGGACTGTGAGGGGAGCTCATGTGGAAATATTACTGGTTTAGAGCTTTTGTTTTTCAGTGGCAGAGGAGTAAAGCTTTTATTGGATGTTGTCAGACTTTTCAGAAACTCTGGACTAAAAAGAAGCTGAAGGTGAAACTGTCTGGAGTAGGAAGTATTGTTTTTATAGACTTAAGAGTTTCTCAAGCTGAGAAAAGAAGAAAGTGAAAGAGGCAGGGAAATATTCCCCTGAATGATGAAGAGTAAAAGTGATAACTCTTTACCAAACCAGTCCCGAGGTGCACCTCGTGGCCAGACGTTTTTCTGATAAGAGAGTCTCGCAGCACGTTCAAGCTCCTTCAGCACCAGTGGCTTAAACAAGATCGTTCAGCATCTCTGGATCAGAGCTGCTCACTGTTCTGGAGGAATTCTGGATCATTCCTCTTTCCAGAACTGCTTCAGCTGAGACACATTTGTAGGATGTCTGCTGTGAATGGCCCTCATGGTTCAGGTCTGGACCACTCCAGAAGGTGGATTTTCCTTTTCTGAAGCCATTGTGTCATCTCAGGTACGACCACCTGGTGGCGATAGAGCGCAGCGGCCGGGCTGAAGACGGGAATTATTACAACATGAGAGGAGTGAACATCAAGCATCTGGTGGATCCCATCGACGACCTGTTTACTGTTGCCAGGAAAATCCCAGGAATCACCACTACAGGTGGCTCGTGCTCTTCCGTCAGTTCGTGTCGCTGCAGCTCAGATTGTTGGCGAGTCAAACAAAAGGAGGCTGCTTGTTCTCACATTTACTCATATTTTACATGTTGACTGTGATGCAGCCGCGCGCGTGTGCGTGTGTGTGTGTGCGTGTGTGTGTGTGTGTGTGCGTGCGTGCGTGCGTGTGTGTGTGTGTGTGTGTGTGTGTGTGTATTCTGACACATAATACTGAATGCTTTAGTGGGTCTCATAACAATTTTTAAACATAAATATTTAAGTGAAAACATATCTGCCGGGAAGCGGCAACTCTCAGACATCTAACCACTGACAAAACTGGCTCACATTGGGATGAGGCATTAAAGAGGCAGCAGAAGGACAAATAAACTAAAGGATGTGTATGTTTCCTGCTGCATCAGTTACATCGGTCAGAGGCGCACTGCTGCCTGATCCGTTCGCTGGATGATGCAGCCTAGATTTCACAGTGTATTTGATTAAAAACAGAGGTAAAAAATATTGATTCCTTTAATATGCACTCACTGCTCACTTTATTTGGTACACCTGTCTAATAAAGTATCTGGTGAGTGTATATTAAAATACAAAAACATATGAGAATTTTCATCAAATGACTGGTTTAATTTGAAAGTGAATCACATGTTGATGATCTGGGTGATGCTGTGGAGGAATGCAGCTGCTTTTTATTTTATCATTAAAGGCAGGGTAAGCGATCTCTGGAGACAGTGGTAGCGCCTCTCTGCAGAGCTCCCAGAGGAAACACAAGTCTCCCGAGTGTAAGTTTAAGGAGCCGGGGCTGTGGATGAAGACCAGTTTTTTTCACTCACCAGATGGACATCCAGCAGATGTTGAGAAGATATTCACTGAATGTGACAAATTATTTACCCTACCTACCATGCTAATATTTGGTCTCAAACGGCAGAGACGACGTGCCTCTGTGGGAGGTCCGTCACTCTGAAGCACCTCCTACCATGAGAAACCAGAATGATGTTTAAACCAAGTAGTAAAAATGTTGTGGCATTACTTTTCTCCTCAGGGGCTAGACTGTGAATATGTATATGCATACTTATTTTGATGCCAACAAAAAAAAAATACCTGGATATTGCTGAGATATGCTTCTTTTAAATTAGGTCATTTTTTTAGACGGACTAAATAACAGGCCTCGTATGGTTTGATTAAACTGCACTACTTTTAATTATGTCGTGTTACTATTGCACTTCTGCACACACTAGGAGGAGTTAGATCTTTCTACTTCTGTAGGAATCGGTGATGGCGGTAACGAGCTGGGGATGGGTAAACTGAAGGAGAAGGTGAAGAGCCTGATGCCCAAAGGAAGTCTGATCGCTTGTGACGTTCCTGCTGACTACGCCATCACAGCTGGTAGGAAAGGAAAAACATCTTTTCACAATCTATTCGAAGGCCGGATGCAGCAAACAGATGCTTGATCCAGATCAGTTCAGATCATGAAGGCACAGAAGTGATGTATTTATTGCCAGGCAACAACTTCCAGCATCGACAGGTAGCGCAGGTGAACTTTTAGTAGACGGCATGGATGGAAAGTTACAGCGAGCAGTTAAACAGTTAAACAAGACTTTGAACAGACCAGCAGAAGTGATTCAAGAGAGCTGCAGTAGTTGCTCACATCACCTGAAGTCCATGCAGAGAAGCACACGAAACCCAAATGTTAAAAAGTCCCAGAATTACCAGCAGAAATCCGTGGAGCAGGACAACATCCAAACCAGCATTGAAATATGAAGAGACAATTTGAGCAGAGCTGCTGCAACACACCGCCACTAGAGCGGCGCCGTTGTAGACACCACGCAGCAGGTCGAACCTGGACGCACATTCTGAGAAATTAAGATGTGCTTTATTTGTGGAACAAAAAGAGGAAGTGGTAATGAAATCTGTCTCAAGCATTAATTTATAGTTGAGTAGAGTGAAGTCGCCTGACTGCATCTTTGACCAGCATCATTTTACTAGAAACTGTTTTAATTTTTAACGTCACCACATTTCAGTTGTTGTGATTAAATCGTTAAAAATGCAGCTGACACCTCCTCCATGTGGCCGTAGGGGTTTCTAACTGGGGCGGTTATGCCGTGGCCTGTGGGCTGTACCTGCTCCACACCTGCCCGTCACACCGGCGGTACCTGCAGAGGGGACTGGGACCGGAGCCAGCAGCCAGCAGGGAGCAGCTGCTGGACTGGACCACCAACCTGCCGTCTGTGAAGAAGGTAGAAACTCCTCCAAACTCCCATTTCAGAGATGGTCTGGGCTTTTCCAGATCATCTGTGTTTTTGAACATGTAAATTCTCACTGTAAAACCAGTACCCGGGTGCATTTGTGCACAGTTTTGGGCTCCATGTGTTTTCTTTGTATGATTTCTGTAACATGCAAATGTTCTTGTCTGATGCAAATCACAAAATGATTTATTTACAGTTAAAACCAGAAGTTTACATAATGTTTAGAAAATGAGACTTTTTTCCTCCATGTCTGGCAGTAAATTTGTGGAAGTGTTTCTTATTTTAGATCAGTTAGGTTTCCTAAGTCACGGGTAAAATTAGAGCTTGTAAGTTGACTCAGATGTTTTGGGTCAACTTGTACAGCAAAGCTCCACGCTGTAAATAGGAGAAACAGACCTACGTTATGTCAGGACTAGCAGATCTCTGGCGGGGCTCGCAGCCTTTCAGCTGAATTGGACCGGGCGCCAGCATTCCAGCTGTCAAGGATTTCCCAGTATGAGGAAATGTTGCAGTTCTTCCACTGACCACTGGAGGCCCTGCTCCAAAAGTGACTCAAACTCCTTTGAATTCCTTGATAAAAATTACATAAAAAAGATTTGTGGATTCTTTTGTTTTTTGTTTTTTTTGTCTACCATCTAAGTGGACAGATCAGATTTTCCCGCTCATGCGACCCAGAGGCGTTTAAAAATGAGACAGTGCTGAGGGACATAAACACTTCTTCTCTACCTAAAACATGTCTGGTCCTTAGCTGACCTCCAGAATGGTTCAAAGAGCAGCAGCTTGGATAACATGTTGTGTCTTTTACAATGTCAAGAATAATAAAATGGACTGAACTTCAATTAAAGCTCTTTACTTTACTGAACCAACTGACAACATATATGTGAATAAAGAGAAGATGAGTCAGTCTGGTGAAAACAGCTCCTGTTCTTCGTCTTTTGTCATCTAACGGACCTCATTTAGAATTTAGAAGATCCATCCACACCCAAGCTTTAACTTCTTGGTTAATATCTGAAGATGTAACTTCAAAAATCCACATCATCTTCTTTCCTGATGAAGCTGTTTTTGACTTCGTTGGACTTGGAGAAGTTTCTTTTGCAGCAAAGCGGCCCCACATTATGATGATGCCACCTTCTTGCTTCGCAAGCGTTCCGGTTATCTTCCAAACATAACGACTGTTATGAGCACACGGTTCAATTTAAGTTTGACCACTGGAAAAAAAACAAACTGTAATCTGGCTTTTTAATGGTGGTTTTGGAGCAGTGGCTTTCAGACATCTAGAAACTAAATAAGGAGGAACCAGACTTGTCTGTGATGTCTTGGCTGATTTCTTTAGACTTTTCCATGATGCCATGCAGTGAAGCTCTTGTGTTTGAAGGTTTGAAAGCCTTAAAACCCATCCACAGGTGTGTAACTCAGTTGATGTCAGTTAGCCAGTCAGAAGCTTCAAAGCATCATCGTGAGGACTCTTCTGAGCTTTTTAAGGCCAAAAATAACTCAACTAAACTAAAACTGCCGGAAATGGAGAAGAAAAAAGTTCCCAAAAATAAACTTCCACTTGTAAATGGAGAGATTATTCCAAATTTCCTCTAATCAATGTTTGTGGTTCATGCAGTGAAGTTCAAAAGGAAAGTTTGGTGTTGTTTGTTTTGATATTTTATGTTTTATCATTCCAACAAACACACAAATGGCAGCGATCACACGTCTCTCACTTCTGAGGAGGAATATTTCAGCTTGTTTACAACTAGTATCAACATGCATCCATGCTCGATGTGTAAAAATAAAAGCGTTCTGGTGACATCGCTCACAGTCAGACGTGGACAACAAACCGGACATCCTGAATTACTTTCTATACCAGAACGTTGCTGACGTGTTTCAGCTTCGTTACCTGCTTTATTCTGACGATCGTTTCAAAAGACTTAGTTGTCCAGCAGCTGTGATACAAGTCAGAAGGTAACAGGAGCATGATCGGGTTGGGCTTCAACATCAGAGCACGTCCTCCGAGGACGGAAGACAAACGCACTGAAGCCTGAAAGAATCTGCATTCTGAGGCCGTTTCTGTTCAGAAGTGTGAAGAAAATCTGAAAACGCTGTAAATAGCAGCTGTTACTAGCTGTAATAGAGTCGTGGGCTGTGATTTATGGCCTTGAAAACACATGACCTCCTCGCCGCAGCGCTGCAGAAATACGCAGCTCGGCTCTTAACATTCAGCTCGACTCCAGTAACCGCGCTGAGATAGGTTCGTGGTCGCTGCCGAGATGAACGCAAGCGAGGAGCGAGACGTTTCCTGAGAGCCACGAATCGTGCGTGTGTGGTCTTTGTGTGGAGCCAAATCGAGTGAAAGTGGTTTGTTCACGTGGCTCCAGACTCCGCCTCTGAATGTGGTCCAAATAACGCGGCTTGTGACACTCCAGAAATTTTCACTGTTGGAAACTTTCCATGGGAACTAACAGGAATATATGGAAATGAAGGGTTCCTTTTGATGAAGCAGAGGTTGATAATAATTTTCATTTTTGTTCCTGAGGTGTGGATTTGGTTCAGCATTGGTGTAATTCTACGTGAAAAACAAAGTGTATGAAACTAGCTGTGAGGTCACTCAGGCTGCCGCAGAGAGACGTTTGTGTCTTTCTCGTAGGGTCTGGCGCTGCCTCGGTTCTCCCAAACAACCTGGAAGGCGGCGGAAACTCGTGCTCCTCAGCTCAGTCGCCGCCGTTACCACATTCTGATCAAACGTGTCCATCGATCCTCATCGCTACTAAAACGACATCACATGTTCAGATTGAGCCTGAAGCTGATGCTCTGCCGACCGAGGCGGCGTTGGGGTTCACGGGGCTCAGTTTATGCAAACCGCTGTTTTATTACATTTATTCTGATTTTCTCTCTGACGTCTGACATTGTTCTGTTTTTTATGTAGCAAATCAGTGGATCAGACCTGCTAAATATTAAACTAATAACTTAAATCGCCTCCTAGTGACTGAATGGTTCACTACGTTACACCAGTTTATATGCATCTGAACATGCACTGAAAAATACACTGGTATCCCACAATGCATCATGAACCGCAGCGTACAACTAAGTCACTCGTCAACCGTCGAGGACAGACACGGACTGAGCTCCGTGACAAATGACTATTAAATTTTTCTTTTAAAACGGGTGGTATGTGATCATTTTATAAGCTGCGGAGCAAAAAGGGCACCATATAAACACAAACATCAGTGTGATTTTTATTTTGTTTTAGAAGATATTCGTTTATTCAATAGTGATAAACACTGTAGTGTTTTAACCACATCGGAAAGTGAATTGATCTGATAAAATCTCGCTACGTACGAGTCTCTGCGGAGACCAGAGGACCAGACGGAGACTAGCAGCTGTCACGCGCCACCTTACTTCCCATGGAAAGTTTGTAGGACGTTTTCAGAAACCTCCCGGATGTCTCTGCTGCTTCGCTTCTCAAGCCGATCGGATGCATGTTGATACCAGCGTCAGGAACAAGCTGCCGGACTCACTCGCCGCAGCGCTCTCGGATATTTTGCTCAACTGTCAGCAGCGAGTGAAGTTGCCAGCAATGCTTTCTCCTTGTGTAAACCAGGAGGAGTCCTTCCTGTCAACTCTGATGCATTTCGGAATACGAAGTGGGAAAACTGGGAACCTGGCCATGGAGGTGGACGGCTTGACGTTTCACCCCACACACTCTGACATCATCACCAGACTGCTGGAGGCAACGCTGGACTCCAGCCCACAGAACTGCACCGTCAGCTCCGATGTTCAGTAGAGCTGATTGAAACTCGTTCAGACTGCAGAACCGCTCAGAGGGACTGAAAGGAGACGCTGTGGCTGCCAGAGGCTGCCCTGGTTACCTGTCAGTCCACTTCCTCGAGTCCCGGCGGTCAGGCAGACTGGACTCGGTTTAAAAGCAGCTCTGTTTGTGTCAGTGACGAAGAAATCAGGACTCAAAGAAGAAATAAAAAAAACAAACACTGCAATGAAACATATCAATAACAAAAACATCACGTTGTTACTAACAAATGTTTGAAAGAATGTGCTGACAATAAAGTTTCTGCACAGATTTTGCTGGAATAAGTACATTTTATGACTTGATAACACCCTTAGACATTTAAACATTGAGTAATGCATGTCTCAACACACAAATGTAAAGACTTCTGAGGTTCACACATGTGCATTCTCCAGAAACAATCGATGTCGCACCAGATGGTCACTTAGAAATTACACGCTTCGCCTCCTTTTGCCTCCAGTTTTAGGAGGAAAATGCATCATTGCTGTTCTGAAATGGTCAAATTTCACATAAAAGCTCCAGCAGAATCAGGTCAGGATGGGAGGACTCAGGAAAGGAGGTTCATTTGGAAGAAGCATTCTCATTTACAGACTCACTGTTTTATTTTGTTGGTTTATGTTGTTTAACCTTGAAAAACCACATTCTGATTGCAGAGCTGCAGCTCCTCTTATTTCCTTCATAGACTGTATAAGAAGACCTGGACAACCCTCTGGCTATGATATCATCCACAGGTTTCTGAAGAGAGCTTCTGAAGTGTCTTTTATCTTCATCAGAGTGATCTAGGAACCGACTCCACCCACCCTGGTTCAAATCTTTCTCCTGAAAAACTCCGGCTCTAATCAACAACCGTGTGGAGTTCTGAAAGACAAAAACATCTCAGCTCCATGCAGTACTTTGGTCAAAACACTAATGATATGGAGGTCCTTTGGGAAGTAGAAATAGATGACGGGATGAGCTGCAGCTGGTGTAACAGCTTGGATCCTTAAATTCATGTCAACATGTGACGTTTCACATGTATAAATCAGACAAAGAAATGAAACCCTAGATGGTTGCTGAAGAATATCACATGACCTTGAGTTTTACACCCCACATTCTGGTCCAGAAGTATTTGGATAATGGCAGTTTTTTTCCCTATTTTATACCATTTAATAGATTTAAGGTACATCAAGCCAAACACGCTTAGTGAGGCTTGTGGACTCTGAGATGGAGCTCACGTTTTTTTGGTCTGAATGGCCTGATCTCGAGGTAAATTTGCTGGAATATTTACAGGATTGACAGCTGTCTTGAATGTTCTCTTCTCACTGTGGAGTACTGAATCGTCTGGAAATGGTTTTATAACCTTTTCTGGACTGATTTGCAGCAGTAGTTGCTTCTACTTACTTTCATTTGCAGTAAGAAGTTATTTACGTCTAATACGATGACTGATTATGATCAAGTGATTGTTTTAACACATAAAACACATGAAATTTAATAAATTCCAACTTTTGCACAAGTTGTTCAGGTGAATATTACCATCCGTTGTTGGTTATTACTTCACATTTTAAGAGATGGCCTAATCAACAAAGCTTGTTTGCTCCTCGTTCACTCTTTCGTAATGACAGAATCTGGTGGCGTTTCTGTGTTTCTTGCTTCTTTCTTTGTCTCCTCACTTTCAGCTGTGACCTTTGACCTGCGTTTGACCCCGGTTTAATGTGACTTCCTGCTGGACGACAGCAGCAGCTGAATCAGCCAAGATTAATACACACACTGATAACACACACGCAGATCTCACAATACACACTTCTACAGTACTCAAGAGGCTCTTTCACACGCACACACACACACACACACACACACACACACACACACACACACACACACACACACATCCCTCCACAGGAAGGATTCAGTTGCACAAACAAACGCAGTGTCACAGACACCACGTGCTTTTGCTGTCACACACACTCATCTTCACTGTCAGCTCCATATTCACCTGACAACTGTGATTATTAATCTTCTAAAATCAATAAACGTTGGTGACCGGCCTCCGTCCTCCGACGTCAGGAGGCTGCAGCTGGAAACAGATGTGTTGCAGCTCGACACTGGTAGCAGACTTCACTTTGAAAAACTAAACTTTGAAAAACTTTGAAAAAAAAGAACATATGGTTCAAATGAAACAGGTTTTATTGTCTAAAAGTGTGAAACTATATGTTTTTTTTTTTACATTTGTGTTTTGTTTTACTTCTGTCAGCCTTTGATTTTATTTTCATCATTTGCCACATGAGAGTAAACCAGCAGTGCATCAATTCACTTTGTTGAGCTCCGCCCACATCAGGTGACTGATCAGCTGTTTCCCTAGGGAAGCCGTTCAGATGGGAAGTGTGAGTTCCCTGCTATGAACCCACTCATGTCACTGTAAACTCCTGTGATGTTCCTGCACCGAAGTTTAGAAAGGCTTAACTTGACAACATCCTAACTTATCCAGTAGATGAGTATCGATTCTACGTCACATCCTCCTACTGAAGATGGCCACGCCCTCTTTTTGCCAAAGACCGTGGACTTTATAAGAAGAACTGGACCAACCCCCCTGTGACATCACTCTTTTGATGAACCGGTCCCACCCAACCACAGATAATCCACCATTGGGTAAATGGGCGGGACAAGCAGGCCTGGAAGGCAGCCGGGACACGCCCCCGTTAGTTCAGTTAACTGGCCTGGCTGGCTAAGACATAATGGAGCAGATGGAGAAGTTGCCTATACTGTCCACAAAAGTAATGGCTCGGGGGTCATGTTCTGGGTCTCTGGAAAGCGCCTAGAGACAACTTCTGTTGTAATAGATGCTATGTAAATAAAATAAAATTGAAAATTGAAGTCAGCGTGTTGCGTAAGTGAAAGCAATTTCACCGCGGGCAGAAGACGCGAGGTATGGCTGCGATGCATCGGCCGCTGTAAATTACAGCTGTTCCAGCTGATTATCGTGGTCCAACAAAAAGCGCTGCAGCCTGGTTTAGAAGTGTCCCAGAAGCCACCATCTGCCCTGCTTAAGACATTCATCAAGTCTGTTTTGGCACTCAACCATTTCGGCTTCGTCAAAGCTGATCGAGCTGGCAGGAAGTTGGACATAAGAATGGCATAAGTCCAGTCAATTTTCCAAACAAAACACCACGAGCAGGCTCCGGCTCATACATCAACATTATGTTAACTCGTGGAGGCTATGAGTAAACAATTCTGATGACTTTAGAAGAAATTCCAGACTCTTAAAAGGAGAAGTTCATTTTAGGGGCTTTTCTCACAGTTCTGCATCATTCACTTTCTAATGTAATAGGACAGAGTTTGTTCAGCACCCTTGCTGTCAATAAAATGAACATTTGCAAATAAGTAACAGCTTTAAAGGTTAACCAAACTTATTTTGTGTGAAGTATGAACACACATGATATGGGATGCAAAGAAGGATAAGATTAAAGCCTGACTGGAGAAGAAAACAACAACCAAAAACCATCCAGTGCTCCTCAAACAACATCAGGGCATCATGAATTCAAGTGTTTTTTGACCACATTAAATTCTCAGATTTTCCTGAGACACATGTCATAGTTCAGACATCTTTTAAAAGTGTGTGATTGATTTAGAATCTTATTTGGTTTCAGCTTCACGATAGGGAAGAGACAGAAAGTAGCTCTAGGTATGTTACCGCGGTAACAGAGTATGAGTGACCTTGCTTTCTGAAACAGGCTCGACTGAACCCTCCTGAAAGACGTCTAATAACCTCACTCAGCTTGTAACCTCACCTAAACTCCAGGTTTCCCCGAGTTCAGGTTTAACATACTCAGAGCTTCAGCATAACCTGCTTCGTGATGTCACACAGAGGACAGACCAAAAACGCAGATGTAGAAGATATACCGCAGCGCTTCTGCTCCTGGTGGGACTCCAGATGGGTTATCAGATGGTTTATCAGATACTTGAAATAAAATCTGCACGTCAGTTTTCTTTCCAACACTTTAATGGTGACAGAATTCAATAAATGTCTTTTGTTTGTTACAGTAAATAAATATTATTTTCTTGGTGAACATGAAACCAGTTTAATGTGAGATAACCTTTACTCCCATGTAGTCCGCAGGCTACTTCCCTTGAAGGGTTAAAGCTGACGTTAAAGTCTGCCTCCTGTTTCCAGACAGTGGAACTGCAGATCAGCTGAAAGTCGCTGTCGTGACCCTGCGACCATGTTCAAACCCGGAGCTCAGCCACAGATGTGACTAGAAACCTTGTCTGGGGTCAGACGACGTACGTGACCTACAGTCCTCGTGCAGCTGGTCCGGGTTCGACACCTGTGACCATTTTGTGCGTGTTGCCCATCTCTCTCTCTCTCTCTCTCTCTCTCTCTCTCTCTCTCTCTCTCTCTCTCTCTCTCTCTGTCTTTCTGTCCCTATTTCATGTCAAGCTGCTTTCAATAAAGACAACAAAAATACAGTATTAAGTACATGCTAACTGACAGTGGCTCACTGTGTTTAGTTTGTTGTTATATTGTTCAGTTTTGTTGTGCATTCTGTTGGATTATTTTATTTTGCTTGACATTAAATAGAAGTGCACATTTCATTAAGGAGGAAATAACAGTTTTAAATGGGAGTCCTACCTGGAGCTTGCAGAGATTTTTTTTTTTTTTAAATGAAGATGAGCATTAACTCTGCTTGCAGATTGGTCCTCTAAACACCAACCACAGATCAACCCCACCTGTGCATCTATCATAACATGTGGTAAGCCCCGCCCCCTCAGTTCAAAAAGAAACATGCTGCAATTGTCTCTGACAGGTAACCAATAACAGCAGAGTGAGCGGAGAGCAGAGGGAGGGGAGGACAAACATGTTGCTCACTGCAGCGCACAGGAAATAGAGGATTTACCCTGCGTGATTAAACCGACCCAGACTTTTAAGTTGTAATCAAAATGAAAAGACCCTATTGTGATACTGATCAACATGCGCAGGGATCGCACCTTTAACTGTTGTGTTTTGCTCATCCAGAACAACATGAATTTTTAAGCATTACTGACGGACATTAGTATCTATTTTTTTTTTTTTTTTTACAAGAAACTACAGAAACGTAAACAGGATGTTCATCACAGATTCAAGTTGTCTTATATAGTAAGACGAATGCTGATGTAAACACAGCCGCGTTATAGCAACAGTGCAGACTGAAATTAAACCTGCGTCTGTTATTAGAGGGTAATAACAGGAAACCTTCATTATGGGCCAAAACAATGTGATTTAAAACAGTTTTGAGTTACAACAGAATGTGTTTGCAGCAAAATAGCAATTAATGGTAGCACTGTGAGAAGTGAACCAACATCTAAATGAACGAGTATTTGAAGACTCTGACGACACGTAACTAAAAAAAGACATTCCACTTTAGTGGCAGAATGAAAAAATAGACAAACCAAAGTCATTTTAAGTTTCTTTGTGTACAGAAAGTGTATAAAAAAGCCTATTTGTTCAGGAATCTCTGTGTGGTCGGTGATGTTTTGTCATTGTTCCAAACAAGTTAACTAGCAATGTTGTACAAACTACTGTCAACAGACGAAAAAGGAAACTTTTTTACTTCCACAGAACCAGTATATATTCTTCTCAAAATAGGAACCTTGTCTAGTCTGGTCAGAGGCTTAAAATAACCATTTCTCCTGACGCAGGTCATTAGTCTTGTGTGCTAACATTAATTGTTATTTTGCTGCAAACATATTCTGTCCTCAACCAAAAATGCTTTTATTCATGTTGTTTTGGTCATTAACAAGAGCTTATACTTGTCACTCTTAACTTTCAAATGCTCCTTTAAGCGACAACGAGGTCCATCGAAGTAGACTGCCTTCCATTTACACTCCAAACTTGTTTTCCTGGTTCTTTTTTGAAGTCTGAAGCCAAAATCGGCACATTTTTGGCAACATTCCCTGATATCAGACTTCCCACTCATCAGCTCAGTCAAACTCAGGACTCAGAGTTAAATAATCAAGACGGCTGCCCTGAGCTGGTTGAGGTGGTTTGGGTATCTGGTTAGGATGCCTCCTAGATGCCTCCCTGACATGGGGGAGGAGTTTCTGGCATGTCCAATAAGGAGAAGACCCCAAGATAGACCCAAGACTCACTGGAGAGATTGTATCTCTCAGCTGGCCTGGGAACGCCTCCCGAAGAGGAGGAGGTCTGGAGGAAGTGGCTGGAGAGAAGGAGGTCTCGGTCTGTCTTTTAACACTGCTGCCCCACGACCCGAACCTGGATAAGTGAAAGTCCATGGATGGACAGTGCTCACAGCTTTGACTGTAAGTTAAGGCAAGTGTTTTCACACACTTTTGTCCTTTTTGTATCAATTTTAGAAGGCCAAGCACACAATAAATTTAATTTCTGCCTATAGGCATGTTTCTACTGTGTTTTCATGGCTGAAAGTAAACAATACAGAAGAGCAGCTCTCGTGGAGGCTTTTGTTTTGTTTATTCAACTTTAAAATGTTGTGGCTAAACTAATGCATCTAACTGGGTTTTCACTAGTTCATAATGATATGAAGTTGACCCAGGTCCAGAGTTCTGACTTTTGAGTGCAAACACAGCGCATCATTAGTCAGGTTTCCATTAGCAGGGGTTTGGGGTAAAACCTGCAAGGCTGGAAGTGTAACAGGGTCAACCTTGTCGTTGGCCCTTTCAGCTGTTGAGTCTTCACTACAATGTTGGACCAGGCAGGATCCACTGATGTAGCGAACTACAACTCAGTACCACTTGGTGGCGGTAGAGCACTACTTTTACTGCTTGTCAACTGCCAATAAATAAAAGAAGAAGACAGTAAAGAGGACAGAAAAAAATATATAAGGTGGTGATATTGTTGCTGCATTTTTCTTTTTGCTTTTTTCGTGCACTGTGATACTGGTGATAAATGACAGCAGGCAACTTAAAGCAGACCTGGAGCGGGCTGGATGGCATCTCCTGCCTACTCAATACCCAATCACAATCACACCCTGCCCAGCAGTTTTTCAGGGTTGCGTTGAAGTACCAAACCCAGGGCAGAGACATGTTTCAGCCCTGAAGAAGTTCATAAAAGGTTCTGGTAATAAATACCCACACCAACAGTTGAGACCCCAGTAAAACTACCTTATACCCCCACCAATGGAAACCCACGTCCAAGTCTGATTTAGAGTCTTTGTTCTCCTCTGCAGGTCCCTGATTGGTCCTTTCAGCAGGCGTTCTTGTCAGTTTCTTCTGTCCTCTCTGATGTTTGTTCCTGCTCCTCCACAGCTGCCACACAGCTGGACTTTCCATTAACCTCTGCACGTTTGTCGTTTGAGAGTTTATTTGTTAATATCAATGGTATGACAATTCTATTATCAGTCTGTGCGTTTTTGCAGAAGTCAGTTTTTGTGTTGTGCGCGCTGGTGTGTGTGAGCAGTGTCACGGTCGGGTGGCCGTTGTTGTCATCTGTGGCCACCTCATGGGAGTCATTGGCTGGGTGGGTGGGACTGGCCTGGCCGCGGCGGCAACAGCAGCAGAGTATCCTGGCAAGAGGTCGGACAATAACTCGGTACAGGCCCCGGCGGGCGCTCTCGCTGACGAAGCAGTAGAGTGCGGGATCGGCCACACAGTTCAGGGTGGTCAGCAGCAACGACATGTGATAGTAGTTAAATATCGCTGGAACATGAAAACATGGGTCATGTTGTTAAGGTGGAAACTCCTGAGTCTCAAATTGCGCAGCCTATGAACAGAAGAGTACCTGCTATGAAGTTGCAGTCTCTCTCCATCAGTGTCCGCACCAGCAGGAAGATGTGGTAAGGGGAGAAGCAGACAAGGAAGATGAGTATGGTGCTGCTTACCAGCTGCCGGATCCTCGTCTTCTGATCTGGTTGTGTTCCCGCACTGCGGCCCACCGCTCGCAGGACGCACAGGTAGCTGACCTGCATCAGCAGAAAACACCCGCAAACATCCACGTCACATGACTCATCCAGATCCAGACAGCTGACAGATTTTACCCACATTTCAGTATATTTATCACTACAGAAATAAAACCACCCACTTCTGGTTGTTCTCATCCAAAATAATAAATGTGATCTGACTGTAGTAGGTTTTAGTATCAGGCTAATTGAACCTCAGACAAACAGCAATAAATGGCTTTTTTCACCATGCCATTATTTATTTAACAAAAATGAAGCAAAAACAAAAAGATATGTGGACAAAACTAAGTACCCCCATGATTCAAAATGTTGTAAAGCCACCTTCAGCAGCATCCTCCACAAGTGTTTTTAGAAATGGAATCAAATATCTTTCATTTGGTTTTTTTACGAGGTAGAGAAAGCTTGTAAAGCAGCAATCATACCGTCAGGATGGCGAGTGGGAATGTGAAGCCAATGATGAAGCGATAGTAGTTGATTCGATATTCCCACGGTTGCATCGGGTAGTGCTCAAAGCACACTGATTGGTTCTTTCGGTCTCTGCTCAGCTCTTTATGACGGAAGAAAACAACACCAACTGCGATCTCCTTCAGCCAGATGATGGCGCTAACGATCCAAGCTGCATTCATTGAGCGGAGAGAGGTAAACCTGGAGACAGGCACAAAAAAGACAAATGTGCTGGCTTGTTAAAAAAAAAAAAAAAAAACCCCACAGGAAATGAACAGCTTTAAAATGACAAGAACTAATAAACAGCCATGTAGAGCTTTTTTAAAAGCATTCAACAACTAACTTAAAAACTAATTAAATATTTTTTTCCTTCTGAGGGAGCAAGTCTAAGCTGGACAACCATGATCTCTGATCCTTTAGACAACACTGCATCAAGAACAGTCATTCACTAACAGCTAATAGAACATCTGTCAACATCTCTGGGCTCGGAGGCAGGGATCAGCCTTCACAGAGTGAATGACTGAGGAGTACCACAAGTTCCTGTGTGAGGACATCTGCTTCTTTTATTCGCTATTGTGTTATGTTAATCTATACAGATATCTGTTTATATGCAGATGACATTGTTTTATCTTCTCAATCAGAATTCCAGATCTTTTCAGTTTTTTGGAAGAAATGGATGCATTGTTGTCCAGAGCAAAGTGGAAAAGGAGCATTGTTGTGGCATATGTGGATACATTTGCTGGTAGACACTATTTTCTGACACTGGGCAGCACATTTGTCTCCAGAAGATTTCATTGTAGCTGCACAGATTCAAGACACCCTGTACCAGACACAGCAAAGCATCTCCAGAACATAACCGAACCTCCTCCATGTTTCATACTAGCTACAGTTCGTGTTTCCATTAGCCCTAGATTTGCGCAAAACCTAAATATCCCAAAGAACAAACTGTAATGGAAACACCTCTAATTCAAAAAACTGTCAAAAATCACAAAAATGTTTTAATGTTTTCATAAGGTGGTTTATCAGGCATTTTGATTATCCAGTGTAGGGCAAAAGTGTATTGGAAACAGTTTTTGTGTCTCTGGCATCATTGGATATGATGTAGTCGGTCAATCTAAAGTAAGTTGTGTAGTTGTGCTATAACACTATACTTAATCAACATACATAAGACTACATAAGACTGCCTTCATCCTAGTAGTTTAGATGGATGGATCATCTCCAATGAAGAACCGTGAAGAACCGTTTTCATCCCAAACAAACCTTAAAGGATGGACCACAGCCAGGTAGCGGTCCAGACTGATGCAGCACAGAAACCCGATGCTGATGTAGATGTTCTCATAGAGCAGGAACCCACACAGCTGACACAACCATTCCCTGTGACGCCAGTCGTCATCCTGAAATAACAGCGCACACGTGAGTCAGTAAAGTAAGATGTTTATTTTATTACTTTTTATATTTTACCTATATATATATATTAAATTAAAAAACAACCTAACATTTTAACCAAATATATGGGGCCCATCGTAAGCGGCAAAATTCCAACTTCCAGGTTAAAATCAAAAAGAAAAATTGCAGTTCTTCTACGGACCACAGGGGGCTGCCTCCAACAGTGAATTACTCTCCAATGACCTCCATGTTATAATGTCCATCTTTACATCAGAAATAAACATATTTACAGCCTGGTACCTTAGTACAATTACATATTGCACACACACTGGAAACATGACCAATTGGGCTCCAACTACAACTCCCAGGTAGATCCCATTTAGAACCCATATGGACAAACACAGGTAGGTCCACCAGGGAACCTGAGGACAAACCCACGTAGGACCATATTTGGAGCCCACTTTTAACATATATGGGAGCCACATATAAACTCTGGCTTATAATGCACTGTCATGCTGTGAATTGTCAGGAGTTTGGCCCAGTGGTGTGTTACCTGGAAGATGTACTGTAGCCACAGCGGTAAAGATGCCAAGTACAACAGATCAGACACCGTGAGGTTCATTAAATAAATCCCCAGCTCGTTCTTCTGCTTCAGCTGCTGAGCAGCGTGGTACAGAGAGTAGAGGTTAGCGGGAATGCCGACCTGGAATCAGAGAGGTTCAGTTATCGGCATTGCTGCAATTCTCTTGGAATACCATTTTCATTTCCAGCAACATACAGTATATTAGTAAAAGGTTGTAATGCAGAAAACCTTCAGCATTCACCACCACAAAGTCTTGATTATAAAGATTTAAACAAGTCCCTAAAGGTGTGTTTCTACAGGTTTGGCACCAGCCCCAGGGGTTTCTGGACGGGTTCTGCTGGTGTTCAGTAATTGTCATGTCAAACCACAGAGTCTCAGGAAGAACTATGCCTGAGCTTTAACTATGTGAGTTGCTCCTCACAGGATCTTTGTGATCCTGAAATGTGAGACTTCTCTAAACTTTTCTCTCCATCTGTGCTCCTTTGAAAACTGTTCGATTTCCCAGGTCCTGCTAAGGAAAAAGATCCCGTCAGCACCATGATTCACTATGGATGTGATGTTTTTGGGGTTATTGGTTTGTGCCGGATGCAACATTTTCCTTTGTGACTAAAAATCTTCAGTTTCATTTTCATCTGACCAGTCTACCTTCGTTTACATGTGTGGGAAGTCTTCCCTCCACTCTTTTCTGTGTTTTGTATTAAACTTGGCCTTTTGTTTTCTTCCTGACCACTCTTTCACAAAGCCAACACATACGGAGTCTGCAGCATGAAGTGGTTTAATGGGCAGACAGGGTTAGTTTTTGTTGCCTCTGATTAAATCCCTTCTGGTCTGGTTTTCTGTATTATATTGACTTTACAAAATCTGTACAGAGTACACAGGTGGATTTAAATGCACTAGTTGCTTTGTGCAGATAATTGACAGGACTTTGTTAAATACACTGCACTTTGCAGAGCTTCATCTACTTCATCAAATAAAACAGTTAAGCGTGGAAATTCATGCCACCCAGAGTTTCCTGTGCAGGGTGGCTTAACTCTGAAATTGTTCAGACTCCAATACCAGAATTTAAAATACTCACAATTCTGCAGAAAACAAGGTCGGGATCGGGAAGCATTTACGACTATGTACAACAAAATATTTTTAAACTGAATCCCAAAAAAGTTATTTAACCCGAACTTCCAGATTTCTGCTTTGGTTGTTGGAGAAGCAGTGGCATAACTATCCAGCACTGGAATTCTGGAGTTATTTTACACCAGAAAACTGTTTCATGATGGTTATGCTAGGCTGCGGTTTCCAGAGGTACCACAAATGTCACCAAATATAAGATATGCAACCTTGTTACGTTATTAAGCCACCATCATTTGAAAAACATGAGGACTTTATAAAGTCAAAGGGAAAAGGTGAAAAAAGCACCAGAAAATTATGTTGTTAGCTTTTCAGAAAAGACAGAAATTCCATAAAAATACAGAGAGAAAAAACTACAAGCCACAAAACTGTAGAATTCCTAAAATGTACGATTTTCGTTGCTTGAGTGACCACTAGTATCTGGATCCAGACCTTCAGTTTCTCCACTGACCACTAGTATCTGGATCCAGACCTTCAGTTGCTCCACTGACCACTAGGATGATCAGACATCTGATCAGGATACTTGAAGCATCAGTCCAGTCTTCTTCAGCAAAATGTCATAAAATGACTTCAGATGGTCCAAAATACTGCAGCATAAATTCTGATGAGGATTAGCAGGAGATCAGACTTCTCCATCTCTCACTTCTCTTCATCGACCTTCTGTTAAATGTTACAGCACTCAGACATCAGTGTTCAGAGGCCACACACTCACCAACAGCACGAGTATGTAGACAGAGGAGAAGAGGTACTGGTGGATCTCATGGCTGATGGTGCAGTTAATCACATCGTCTTCGGGCATGGTGGACACCATCACGCTCCCGTTACTCCAGCCTAAACATGTAGCATGACATGAAGCAGGACGAGAGCATGAGCACACACACTAATCTTCATGTTGGATGGAGCTCGGCGTGGTGGCGTGTCTCATCTGGTCCAGGATGTGTCCTCGCTTATGGACTCATCCGGTTGCTGTGAAACAGAGGAGAGTTCATCTCAGGGGGCATCATTAACCGGATTACTGGATTTGGTTCTGTCACGGTCAAGAGGAGGCATGAACCTTTTCAGAGCCACGCCTCGTTTCCACATACACGTTTGCACGTCAGTCAGCCGGAAATCCATTCACGCCAGTGGGAATTCCTGTAATCTGTCCTTAATTTTCCTCTAACAGATCCACATTTAAACTATTGTAACAGATTTGGTAGAAACACAAGTTTGAAAAAGATGTAAAAGATAAAGTGAAGTTTTGGTTGATCTGTGCAAATGTAGACTATATTCAAAATAATATTCAAAATAAATAAGTTGGATATTTGGTTAAACAATAAAGACAAATTGTGACAAACACTGTGAAAACAATCAGAAAAGACGAGATCTTGCTTGTTTCCCTGTACTGTCAACGTTTCAGCTGAAACTGGCTGACAACATGATCATGGCTGAGTCAAACTTCAGCAACACAGATGAAATGTCAGAAAATCACCAATTTCTTTAATAATTTATTTCCATTATACACACAATCCGCCAAGGTTAAAAGAAAAACACAGGTGATCCAGACCAAGATGGACTAAACATGACGCTGACCACAAGAAGCTGGATCCAGAACCGAGTCGCTCTCCACCGACCTTCATGTTAAAATGTCCAACTTCACAGCAAAGAAATACATATTTCGGGCCTGGTACAAAACCACAAACGTTTTGATCTCCATAGCTAGAGTTTACATCCACATCCATGACATTAGATAACCAGTAAAACAAATTTACCAAGCTTTTGATGCTGTATATCAGCATTTTACTGCACAGGCTACAGTATGTTGTTGGGATTAAATGGATGGTGTCCCACAGGGTTCAGTGCTAGGGTCTTGTTCAGTTTATACATGCAGTTCTTGGGAAGTATTATCCGGAACCACGACATTCATTTTAATTGCTATGCTGATGATACACAGCTGTATTTGTCTATGAAGCCAGATGAAACAGAATCATTAGACAAACTTCAGGTGTGTCTTAAGAACATCAAGGACTCGATGTGGACTAATGTTTTGATCCTAAATTCCGATAAAACAGAGGTTGTTGTTTTTGGTCCCAAACACCTCAGGAAGGGATTAGACAAATAGCCTCCACTACAACTGTGTGAACTCTTGGAGTTATTTTCAATAAAAAATTGTCTCTGTCCCCCCTTATGATCCAGGTCCTGATCCAGGTTTCTTCCAGGTTGTAAAGGGGAGTTTTTTATGCCACTGTTTGGCTTAAAGTTTTTCTCCCACTAGGGGAGTTTTTACTATCTATTGTTGTTGTAATAATTGCTTGGGGTCATGTTCTGGGTCTCTGGAAAGATCCTGGAGACAACTTGTGTTGTAATAGACGCTATATAAATACAATTGAATTGAACTAAATTAATTAGCATTACAGCTTACTGTGAACTAAGCTCAAATACATATTTTCTCGGGACTAAGGTTCCATCAGGGGGCCTGTCATGTTAACTTTGCACTTTTTCCCATTTTTAAATTAACCAGAGTTGGGTGGAGCCACATCCATCCATCCATCCATCCATCCATCCATCCATCCATCCATCCATCCATCCATCCATCCATCCATCCATCCATCCATCCATCCATCCATCCATCCATCCATCCATATAAGGCATCTGTCTAAACATTAGCAGAGGCAGCTCATTCTGCTGCCAAACTCTGCATGAACTGTTTAAAATGTCACACAACTGTGGAGATCAACAAAAACATCTAAAATCAGAAACTGACATAAAGGACAGATTTAGTTAATTTGAAGTTCCTGACTGGTTTGTGGATTTCTGTTTTAAAGCCTCAGGTTTGTCATTTGGATTCATAATTTCTGGTTTTTAGAGTCAGTGGTGATGTGCAGGGAAGATCTGACTTGGCTGCAGCCACAGCACCCACTTGTCACTCAGAACAGCCCGCCCACCTCATCCGGGTCTAAGGCGGAGCTTTCTCAAGACTACAGTTTGAAATTAACCTCCTAAAACTCAAACCTCCATTTCACACCCTCAGCAGCAAATAGAAAATTAAAATCCAGAAAATCTTCATGGAATAAATCAGATTTTTTTAAAATTATTTACTTAGCTGAGCCGCCAACGCTGCTCTGTTTTGTGTATAGATGAAGTCTGCCTCTCTGTTTACCCGCAAAGTCAAATGCAGACAAAAAATGACCACAGGTGCATGAACGAAGCCTTTGATGAAAGTAGTTTAAGTCTTTCACATTTGCAGATCAGATTCAGCTCATCTATCATGGTTTCCATCCGTCCTATTATGACGCAGCATCTGCTTTACCCAAGCACCAATATTACTACTTCTGGGTTAAAGGCCACCCGGAAGAAAAAAAAGATGCAGTTCCTCTACTGACCACTTGGCTCCAACAGTGAGTTGATCTCCACTGACTTCCATGTTAAAATGTTGAACTTCGCAGCATAAATAAACATATTTACAGCCTTTTACAAAAAACAGTTTTGGCCTCCATACTGAGATTTTATATCCTTGACAACTGTACACGGGAGGGGATTTCTTTAAACCTTATCAGGCAAAGTATTTAAATAAAAAGTCATAGGTATAATTAGGGGTGTTGTCTTTTTGACGGAATAGCCAGTGGCTGGCTGTTTCAAGTTTCAAATTAACTTCTGAGCTGTAAATAAAGCCTTAACAGAACAGAACTGTTGATATTTTAAAGACGATATGTTAAAAACATGTGAATTTTACTAACTGACCATGGTGATTAGTGCTGGGTTTGGTCTGGAAGGCAGGTAGCATTGAAACATGAGGTCCTGTTGTAAATGTTCACCAGCTGATTTCAGGACGCTTCCAAGAGAACGTCTGCTGGGACCTGCAGTCACTCAGCTGGTAGGGCCCAACTGCACAAGGAGGGGAAGGACCATGGGTCCCAACTGGCTTCACTAGTCCTGATTTCAGCTCTGTTACTCCTGGTTTCAGTTCTGCTAGTACTGGTTTTAGCTCTGTTAGTTCTGGTTTTAGCCCCACGAGTCCTGGTTTAAGTCCCGCAACCCCTGGTTTCAGTTCTGCTAATCCTGGTTTCAGCTCTGTTAGTCCTAGTTTCAGATCTGCCAGTCCTGGATTCAGCTCTACTACTCCTGGTTTCAGCCCCACGAGTCCTGGTTTAAGTCCCGCTACTCCTGGTTTCAGTTCTGCTAATCCTGGTTTTAGCTCTGTTAGTCCTGGTTTCAGCTTTACTAGTCCTGGTTTCTGCTCTACTAGTCCTGGTTTTAGCCCCGCTAGTCCTGGTTTTAGTTTCAATAGTCCTAGTTTTAGCTCTACTAGTCCTGGTTTCAGCCCCGCTAGTCCTGGTTTCAGCTCTGTTAGTCCTGGTTTAAGTCCCGCTACTCCTGGGTTCAGTTCTGCTAATCCTGTTTTCTGCTCTACTAGTCCTGGTTTTAGTTTCAATAGTCCTAGTTTCAGCTCTACTTGTCCTGGTTTCAGCTCTGTTAGTCCTGGTTTCAGTTCTGCTAGTCCTTGTTTCAGCCCCACTAATCCTAGTTTAAGCCCCGCTGGTCCTGGTTTCAGCTCTATTAGTCCTGGTTTCTGCCCCAATAGTGCTGGTTTAAGCCCCGCTGGTCCTGGTTTCAGCTCTATTAGTCCTGGTTTCTGCCCCAATAGTGCTGGTTTCAGTTCCGCTAGTCCTGATTTCAGCCCTGCTAGTCCTGGTTTCAGCCCTGCTAGTCCTGGTTTCAGCTCTACTAGTCCTGGTTTCAGCACTACTAGTCCTGGTTTCAGCCCTGCTAGTCCTGGTTTTAGCCCTGCTAGTCCTGGTTTCAGCTCTACTAGTCCTGGTTTCAGCCCTGCTAGTCCTGGTTTCAGCCCTGCTAGTCCTGGTTTCAGCTCTATTAGTCCTGGTTTCTGCCCCAATAGTGCTGGTTTAAGCCCCGCTGGTCCTGGTTTCAGCTCTATTAGTCCTGGTTTCTGCCCCAATAGTGCTGGTTTCAGTTCCGCTAGTCCTGGTTTCAGCCCTGCTAGTCCTGGTTTCAGCCCTGCTAGTCCTGGTTTCAGCTCTACTAGTCCTGGTTTCAGCCCTGCTAGTCCTGGTTTCAGCCCTGCTAGTCCTGGTTTCAGCTCTACTAGTCCTGGTTTCAGCCCTGCTAGTCCTGGTTTCAGCCCTGCTAGTCCTGGTTTCAGCTCTACTAGTCCTGGTTTCAGCCCTGCTAGTCCTGGTTTCAGCCCTGCTAGTCCTGGTTTCAGCTCTACTAGTCCTGGTTTCAGCTCTACTAGTCCTGGTTTCAGCCCTGCTAGTCCTGGTTTCAGCTCTACTAGTCCTGGTTTCAGCACTGCTAGTCCTGGTTTCAGCCCTGCTAGTCCTGGTTTCAGCTCTACTAGTCCTGGTTTCTGCCCCAATAGTGCTGGTTTCAGTTCCGCTAGTCCTGATTTCAGCTCTGCTACTCCTGGTTTCAGGTCTGCTACTCCTGGTTTCAGGTCTGGGAGCACAAATTGATGATGCTTTGGTCGATTTATCAACTGTTTCTTTCCAGTGACGCAGCCTCTCTGTGTTCTTGCTAAAGTTCTTGTCCTTGTAGTCATCTTTTTCTTATCTTCTGGGTTTTTTTGTGGTTTTTCGCTGCTCATCGGTTTTATCTGCTGCTCGTACTGCCAACCTGAGCTTATCTTTAATCTTGTTAAAAAACAGATAAAAGAAAACCTGTTTTTGACAGTTTGTGTATTTGTGTCCTCACTTGGAAACTTTGGTTTAAATACTTTTAAATGTATATCTCCATTTAAATTCAGTTTTATTGCACAAATATTTTACTTGATCTGTTAATGATTAAAATCCAGTGAAGTACTTGCTTGCAACACATCTTTTTTTTACTTCTCTGAACTCTGACACACCTGCCTGCAACCTCAAATCAGTCTACATGCAAACTGTTGCTTTTCTTTCCAAATTCTAAAATTAACCTGAAGAGAAGTGATAAGCCTGTCAAGTCTACAGCTCTCACATTTGTGTTTTTACCAACAATGAAGCCTAAATGTGACGTTTACGCGACTGTATTGGGTTCAGCAGATCTAATTTGAGGGACAGAAGTGACACAGCATGAACTAACAGTTTCTGTTCCAGTAAACTCATCTTGCAGCTTCTCCTTCCTGTCAGCTCCAGTGAAGCAAAGCATCCTATTATAATCTTTAATTTTACTTCTTTACTTTGGAATAATAGCCTTGTTACAAAGGGTCATAAATATCACGCTATAAAAGCTTTCACAGCCGCATATTTAAATCACAAATATCATCCCTCTTTCTTCCTCTGTCTGTACAAACCTCTGCTTCCTAAATAAATCATTCAGATGAAAGCATAGCTGGAGGAACTGAGCATTCCTGCAGAGTCACTGTTTTTATCTCTTATTCAATCAAGTGAACAGAGTTCATCCATGTTTTGTTTTTTTAAAGAAAATAACAAATCCTCCTCTGCAGGTACTTTCTTCTGCACTGCTGTGAGTTCTGCATCAGTGTAACCAGACAATACAAATCATCTGATCTTACTATGAGGCAAATACAACTTTGAATGAACATATACTTATATATATATATATATATATATATATATATATATATATATATATATATATATATATATATATATATATATTTTTTTTTTTATTTTTTTTTTTTTTTTTAAACTAAGACCAAAAGAAATCAGCAGCAGGTGTGCAGACCGCTATAAAAGCAGATGTTTTGTCATTTTTCTGGTCTGTAACATTCAGGTGTGTGTTAACACAATGCCAAGCGGGAAAGACGTCAGCAGTGGTCTTAGAGATGACACTGTTGTTGCACATCAATATCCAAAGGGATATGAAAGCAATTTCTACAGTGAGAAAGATTACTCACAAGTGAAAAACATTAAAGCTACAATCTGCTCAGACATTAATGTCTCAGTAATTTTATTTATTAAATAAAAAAATGTTGACATGGTGAAAAAAGTTGCACGTTGTTCCTCTAAGGTTGTATTTAGCTATGCAACGACCATCTGAGGATTTTTTTTATCACAATTTTACAAAAAGGAAATCTTGGACTAAAAGAGCAGGTACAAACATTTATATGTTAGAGGTGATGTTCCTTCAGATGGGCCCATCTCCAAGAAGATGGTCCTAAAATCTCTGTGCAGCTGCCACTGTGAACCCAACATCTTCTGTCCTGGAGACTCATGGTAGAGTCACTGCCACAAATCTGAAGGTAACGTACACCAGAACATGTTTTCTCTCTGAATACCACTATACACCTCTATACTTTGGTCTTACAAAAGTATCACAACAATAATAACAATTTAATACTCTTAAATAGAGCTCCAAGTTTGCAAGTTGTGGCATTAAAATCACAGTCCGTTTTTACGGACTGAAGTTTTTACCGCTGCACCGGCTACGAGCTGCTAACAGGGGCAAACCAGACGACGGCTCATCTAATCTGAAACAGCTGGAATCGAAGCTCAGCTACGGCGGGTTTCAACCGGCTGCCAGGTGTGTTGGTTCTGCCCACGTTGAGGTTTAACGGGGTGGAGTCAGCTGTGTCGTGTTGTGATTTCTCATTTACAGACTGCTTCAGCGCTGACTGTTGTCGTGTATTATGTTGGTTATTCTCAGCTTTCTAAACCATCGCGGACACTTTTTACATTGTTATATAAAAACATTTCAAGAATAACACGGAGGTGAATCATTAATTAAAAGCAATAACTATATTATGGCGACTGTAACGTAGGGCTAGATGCTAACGACTGGGGGCTCGCCGTGAACACGTAATCAATATATCATTTCCCACGAGCACAGAAATGCCATTACTTCATCTCCGTTGCTGACCTGGTGGCAGTAACCATGGCAACAGCAGCTAGTTGTCATCAGTCCATCTTATCTAATAACAATCATCAGATACATTTCCACCATCATCCTTGACCTTCTTCACTGACTCTGTATATAAACACTTTTAATGACTGAAATATTGATGTTACATAACATATATAGCCAAATCTATTAAAAAAAAACAATGATGACACAAACAGGCTTTAAAAAAAAAAAAAAAACCAGGATGATTGTTGGACTTTCCCATCACTGCATTCCTGGAACAAACTATGCTGCTGTTGTGAAACGTTTCTGGGCTTTGATCCGCAGTCACGCCGAGGGAAGCGCCACGTTTCAGTGACTCACAGGTCAAATGGTCCTGATTCTGCATGATTTATGTTAAAGTAGAGCAGCGTACGATGGGAAGTCGCCTCTCGACTCCACCGTGTCCTGCTGGAACCAGTGAACTGACCGTTTTCATGAAAAACTAAAAGGTCAAAAACAATACAAATCTTCTGTAGACCCAGAACAATATTAAAAGGAACAATAACAAGTAAAAAAAGGTAAGTCCAACAAGTTTTCTTGAATGAATCCAGTCATTACTCTGGTAAACCTGGTTCTCGCTGCTGCTGATGTCTGGGTTTGTCTCTGTCTACTAAAGCAGGACTTTTACCTCGAGACTCGTCTGATTTACAACACCGTTGAAGAGAGAAAGACAAGAACAAGAAGTCGCCTAGAAACGACTCATCAGGGTGTGAAGCTACGAAATAACACAATAACTCTGCTGAGATAAAATCAGAGTTTTCATGAAAAGTGGAAGACCTGACTGAGGACCAATACAGATTAAACATTACAGTGATTTTGCAAAGTTCTTGCAACCTAGAGAGTTGAAAATCCAATTTCTTGCATTGTAAACAACAATAACAGATGTTCACCTCATTTCTGAAGCTTGTCACGTGTCAGAGTATGTTAATGTGAAAAAATGTATAATAAATTAGTCAGAAAAAACAAAAATGCATAATATGGACAATTAATGGAATAACAAAAAAAAAACTGTTATTACAAAGACTTAAAACAAATCTGCATTTGCCAGTAAAGGAAATGAAAAAGTACATGTCTCTGGTTGTTTTTTGTGTCACGGGAAACAAGAAGTGAATCAAAACTTGCTCTGTAAAAAGATTTAATTCCAATAAGTAAACGAGCTCACTTTGCAAATACTGACTTTTCACAGTTAGACACAGAACTTCAATAAAGGTTTAATAAAAAATACTTATACAGAAATGAGAAATTTGCAGCTTTCTGTTTTTGAGATTTTACCTACTATCCTTTTTTTTGTTAACTGCAACATTTTTAATCTGTGAATCTGTTTAATCTCATAAACTAAACCACATCTCCATGGCTTCACTTAAACTTTAACCTTTTAACGCATATATTCAGCATGTTGTTCAAGTCTCACACACAGATCTGCAGAAATTTATGATTTTATGAGTTGCTTGGTCATTTTCACAGAAAACTCCCCCCTAAAAACAGAAATTCGTCAGATGCTCAGCACTGCAGCACAATCGTACTTGTTGTAAATCAGCCTGCTCATCACCTCCTGCTCAGCATTCATCTGACACTTCAAGCACCAACACTGAGAAATTATGAATCTTGCCAAGCTTTTTCTCCTTTATCATTTTTGTCATCACTTTATGAAGCTTTGTCAGTAAATGAAACATTTTTATATAAAACATGAAAATGACTCCGGGATTGGCCGGTATGCTTTACTGTCATCCTCCTGGGAAATCATTCCTTCTTTCTGTTGGGTTTTAACCCGGCTTTCATCTCAGGTGTGGCTTTGATTCACTGTCTTCCCTGGAACAGCGTGTCCTCCCCGCAGATCTGATTCATCATCTACACATTCAGACTAGCAGGATTACATTCATCACACCTAACTCACTCATCTGGACACTGGTGTTTTCCTTGTGAATGTAACCTGCTCAGATCTGAACTCACTTGTGGAGATTCATGCTGTATGAGACTGAATTGAGTCCCGTATTCACAGATATGAAGATAAAATACATCCTAAAACTCTCTCACCACCATCTGCCTCACCATTTATCAATCAATTTCTGCTCATTTGGGTTTGTGTCTGTGTCAGAACCTGTGATTCTTCTGCTGCGCCACTTGTGTGGAGTTCCACAAGACTCTATCCTCGGCCCTCTTTTCTTTTCTTTATACCTACTCCCACTTGGATCTATCCTCCAGAAATTTGGCATGTCATTTCACTTTAAGCTGATGGCAGCTAAATTTACATGCCACTAAAAAAAGAAAATGGCTTTTCTGTAAACCAGCTTCTTGAGTGTAAATAATGACTAGACCGAGGTCATGTTGTTAGGGCCCAGTGAGCCCTTTAAAGCCCAGGTTGATCCTTTGAACCCTTATCTGACACTAAGAGAAAGAAACCTGGGTGTCAGGCTGGACAGTGGCCCAACACTTGAGTCACAGAGTAAATCAGTTGTCTAGTCTAGCTTTTGTTAATCTGAGACAAAATGACCAAAGTCAAGCCATTTCTCTCTCAGCATCATTTTGAGATTTTAATCCATTCTTTTATCACAACTCAATTACTGTAATGCACTTTATTCTGGCAGGAGTCAGAAGTTATTTTCACGATTACAGCTGGTTCAAAATGCTACCGCTTGTCATTTAACTGGCACGAATACACGAGCACATCACCCCAGTGTTGGTATCATGCCATTGGCTCCCAGTTCACTTCTGGGTTGATGTTAGAATCCCTCTATTTGCTTTTAAATGTCTGCATGGCCTTGTGCCACAGTTTCGTCCAGCCTGCTGCAGCACTGCACTCCCTCTCGCTCTCTCAGGTTGGCAGAGCAGTTGATTTTCAGTCGGTGCCCCAAAACATTGGAACGAGCTGCCTCTGTACATCAGACTTCCTGTTTTTAAATCATTTCTTAAAACTTATTTATTCTCCTCACGCTTTCAATTCACTTTGAAACAACGGTTTTATTTGCCCTTTAATGGCCGATTAACGGTGGGTCAGCCAACCCACTCTTTTAACCTGTAGTATCTTATGTCATTTTGGTTTTAATTCTAGGTAGGCTGACCCATTCCTCTTCATGTCACATTTTTATCTTTTATTCTTTTGGCTTTTTATCCAGTTGAGATATTGACTTTATTTTTTCAAATTGTAATTTGTTTCTCCGTTTATTAGTTTTTTGTTTTTTTTCTTATTTTCTTTTTAATTCTCTTGATGTTCAGCACTTTGGCCAACTCTATTGTTGTTTTATAAGTGCTTTATAAATTAAATTGAGCTGAGCTGAGTTTGGGTCCTGGGGGCCGTAGTCTAAACAGAGACCTCCAGACTTCCCTCTCTCCAGCCACCTTCTCCAGCTCTTCAAGGAGGACACAGAAGCATTCCCAGGGCAGCGAAGATACCATCATTCCAACATGTTCTAAAGTCCTCTGCCTGGTTGGACATGCCTAAACCATCTTCTCAGGGAGGCATCCAGGAGGCATCAAACCAGAAGCTCAAACCATCTCAGCTGGCTCCTCTGGATCTGGAGGAGCAGCATCTCTATTCTGAGTCCTTCTTGGATGACTGACTCCACCTCCTATCGCTGCTGAGGAAACTTATTTCAGCCACTTGTAACCTCCACCTGGTTCTTTCAGCCCACAGTTGGTGACCACAGACAATAGAGTAGGAACACAAACCAACCGGTAAACAGAGAGGCTTGTGTCTTGGTTCAGCTCTTTCTGCATAGCAACAGACCAGTACCAAGTCCACATTACTGCAGACACCCCACCGGCACACCTGTCAATCTTCCGCTCAATTCTTCCCTCATCCTGAACAAGACCCTGAGATACTTCAACTCCTCCAGGACAGGCAACCCCTGATGGAGTCCCACTCCCACTTGGACTAAATCTGATTAAGTACCAGCAGTGTGGAACAAACTCTTACGCTGTTTGTACAGGGACTGAGCACTCTGTAGCAACGGACCGTGTACCCCATACTCCCAGAGCCCGACAACAGGATACCTCGAGTGTCAAATGCCTCCTCCAAGTCAACAAAACACATGTGACGTGGTTGGGCAAACTTCCGAATAGCTCCAGGATCCTAACAAGGGTATAGCGTTGGTTCAGAGCTCCACGACCAGGACAGAACCCACATTGTTCCTCCTGAATCTGAAGCTTGATGTTCCAGCATCCCTGCATAGACCTTACCAAGGAGGCTGAGGAGTGTAATTACCCGGGTCCCCCTTCTGGAAAAGAAGGAAGCACTGCTCCAGTTAGCCAGTCAATTTCCCTCCGATGTCCCCCCGATATCCCCAAATGTCCACGTGATGTTGCAGAGACATTTCAATTAAGACAGCCTGCCTTACCTCCTCAGCTTCAGAGTTCACATTTTTCATATGTTTGACACAGACTCAGTTTGTTACAGTTTATTTCTCAACCAGTCAATAAAGTAATAGATTCTTCCCTTCCATGACTTCCATGATATAAATAAATCTGCTTCAGTGACTTGCTTCCCTTCTAATAGCTGCTGAAAATCAGACCTCTGAGAGGTTATTTATCTCCACCACCTTTTGCTCAGGCACTTTCTGAGGCTGCTGGTGTCATTCTGGACAACATCACTATCTACCTCTGTGACACGTCATTGTTTGTCACTTGTTGAATTTACAGTCATGAGAAAATCCCTGTTTTATTTCTATAGAATATTTGATTAAAAACATGATCACAATCATCTCATCACTGTGGGTTTTCCCAAAAAAAGAACATAAAACCTCTGTTACCATGCCATTATTTATCATTGATCATTTTTACCCCAGAACCTTTTTACACACACACACACACACACACACATATATATATATATATATATATATATATATATATATATATATATATATATATATATATATATATATATATATATATATATATATATATATATGTGTGTGTGTGTGTGTGTGTGTGTGTGTGTGTGTGTGTATGTGTGTGTGTGTGTGTGTGTGTGTGTGTGTGTGTGTCTGGGTGCCTTATGAGCACCCCAGAAGGGCTCCAAACACACAGAAGATCATCTGGGCATCAGTATGGGATGCTTCTGGAGCTCAAATCCTTACATGAACCCCAGCAAGGGTCCTCTAAAAGTTCTGAAAAGACCCCCCTTTAGAGGCCTTGGAGTACTACTTCTCCTCCAAATGTATATTTACTTCTTCAGCTGAACGTTGCCTGCATTGCCACAGACATTAAACAGGGACTGGGCTTTTTGCCTCTCTGCTAATGTCTGCAAAGAGCTTAGATGGCCCTTCATGGATGAATGAGGTTAGTGTACACAAAAAGCCACTGCTCTGTCGAAGCGGTTCCCATTGTCTGGGCCTGGACCCAGGACAGGCAGTAGGAAGATTAAAAAAGGAGGCCTGAGGTATCTGGGAAGAGCACAGTCAAAAGTAATTACCCAATTATCAAGATCTATTTGTGTACTGCTGCTGTATTTGTGTGCTGCTTCCAGAGTTCTGCAGTGACACTTCCTATACACACACACACACACACTCACACATACACTCACTAACATACACACACTCACATATACAAACTCACACATACATACACACACACACACTCACTAACATACATACACTCACACACACAAACTCACACATACAAACTCACACATACAAACTCACACATACACTCACTAACATACACACAGACACATACAAACTCACACACACAAACTCACACATACAAACTCACACATACAAACTCACACATACACTCACTAACATACACACAGACACATACAAACTCACACACACACTCACTAACATACACACAGACACATACAAACTCACACACACACGAACTCACACACACACACACACACACACACACTCACTAACATACATACACTCACACACACAAACTCACACACACAAACTCACACATACAAACTCACACACACACGAACTCACACACACACACACACACACACACGCACACATACACACACACACACACACACACACACACAGACTCACACACATACACACTCACACACACACACACTCATATATGTGTGTGTGTGTGTGTATATAAATACACACACTATATGGCCAAAAGTATTGTCTCACCTGCCTTGACTCACATATGAACTTAAGTGACATCCCATTCCTGATCCATACGGTTCAATATGACGTCCTTTGCAGCTGTAACAGCTTCAACTCTTCTGAGAAGTCTGTCCACAAGGTTTAGGAGTGTGTTTATGGGAATTTTTGACTATTCTTCCAGAAGCACATTCGTGAGGTCACACTGATGTTGGACCAGAAGTCCTGTCTCTCAGTCTCGGCTCTAATTCATCCTAAAGGTGTTCTGTCGGGTTGAGGTCCGGACTCTGTGCAGGCCAGACAAGTTCATCCACACCAGACTATATAATATATCCCTCTACAATAATTAATTTCCTTTTCTGAATGAACAAAATATTTTTGAATTTGAATTGAGAACTGAGCTGAAAAAACCACATGAACAAGGGTTGCCATGGAAACATTTAAATACAGAGATATATTCACAAACGTCGATTAAAACCTTATTCTGAAAAAAAAAAAGCCTCATGTTAACCTTGTCCGGAGGTGACATCTCTGGATTGGGAGGTATCTGGGGTGGACCATGGATTGTACTAACTGAGGAGTACCGCAAGGCTCTTCAACAGGACCTCTGCTCCTTTACTTCACCATACTTCTCCTCGATTGGATCTTATGTTAATTTATACAATTGCCAGTTTAAATGCAGATGACACTCTTATTTATATTTCCAGTCATATTCAAAATTATTTTTGGAAGAAATGGACGCTCCGGACCAAAGAGGAAAAGGATCATCTAGACTGTTATGAGCAACCAGTCCATAATCCAGGTTCTGTGATGGTCTGGGGGGTCAGGGTCCAAACTTCATTCACACTTCTGCAATGGCAGCATGGACATGTTACAAAGACATGACTGAGGAAGAAGAGGGTATGTTGTGAAAATGGTCTGTCTGCAGTCCTGACATGTCCTCAACAGAGGATTTTCAACGATTAACTCGTACAGTTGCACACCAACATTTTTAAGCGTTATAAGAAGGAATGGAACCTCAACAAAGGTTTTACTCTCCTTACTGTTTTTGAAATGTCTTGCAGGTATAAAATGTAAAGTTTTACATATGTATATATAATATTAAGTTGATGAAATAAAAAATAAACAATACAAAAAACTGTTACTGTCTGTATAGAAGACACAGAAGTCAGGTAAGTCTAAGAGTGTCTGTGCTTATTTTTTATTTTATATTTTAAACCAATTGTTTCTGATTTAAAGTTATCAATTAAAAACATTAGGTCATGATTTGTTAATAATTCAAACGATGCTCCATTTTCATTTAAAAATAAAACAAATGAAATGTTTTAAAGTGAAAACACTTTGATTTCTAAAAGTCAGAAAAGCGAGACAGGAACAAGTTTACGACCATGTTGCATAGTTTCCTACTTTTACATCATTCCTAACTAAAATGTTTCCGTTGTTGCTTCATACTGGATTTCAGCTGCTCAACTGTTCAAGAAGCAACAACAATGTGCTTCTGTCTCACCTCTCTAGTCCAAGGACCAGTCAATGTCCGCTGTCTCTCACGTAAAAATGTCCAACTTTAGAGCAGAAATACAGTAAAAACATATTTACAGCCTCGTTCAAAAAAATGTTTTGGTCGGGTTTGGCTGAAGGAGCTGGGAGCAAAGCTAACGTTGATTGACACGTAGTGGGCGTGTTCCCTTCGCTTCTAGAGCTACTGATGGGTCACATGACCCATTGTTTTATACGGTCTATGTAGTGAGCGGGGAGCAGTGGGAGAGGGAGGACGGACACTGTGCACACCAGAGCACACAGACGTAGAAGATCCAGCCCACATGTACCACAACCATGAAGTTCTAAATCCAGATCAAAGTCCAGCTGCTCTGTCGTGGTGCTGATTGATATGACCGGAGAGCAAAAACGAATAAAATGAGACCTTTAAACCAGGAAAAGCAGCTTTTAGTTAACAATAACTTTCTTGTGTTTTGGGCTGAACGTTGGCGTTTTGGTGTCAGGAGCTGAACATGAGTGTTTGAAAGTATGTTTTATTCGCACAGTAAAAATAAATAAACGTAAAATAGTCAAGGATTTTTTTTTTTTTTTTTTTTGCTTTTCTTGGACAAATACTTGGGTTCAGATTTAATTATGATCCTGGTTCAAATCCCAGCAGGAGTGTTTCTCCGGTTACTCCAGCTTCCACCCACAGTCCAAAACCACGTGTTGGGAGAGCTGGGATGGGCTGTTACCGAGAACACGGATAAGAGGGTGTAGATGATGGAAGGATACGTCAAAGACATGTCAAAACCTCAAGATCTGCCGGAGGAATCGGTGTGTAAATGTTTCTTTAAAGCATATTTGAATCAAATCTGATGTCATAAATCCAGCGTTGAATCCAGGGATAGGAACTCCTGGACTGTCCGCTTCCACTGCGTCATCCATTCGTTTAATCAGTTACTGCCGTACCGCACACACACACCATCTCAGCCATGACACGTGTGTGAAACTGACTCTTCCTCATTATCACAGAACTGAAAAGCTTCAAATAGACTCCACATATCCTCATGCAGGAATGTGAGTGTGTATTCTTATTCCACACAAGTATCCCAACATTCCTCTGATATTCCCATAGCTGAGTTGAACTGCTTTTTTCCAACACATCTGATATTTTGGCCCTACAGTAGGTTGATGTAGATGTTTAACAGATCAGTGACCAGAACACAAAAGGTGAAAGAGCTGATGTGGACTGTTCAGATCCCGACTCCTCATGAATAAAACAAGAAGCTCCACAGTCCATCAGCCAGATGAAGCCGCTGCCTCTGCAGCTTCTCACAGTGTCTACAGTTAAGAGGAGACCAGGGTTTCTGACAGATGATCAGCTCATCAGCGCACCAGCACATGCTGAAGAGCAGGAACCTTTACACTCTGCGACTGCACCGGTTCAGGAAGAGTCCGCAGTTACTCTGCAACCAGGAGCTGAAGCAACAGCTGTGGCAGAAATACAGAAAACATCTCCGAGTAGATCATCTCCGCGACCGAGACCAGCACGACAACACGCGCTCCCGCGATCCAACTTTACAGAGGAAACACTGAGACACGTGGAAGAAAAGAGGAGATCTTACCGTCTCTGCGCTCCGACAGTCTGCATCGCACTGACCGCGAGCTCGCTGCGTGTGTGTGCGTGTGTGTGTGTGTGTGTGTGTGAGTGTGTGTGTGTGTGTGTGAGAGAGAGAGAGAGAGAGAGAGAGAGAGAGAGAGGGTGTTACTCCCAAAGCGCCGCCTGCTACACCAGAACTTCAAGCATGAATGTGTTTGTGTGCGTGCGTGCGTGCGTGCGTGCGTTTCACACATTCCTACATTACCAATTACTAAGTTTAATTAAATAGTCCAAAGTTACAGTTCAATCCAGATTCAAACGCAGTTTTACTGCGACTCATCTCCTGACCTGAGCAGCACAGCTGACTGGAGAAAAAGCTACAGGAAGAACCCTCCATCAGAACCAGACCCCATCAGAACCAGACTCCATCAGAACCAGACCCCATCACAGACCCCATCAGAACCAAACTCCATCAGAACCAGACCCCATCAGAACCAGACTCTATCAGAACCAGACCCCATCAGAACCAGACCCCATCACAGACTCCATCAGAACCAAACTCCATCAGAACCAGACTCTATCAGAACCAGACCCCATCAGAACCAGACCCCATCACAGACTCCATCAGAACCAGACCCCATCAGAACCACACCCCATCAGAACCAGACTCCATCAGAACCACACCCCATCAGAATCAGACCCCATCACAGACCCCATCAGAACCACACCCCATCAGAACCAGACCCCATCAGAACCAGACCCCGTAACAGACCCCATCAGAACCAGACCCCATCAGAACCAGACTCCATCAGAACCACACCCCATCAGAACCAGACCCCATCAGAACCAGACCCCATCAGAACCAGACCCCATCACAGACCCCATCAGAGCCAGACCCCATCACAGACCCCATCAGAACCAGACCCCATCACAGACCCCATCAGAACCAGACTCCATCAGAACCACACCCCATCAGAACCAGACCCCATTAGAGCCAGACCCCATCACAGACCCCATCAGAACCAGACCCCATCACAGACCCCATCAGAACCAGACTCCATCAGCCTCCACCGGTAGGAGAATCAGTAAAAGGTGCCACTTGCTGAAATTACACTTTCAAATATTTACAAATCACTGATTCACTCATATTAGCAATACTAAAACATTACAATAGTGTTTATCACATAGAAACTACGTAGAAACAAGGTCACTGATAAAAATGAAACTCTACTACGACTTTGTACAGTTGTTCTACGACTATCAGTCGGTTTACTTTTTCGATGCTAGCAGCACCCGTCGGACTAGGTGAGGTTTCTCTGACTTTCCGAGTTGGATTTCCAATCTCAGAGAATTCTGAAATGACGCTTCTGAGTAAGAACTTCTAAATGTCAACTTCTGCTCACAAATAAAACTCTATGCCACCGGTAGGAAGTGCTTTTGAACTGAAACTTGTCACAGACGTTTCTTTAAAACTCACGAACTGAGTCAACCTAATTTCCATTTCTGGGATAAAACATGTTCCTTGTAACAAACTTTTTTTTTTTTAGTGTTGATGTCATAGAAACTACTACCAGTTCAAAAATAAAGTGCACGTAATACTTATCATCAAAGAGAAAAGAGTTCTACAGGAAACAGAGCTCTAGCCCTCCCTGGACCACAGCTTTCATGCCCCATCTCAGCTTTCTCATCTCATCACACCACATCGATCGAAATGTCGTCTCCTCCTACGTCAGGAAACGCTGAAACTCTCTGTGCCACCTCCCACTCGTCTGCCACGGGATCAGGTGAAGAGGCAGCTGAAAATAACTGATCTGACCGAGGCTGCAAGTCCGGACTCTGCAGGTCTGGGCTCTGCAGGTCCGGGCTATGCAGGTCAGGGCTCTGCACTCTGCAGGTCTGGGCTCTGCAGGTCCGGGCTCTGCAGGTCCGGACTCTGCAGGTCTGGGCTCTGCAGTTCCGGGCTCTGCAGGTCTGGGCTCTGCAGGTCCGGGCTCTGCAGGTCCGGGCTCTGCAGTTCCGGACTCTGCAGGTCCGGACTCTGCAGTTCCGGGCTCTGCAGGTCTGGGCTCTGCAGGTCCGGGCTCTGCAGTTCCGGGCTCTGCAGGTCCGGACTCTGCAGCAGCTCTTCAGCGCAGTCTGGACCAGGACATGGTTCCAGTAATGTGGAAAACATCTTGCCTGGTTGTTGTGGCTCTGGGGACTGACGACCTTTTAACTGCAACAGATCTCTTATCTCCAGGGATTAATAAAGTACTATTGAGTTAGAGAGTAAGATGCACAATTTAACAATAGTTTAACTGGCTCCAGGCTGAACTGTAACCAAAACATTCATTAAAGGTGTGAAGTTGTTTTCATCATGGAAGCTCCCAGACACATTAGGGTCCAATAGGGCTCCTTTTGGCATTATTGGCTCAGTTATGGCAGCCTGGCAGCTGTCCTGATCCTTTTCCTCCTCAGCATAAACAATCAGTCTGGTTCCTCTAATTGAACTTTGATTTCCATGGGGGCGGAGCCAAGAGACTCGGAAGAAACTGTCTCTGGACAGATGGGATGGATGTAAACTATTCAGAGAAATGAATCATGGTATGTAGGGAGAGCAGGTTGGGCTGGTCAGGCTACAGTTTCAGCCCTGCTGAGTGTTGGATGGGCCAGATGTGGCCCAAAATGCCACGAGCTGGGCCTGACTGGGGTTAGGGCTTCAGCTGAATGGGCCAGATGTGGCCCACATGTTTAAGCCAGCTGTGATAAAGTTTACAGCGCGTGCTGCGGGGGCCGGATATGGCCTCAAAGGGACAGAGAAAATGCACATTTGGGTCATATGTGAACACATTTTTTTAAACTCCTTTTCAGATTCACAGCAGTTCATGTATGTCATCGTTGCATCGTGACTATCCAGCTTCAGAGGAACGTTTGTAAAAGTTCAGCTTCATGCAACAGGTTTTAAACGGCTCCTTCAGGGAAGAACGTCTGGTTTCCTCGGGATGTGCCCGTTTGGTTTTTGCAGCTCCACTTGGCCAACACAAAGCTGATTTAAAGCTGATGTTGCAAGACGAGGGTTTCCTCTTTTTGAGTCCTGTGGTTTGTGCCATTACGTCTCTAACATCAAACTTGTGCGTTCATGTTTCCGACTGAAATTTTCCACCACACAAATATCGAAGGTGAGAGCGCATTTACGACATTGGCGACATTTTCTGATGAAACTGTAAAATATTATTAGCTTCAGATAAAATCAGTTGAAGTTTCACTCGTGGGTTGTTTCCTGTGAAGAAACACACACACCTGGTTGATTTGTTTTCATGGATTGATAAGATCATCATACAATCTGAAGTTTCTTGACGCCAGCTCATCCGTTTATCTGTAAAATGCTCCCGTATTTGTGAACATCTCGCCTCGTCGGTCTGCTCCACCTTTATGAAGCTGCATCTGGCTGCTGCTCACTCTTCTTGTTGTCCTTTATCGTCAAAGGTCAGTCTGAAGTTGCAGCGCTCTGACACATGGGAGTTTTATTTTATCCAGCCCATCATTTCCTGGGTGGACTAAATCTGTCGTAACATTTTAAAACGGAGCTGGTTTATTAACCTCATCTCTGAAAGTGTGTCTGTGCCGTTTTTGTCGTCTGTCCCCTGTTTGAAGGTCAGGTTTGTCACTTTCAACCTGTGATGTGTTTGTGCTCAAAAAATGAAACCAAAAACGATCTGATCACAGTGCCTCTTGATATTAGATCTCCAAAACCTCCAGAACAGCAGCCAGACATCAGCAATGGTCTGGGCTGACAGGGCCTTAAAAAAGGCACGTTTGGGTGGGTTTCGTCCAGAACCAAGAGACACCGATGACGTCAGACAGGAAACAGCGACCGAGATCCGGCTCCTGAAGGAGGATCTTCAAACCACTGAATCATAGGGTTACGCTGCACGGCCCACACGCTGCTTTTTGTGCCTGCGTGTCATTTTTTGTTAAATAAATAAAGGCACAGAGGAAAACAGTCGTACATTGCTTGTCTGAGGTTGAGGTCGTCTCACACCGAGACTCGGAACGAGCAGATGATTTCTACTGTTTTTACACACAAAAGCGTCTCTGTGGATGTTCTACCATCTACATCCTGCACAGACTTAAAACAACCATCAATTCAAGTTTAAAAATCTTTATTCATAAAAAGCTTCTTTTTTTTTCTCAGCAGAATCAAACTAACAGTCTTTAACAGTAGTCTCATCACAGCAGTAGCAGTTACTGAGTCACGGCAGGAAACCTCGGTGACGTCCGTCATCCTCTTCACCTTCATCTTTCACGTCTGTGATGCTGCAGTCGTCCTCAGAGTTCCTCTTTTTCACTCACTGGGTGAAAGGATGAGCTGCGAGGACGACTGTCACTGCAGACGGAAGACGCCACATTCTGCAGGCGCGAGACCCCCGAGGAGGAAAGGACTAAACACACAACGCTCGTCAGAAGCCTCGGACACAGATCCGGCTCCGGCACGAGCAGATGAAGGGATGAGCTGTAGGGTTTCCGGTCACCTGACCACCAACCACCAATACTACCATAAATCCTTAAAAAAATCTACTAATATCAGAGTTCGGAGCTGATCTGTTGTTTTTTTTTGGTATTAACACAAACTTAGTTCA
Source organism: Xenentodon cancila (assembly GCA_014839995.1). Taxonomy (NCBI): domain Eukaryota; kingdom Metazoa; phylum Chordata; class Actinopteri; order Beloniformes; family Belonidae; genus Xenentodon; species Xenentodon cancila. The sequence goes on along the minus strand of CM026210.1, from coordinate 21,953,719 downwards.
AGATTTCTTAAAAAAGTCTTCTAATATTTTGACGAGTTCATAAAGTCTACAAATGTACAAAAGTTACAGGACAATAATTTAGCTCTTTGCATAAACATGAGATTTTTGTTCGAAACGACCGACAGGAGATCAGTGAAACCCCTGACATCATCATCATCATCATCGTTTCTCCTTCGTCTTCGGTCATTTGTGGTTAAGCGAATCCAGCTGGACTGAGATGAAATGGAAACGATCTTCAGGACACTCGAGGCCTGAATGAAAGTCTGTGAGGGGCTGCAGAAGCCGGGTGAGATGAAGGTGGTGGAGGAACGCAGAGATGAGCAGATGAAAAACACTCTCAGATAACAGCATTTATAAGTTAAAAGAATTGACTTGAAATATCCAGACATCAGTGTTGGATCTTGGCTTTCATTGGACCATTCGGGGTAACGATCAGTGCAAAGGATTGTGGGTCATATTCAAAGAGCATCATGATTCTTAAAAACGCCCTAACGGGCATAAAAATATCCGACTTCATCTACCAGAGAACACCTTCAGGTTCCTTCAGGGGAGAGCGGCGACGAAGCCGAGCCGTCATTGTTCCAGAACCTGCGCTGAAGTTCGATCTGACGTCAGAAGGACGTCAACTTTTACCGTTTCTGTCAGCTGACAAGAAGAAGCATCACGAGGGAAACTAGAGGAGCCGAGACCTACGTAGAGCCTCAGACACGCTCGTCCTGGATCAGACGCGTCACAAACCTTCATCCTGGAGGAAACTGACCCGAGCTGACAAAGATCTTGTCTATGTTGTAGCTGCTAAACCCCCAAAACACAAAAAAACACCTTCATTCAAAAGACGACTGAGATGCCACCACGTGAACGTGAACGTGTGAAATGCAGCGGCAGGACTAACGGCTAGAAAGAGACTGGATCTTGATCTTCACAGCTTTAAAGAGACTCTGAGGCAAAAATGAAAAGTTCCTTTGTGTTGCTTTAAGAAACAACTAAGACAGAGGGCAAAGGTCACGCCCTGCAGTCCTCCTGATGATGGAGCTCTCATTACAATTCATCAACACCGGAGGGCCAACAGTCGTCATTTCCTTTAGTAGTGGACTCTCAGAGCAGAACCAGGTTCCAACGCGACCCCCCGAGTCCGTTCCATCTCATCCACGGTTCTAAAGACGTTCAGATTAAACAGCAGAGTTTCTGGATGAAAAGCAGCCGAATCTCAGAGGTGATGCTGCGCGGCTGCGGCTACGGCTGCGGAGCTGCGACTGCGACTGACTCAGTACATATTTGTGCAGCAGGTAGTGTCGTCTCATGGAAACAGCTCGTCGTGTTCTCCTCTGCGTTTGGCTTGTGTTTAACAAGCCGACCTGCGGCAGCCTGACTCTCGTCTCTGCAGCGATTACGCCACAGCTGCTGGCGAGGTTAGTGTGCAGCAGCGCCCTCGGTGGTTTCTTCAGCCGTGCGTGTGTGTGACAGAGAATTAAGTCCAGCTCGACGGTCAGAGAAGCCACTGCCGCCCTCAGGGACAAAGCCTCCGTGTGTGTTTTGTGTGCGATTGTGTGTATTTGTGAGACTAGTGTTGGTTGGCTCGGCTCGAGCAACGTTTCCAGTAAAGTGTCAGAGTGTTGCATGCTGGGACAGAATCTAAAGATGGAGGGACAAAGACTGTAATTTAACAGGGAGGGGCCCCTCCATCTCTGTCCTGTTTATCTGCCCGTCCTCCATCTTTCTCCTTGTGTCCTATATTTTCTTCCTCGCCGTCTCCTCGTGCGCTCGGCTTCCTGCCTCTTGTGTCTTTTCCAGTGTTTGTTCCCGACAAACGAAAGTAAAAATGTCCTACATCCGGTCGCTGTCGCATCTGGAAGTGAGCTGGAAACGAGTCTCACCTCGCCGACGAGCTCTTGGAGTCCCCGACACGTCCTCTGTCCCTGCTTTGTCTTCTCTGACTTTGACTTCTCTGACTTTTCTCCCATATTGCACCTTCCATCTCCATCTATGACAAAACCCCTCCGGTTTAACGTCTAATCAGAGCATCATTTCATTTCAGAACAAGAAGAAACTTATAATCAGAAAAGTTCTGCTGGATCAGAGATTAAACTGCCGCATCCTCAGAGAGCTCCGTAGTGTTTGGGAGGTGAGAGGTTCAGCTTGTGACGTAAAAGAGCGAGGTGGGGGCGACGGCATGGATCCAGCAGCTGAGGCGTGATTAACATCTGGAAGTTCAGAGGCTTCCTGAGAAACCCTTTTATAATGGTTTGTGTTGGCAGCTGCTCAGTGGAAAGCAGGTTTTAATGTGGCATTGCCGTCCAGGATTTAGACCAAGCCCGGGCCGCGGACTCGCTCATGGAGCTCGTTGCTCAGTTCGGGTACGAGGGTTTGGATTTATGACTTGAAGCACCAGTTTGCACCAGGTTTTGTTCCAGTATTTACACACAGCCGTACTCGTACCAGACGGTCTGCGGGTCATTGTTGGGGTCGGGCGACGCCGGCGTGCTCTTTGGACGCTCCACGGAGCCACACCTTCCTCTGTCCCCATCTGTCTTTGAGTGGGAGGGGTCCCCCGAACACCCCTCCCTCAGGGCGTGACCTGGTTCTGAGGTTTCATCAGGCTGCGTGGCGGGCATGGGCCTGACTGGGGTCACCATGGCAACCTCTCCACGGTGGTGATGCTGGGAAGCAGAGGGGCCGTTCCTGGAGATGGGGGTCCTCCCTCTGCTGTCACGCTCCCTCTCGGCATACCTCTCCGTCTGCAGGTTCAGGGAGGTCGAGTGGTGGATGGTGGGGTTTAAGAAGCCGCCATCGGCGTGGTGATCGGTTGCAGTGGTGAAGCGAGCAGATAGCGGCCGCTCGCGCCCGTTCGTCCCTCCCCCTTGCCGCCGGATCACAACATCTGCCTGGCTGGGGGATCCTTCGTTTCCACGGAAACTGTCTGGTCCGTTAGAGCGCAGCAGATCGGCAGAGGCCAGGCTGAAGGTCCTGCTCAGCGACTGGCTACTTCTCTGAGTGACAGACTGGCTCGAGGCGGGGGATTGGCCGACAGGCTGGCGAGGGGAGGGCTTCACGCTCTGGCCTGGTCGCTGGCTGCATGGCTGTATGGTGGGAGTGACATAGCTGGTGGGGGTCACATGATCTCTCCCAGTGAGCGCCAAGGGGGCGGGGCTTCTGGTGAAATAATCAGTCATCAAGTCCTCCCTGCTTCCTGTCGACACCTGGACAGAGAACCAGAGACGACGTCAGTAAAGACGGGAGAGCTGACCTACACTGAGCTGAAGCTGGTGTTGAAGCCCTACGTGAGGTAGGACAGTCATGTGACCTCATAAAGCTGGTCTTCAGCTTGTGGTTCAACCTACAGCTGGAGGTCAGTCTGATCTCAAAATGTCACAAGAACCTCGTGTCCTTTCCTGCCTCCTTAAATCTGATACAGGTGAGTTGTAACCAGAGACATCAGAGGTGGGATTTTCCTACCAACCAAAACAGTGACCTCCGTTATAATCGCGTCCGTGTTTAACTCGTAAAAAATAAAACTAATGAACAGCAGATCATCTCTGAACTATGTGACAGAAACAGCAGTGGAAGAACAACTTTAACGCTTTAAAACCTGCAGCTGAAGTTTGTGAATGTTCTGAAGAAAACTGATTTACAGAAGCCGTTTTAAATGAATGTAAAAAACACGGTTTCATCTTCATTAACAACATCGGTGAGTTTTCAATAACAGCCGTTAGCGTTTCTGGATCCACTCAAACATCTGGGATAAATCATGTTCTAACAGCTTTCATTAATACGCATCATCTGTCTGCTCCTTCTGGACCACTGAATCTGGTTCCCTGCGAAGCAGTCTGGTCTTATCTGTGGTTCCATGATTGTGGAACAAGACACCAAATGCTGTCAGCGCAGCGACCTTCTCTACCTTCAAATATCTCTGGAGAACTCATCTCTTCAGGGGAGAACATCTCAACACCCACTGAATCATAGTTCTGCACCTGCTCCAGGTTTACTCCATCCTTTCAACAGGTGGTGAATCATGTTAAATAAATTGTCTGCTTAGTAACAAGTTTAATCTGATTTATCTGTGGAAAAAAACGTTGGGATGTCAGGTTCGATCCCTCTTCCATCAGTGACGTCCCTCCAGAGTAGATCCATGCAGCTCTGCTGTTTGCTGTTCTACAAATCTGAATTCGGTACATTTTCTTTGATCACTGTGGGATATTTTGTGCAAAATGTGGATAGAGAAAGCAGAAAATATGCATTTCTGGACTTTGTGACTGAGGTGGTAGTGTATATGTGTTATATGGGGCATTTATGAATTATTATTGCACATTTTTTAATCAGATTTATTGATTTCTTACCACAGGAGGAGACTGCAGGTTGCTCTCCTGGAGAAACTCCTCCAGCGTCACCATCTCACTTCCAGGAGAAGATGAGCGTGTTTTAGTCCTAACTCCGCCTCCGCGCTGTGGCTGGGCTCTTTGGGGCGTGTGGTCGTATGGGAGGGTGGAACTACGTGACAGACTCTGTGACTGGCTGAGACCCATGACATCGTCACTGGAGAGGCTGGCTGATCGACCGTGACGATCCGAAGCATCTGAAACGACAGAAGGGATCGGTTATACTTCTGCTTCTGCCTGATGGCTCTTCAGTGAGATGAGTCTGTTTACAGAACGTCTCAATAATGTGAACAATAGCAGAATTAATATTTGATCAATCAATCAAACACACACCTCTGCAGGTGACGGGTGAGTTGGAGGTGGAGGTGTTGTGGCAGAAGTCTGCCAAACCTGGACGACCTTCTGTGTTTCCATGGGAACCAAAGACGGAGTCAGAGGAGTTGTGGTGAGATTCTTCATCAAACAGACCTGGAATGTTTTTGGTACGGTCAGAAACACACTGATGCATGTTCAGATTTCTAATAAAACCACAAATGACTGGGTGTACTGCACCTCTGGGCCTCCGTCCAGGACCATGCCCCAGTCTGGAGTTGGTTGTCAGACCCAGTGAGGACGTCTGGTGGTTTGGAGTGGAGGTCAGCCGGGTTTTATGGGTCTGACCTGAAACTGAACACACAGGACGAGTCTTTTTTTTGCTTTTTTCCTTTGTGTCCAGCAGCATTCTGGTCTGGAGCAGGTATGTGTTAACACAATGCCAAGAGGGAAAGACATCAACAGTTGTCTTGGAGAACTGTTGCAACCCATCAATCTAGGAAGGGTTAAGATGCCATTTCTAAACAATCTGGAGCTCAACATCCTTGCGTGAAAAAGATTATTCGCAAGTGAAATAACGTCAAGGTTTTACAATAACCTGGTCAAAGTCCAGACCTAAACCTGAGTGAAATGTCGTGGTGGGACATGGTCTAAAACACACATTGTGATGATTCTCAGCTACTTACTTTGCAACCAATCCAAGTAAGTGAAACACTAAATAAATCATCTATAGACTTATTCTTAATATATATTGACATGTTACATTTATTTAACTCTCAGACTTTCATATATATAAATTACCTTGTCCGTCGTCTCCATTGACACTTTCATTACTGCCTCTGGGAGTGCTGCTGCGATAAACAGCCTGGTTCTTGTCTTTCAAACCTGTGGACCAATCAGAGACCAGTGAGCAGGTGTTCTTCATCCACAGTAGCACAGAGTCGTGCGATCACAGGAAGCACAAGCAGTGCAGGAACAGAAACACTGGGACAGGGAGGATCGTGTGCATAGAGGAATGAGAAAGCAAAGCAAAATAGACTCTGGTTCCAGCGGGAATCCAGAAAATTGTAATGCATACATTTTATTTTGTGCATTTCTACGGCACATCATCATTCGAATTGTATACACAGGCTTTAGTGCTTCCACAATGCCAAATTCAGAAAAAAAGATACGCTCTTTACAAGGTTTGAGGTGAGGTTTCTGCACCGTTGCTGCACCCCAGTTATTAGTATCAGAGACGTCCTCAAGCAGGAGGCCGATATCCGCCATCTCTAACTCTGTTTCTGATGGTGAAATTTTCATCCCCGTTAACCAGCTTTTAGTCTTTCCACTGAGGCCTTGTGCTGGCTCCGGATGAATGGTTGCAGTCTGCCGGGTTCCTTAGCCAGGCTGCTTTTTATGAACCGGATTATGGATGAATTACAACGAATAGGACTTAACTGGAATACAAGTATTACTTGCTGGGCTGGATTTAACTTTGCAAACTCTTTAAGCTGTCTGCGTGAAGTTCTTTGAGATCACTATGCAGCTGTGTTGGTGCCACACAAGTGAAGTGAATTAACTGAGTTAATACCAGCTGTAAAGAGGCCGTTTCCTGGTGTTTCCTTGTGCAGCACGTCCTCGCTGTGCTGCAGCAGATTACCTTCACTCAACAACTTAAACTCCTTCAGCCCGCTGGTTTTAATAAAGCCTGAGTGCAGATAGATCAATATTGCGTGCCCTGTGCTACATGAGCATGAGATAAACTGAACCACAAGGAAAAAAACAAGTGTTTCCTGTAAATGAAGCATGTTCATGAAAAAACAAGTAAAAAAAATGATCTAACTAAACCAAAGCATCAGAAGAGCTTCATATTTCCTGACAGTCTGCTGAGAAGCTGCTGCAGAAGGCACACAGCAACCACCCGAAGCATGGTGGTCACCGTGGTGATCACAGGGAAAACTGCAGCAAAGCTTTGTGGTGCATTCGTCTTACAGTAACTCAGAGCTTTCATATCGAACTGAGAACGGAAAACAAACAGCTCAGAGGACACGGAAGGCAGGCCTGGCGTGCTCGGCAACGAGAGCATGTACACACACACACACACACACACACACACACACACACACACACACACACACACACACACACACACACACACACACACACACACACACACACACACACACACACACACACACACACTACTTACTAGTCAGACTGTCCAGGACACCTGTTTGTGTTAGTGTTTAAAACAGAGTGCGTGCGAGTCACTGACAGTTGCAGTGATGAGTGCTGATGCGGCCGTCAGTGATGTCACTGATATGAAATGATTAGAAATGATGACGATGATGAAGAAGTGGGGGGGGGGGGGTTATAAAACTCCGTTGGTTGAGACTGGCAGGCTAGTCATCACGTCGGTTGTGATGTCAGAGGAAGACCAAAACCGCAGCCGTCTGGTGAAAGAGAGGGAAGGACGGGAGGAAGAGGAGGAGGAGGATGAAGAGGGGGAGGGGAGCAGCTTGTCTTGACTTTTACTGCGGAGAAAACGAAAGCGTTTCGGAGCGGAAGGATCTGAGAGGGAGGGATGGAAAGAGATGAGATGAACAAGGAGAGATGTAAAGAAAACAAAAGCAGAGAGTGAATGAAAGAAAACATATTTGATGAGTAATTCCCAGCCCATGAACTGATAGATAACATGCAAGAGAAGCAATCAGAATAAAACAAAAAACAGGTTTTGATTACAAAACTGACTTTCTTATCTGACCTCAACTCACACAGAGTTAAAAAAATAAAGTAGTAAAAAGTTTAGGTTTGACTACTCCGCAGTAAAATTCTAGTTTAGTAAACGCTGTCAAGGTTTACTAATGAGCCAGAGTGATGTTTTAGATCCTAAACGACGTGGACGCCGGGATTTTTGCAGCTTGTGTTCAGAACGCAAAATTCAGGCATCAGGCAACGTGATTTGCTAAAGTTTAAAGTTGACAATTTACTGCCAGGTGCACCTTCATTTACAGTTATATGCAAACGTTGATGAGCCCTCTCACAATCCTGTTTTGTAAGCCAAAAAGAAAAAGACATCACTGAAGGAAAATACTAAGTATCGGCTCACTGTTGGGGCTATTTTGCAGCAACAATACCTCGGTGCCAGTCACCTTACATTAACTCACTCTGCAGGACCTTCAGAGAGCTGTGCATGAACTAAGGCCCAAAAACATCAATGAAATTAATCGCTTTAAAGAAGAACGGACCGAAGTTCCTCCACGATGTGAGAGACTGGTAAAGCAGGAAATGACTTCAAGTGAATCTTCAACCTGTTAAACCATAGAGGTACTTATGTGTCCTTATGATTTTCTTCTTTTTTAGCTTCATTTTTATTTGTTTTATTTAAATAATGGCAATGTGAAAGAAGTTATGATGTTGTTCACCTGGGATTAATTACTCAAACCCAGTAAGATCAGGTGATTTTATTGAAGATTTTATATAATAAATATAATATTTATATAATAAAAACATTAGACGAACAAGGGAACCAACTTTTGCATACGACTGTTTTGTTTGGTTGTAACAACTGATGCAACAACTGGGCTCAAAGAACTTCTCCGCTTGTGTTTATTTGGAATTCCAGAGGAACACCTGATCAAAACACCTGACTGGAACGCCCTCGTCATCAGGACATCGTTCTTTGTTTACTGGAGGAGATCTCAGAGTTGCTTCTAAAACGTGCAGCACCATGTTTTAATGGTCCACTCTGCTAAAAATACGCACTAGGTCTATTTCTGACAGAGCAGCTGAGCCAGAAGTCCATCTCAAGTTGAAAATCTAATCATTTTTCAAAACAAAAATCCCCGGACAGCAGCTTTTAATTATGAATAATGAGATGTTCAAAAAACACCACAAAGGACTAAACAAGGAGCTTAACTGCAGAAGTTAACAGAGTTATTATATTATAAAAAAAGAAAGAAAATGGTATATTTATTTTTTTTGGCCTGACTAAACGCGATTGGCCCTGCTGCATCTGAAACCCCCAGCGTGAGACCACATGGAAGATGGAGCAGAGCCTCATCCGTGATGAGTCATGGCTGAGCAGCGGCGGTGGAACGGTAGATTTCATGATTTATTAATTACTTCACTGTTCTGTGCGGTCCATGAACCTGAACCATGAACCACGAACATGAACCGTGAACAAAGACTAATTATTAAATGAAGCAAACAGAAAGAACCTCTTCTTATACATCTGATATGTATGTTTTCTTGGTGATAAACAAGCTGCAGTTATGTTAACGGGATATCTACTCGTTAACTTGTTTCAGCTTCTTAATCGACATAAAATGCATCTGCACTGCAGCAACAAGTTGGGGCTAAAAACGTTGGCATCGAGTCGTCTGTACTCCGTTGGGTTGAACATTAGGTTCATGTTTCATACGATGAGCGGGACGAAACGAGGCGCGAGAGGGCGAGTTGAGGTCAGACTCATTGTGAGAGCTCAGCTGTAGAGAAACAGAAAACCAACATGAAACATGAAAGAAAAAGGAATCAGGTATGATGGAGAGCGTAATTCACTGTGTCATTGTACGTACACTTACATTGCAAAACTATTATAAAGAACTCTTATCTAATATCAGATAGAATAAACTCTGGTTTATTGCTCTCGAATCCCATTTTTCCTGAAAAGTAAGTTTTCTTAAATGCAACAAAACATTTGTGGTTTTGTGTGTGTGTGTCTTTACACCAGAGCATCTGAATTAAAGTGACCGTTGTTGCTTCTTGATGTACCAGTCCTGTATCACGTGACCATCAACACGGTCGGAACAGGAAGTGCTGCTGACTATAAAGTCCCTGGTATCAGCTGCAATACAGATAAACTTCATTTCAGGAGGAATCTGCAACAGTGATCATTTCTGGCAGTGTTTCCAGCCTTGGCTGGTTTTCAGTGAGACCTGGAAGGACCAGTCGGAGCGATGTCCAGCCACTGGGACAGGTTTCTGCCCGCAGCACAAACACACCAACTCTCAGTGAGAACAGCGCAGCCCGTTTTACTCCAGAGAAACACTCAAGATAATTACAGGTCTGGAAGCAACAGGTCTTTGTCCTCTTTGGGACGCTGCTGCATAAGCAGAAGAGAGAGTTAATTGGTAAAGTGGGTGCAGCTGAGAAAATCCGCCCCTTGTGGAGCGGTTTCCTCAACCACGGCACCGCCTCTCCCTCTTCAGCTGGACGCAAACCACATACCACTGCCACACCGGTGCCTGCTGGGATATTTTTGTCAATGAACCGTTGCTCCTGTGAAGTGTCAACAAAGCTTCCACATGTCCTGATGGGCTCTAATCCACCACTGAAAAACTGCATCCATATGTGGAAGGAGAAACTTCAGGACTGGGAGCATCGGGGGGGGGGGGGCATTTATCGTTACAGCACAGAGTTGAAAAGCTAAAGTTGATCAAAGTGGTTTGTTTTTAAAGCTGCTTTTAAAATGGGACCTCACTGCTGCATAATCAGGTGTTTCCATTGACAAACGTTTTGAAAATATGCCAAAGAGGGACAATAATTTAGTAAAAACTCCCATATATTTGTCCACAAATTCCCAGTCAGTTGATTCACTCGGTGCAACACAGACAATAACCCCCCAAAAGTGAAATACCCTGTAGAGGCGGGTCAAGTTTATGGTTTAAGTTCAAGTCCTGTTGTACAAACTGACCCCATCCCCTCGGACCCTGCTTCATTTGATTCTCAGGATTAAAGGTTTTCAGTCTGCGGTGTATGAGGTGGGTTTTCTGGCAATTCAAAAAGGAGGGTGTGGCTAGTGGTTACAGTGGTGGGCTTGGGCGTGGAGGACCCAGGTTCAAGCCCAGGGCTGCCGACAATGGTAAATCACTGGGGGCCCCTGAGCAAGGCCCTTAACTCCCAATTGCTCCCCGGGGCGCTGCCCTGCTAGCAGCCCCACTGCTCACTAGTGGAACTAGTTGATGGGTTAAAAGCAGAGACTAATTTTGGTGTGTATCGTACATACAGCGTGTGCACGATGTCCACAATGACAAGAAAAAAAAAAAGGAACATTTCGCTAAACAATGAAACACCTTTTTTGCATTTAGAGGTCACGTGATCCTATAAAAGACTCGAAAAGCGGGGCAAGTCATCCTAAGTATCGACTCCACTGCTCCTCCAAGAAACCGTGGACTATGACCTCCCAGAAGTCCCTCAGACTTGGCCAGTTTCACGTACAGAAGAGAATTCCCGTTTTCATGTAAAAATGACAGCAGGTGTAACGGCAGGCTAAACTGTAAAGGACACAGAGCTACATGTGCAGGTCACTCTGGAAAACCGGAAGGTTCTTTTTCATCTTTGGATCACAGAACCAGATGGGTTTTTTTCTTTTCATAAACTGAAACCTGGATTTGTGTCACCAGACAGTCACATGACCTGCGCCACTCTTACTCCAGGACCTCCTCCTGGTGTAAAACGGGCTCAGGTGATATTTCTGGATGCACTGGTGGACTGTGTTGAGCGGTCCCGGTTTTCCAGGGTTCTCCTGTGTCCGTGTGGTTACGTAGATTACAGAGCACCATCTCACTGATCTTGCAGCGCTGGCTGAGGAGTTTAAGTTTATCCAATAAAGGTTTCTGGTCTCCGAAATTCAGTTTTCCTCCCAATATTTTGTATATCTAGATGTTGGTAGATAAACCTTATTTGTTATTTAGCATCGCCCAACTTGGAAACATTAAGGTGGATGTTCATCTCTAGATTTGTTTATAATCTCTAGATAAAATCACAATGTCAGTAAAGACACCAACACTCCTTTATTTGTGTCTGTTGTGTCACATTCTTGTGAAGCATTATTTAACAATCAGATTTCGGTTTTTGCATTTTAGAAGACGTGACATCTGTTCTGACTGACAGGCAGCTGCTGCAGTGACCGTTCAGCTGAAAGACACTTTTCTTTTTTGAGGATGTTTTCTTTGAAAACACGTCCCAGCTCAGAGGCCTCAGCTGATCATGAAAAAAGTGTGCACCGAGTAAAAAATAAACACGGCCTTATAAACCAGTCTTGACCTGTAGTTTGGGAACCACTACTGTATCCAATCGAAATAAAAAAAAATTAGTTGGATGTTCACCAGGAAAATATAAGAGGTTCATTAAAGTTTGTGTCTGTAACAAGCAGATCTACATGTCCTGATCAAAACTGACTACTTTACTCAAGGTTAATACAAGATTACTACCTTGTCAACTACGTTATTCGACCTTGTGTTTGTCCTCTAGAAGACAGTTAAAAAGTCAACTGTGGCTACATGTTTTCAAGCGATCTGTAGATTTTCAGCAAAGACACAAGAATAAAAACCTGTAACTGCATCAACAACAACAGTCAGGGAGAAATTCCACCTCTTATCTAAAATTGTGAGTAAAAATCTGGTGACAAGTTGATGTTATTGTTGCCATATTTTGCTCGGTGTTAATGAATCAAAACCTGTTTCTTCCCAAAAAAAATGATATTCTCCGTTGAACAGGATGCACAAAAGTCCTGACAATAGAAATCTGAGAACGTTACAGGAAACAAAAGAACACACGAACATCTGACAAAACCAAACCACAAACAGGAAAACACAACAAACACCACCACTGCATAAAAACATCCTCAAAAAAATGGGCAGATTATATATAAAAACACCCAGCCCTTTTGGAAACATTGGCATGTTTTTCATTTTTATATATTTTTTTTTTTGTTGGACAGATGCTGGATGTTTCTCTTTTGTAACAGTTGCATTGTTTTATTTTGTGCTGTTGGTTTAAATGCTGGGTTTTGTGAAATGTGTTTTGCAGCCCGACCACTATATACACAACTAAGATTGTGACTTAGAAATCCTAAACTCATACAACATTAAGGTGCATCTTAGAAAGAAAACACTTACTACTGGTAGTGTTTTGTCTTTTTCTAGGACACTTGACAGACTGTAAAATAACTTGTGTGTAAAACGTGTTTTTGTACCGATTTTTATTATTTTAAAATAAATCACTATTTTTAAATGTGTGATGGAGAAACACTGCCCTCTACAGGAGAGGCGCAGAACTGCAACACAGTAACTCTAATCTGTTTTCAGTTGTGTCGTCGGTGGATTCAAAGATGTAATAAAAGTGCATTTGATTACGTTTCTGAGGAACAATATTATAGTAACAATAATAATGCATCGATCTAAATCCTATATGCCGCTTATGGGATATCCCCCTACCCACCTTTCACATGATCTTTTGGGAGAACAAAAATTATATGACCTTCAAATATTTCTATCCTACCAGAAAACCAGTTCTGTGCAAGGATGTTGGACAAATACGGCCCTTTGACAAGACATATTGCAAATCTTAAGTGGTTTCCATGGTTTTCAACTGCGTAATAACTCTTGGCCTGTAGTTGTAGGAGGCCTGTAGCCTCGTTTCTTTTAGCATGTTAAAAATCAATCATATGCAAATGCTCCATCTCTCATTACTTAGGAAAACTGTGTGTCTGCTTACCTCTAGTGGCGGGTGTCAGAGGACTCTGGGGTCCCAGGGTGGGGCTATGGTTGTTATGGTGACTGTGTGTGTGACCACCGTCCTGTGAGTCACTTCCAGTCCGCTGGGAGAAAGGGGGTGGGGTCTCTGGGGGGAGGAGGGATGGCGTGGCAGGTAGGGGGATGTCGGGGGCGCTCTTGGCTCGCTCCTTGTCTTTGTCGCTGCCTCGTTCCCGGCTGCTCTCCTTCCGCGGTTTAATGAGTTTGGCTAAAGCTTTGGCTCCGGACCACTGACTCCTCCTGACAACATCCACATTTATTAATATCAAATATTAACGTCCACACAACACGATACAGCTATATTCAGGTGTGGCCCTCAGCCAGTCACATCACAGGATATTTTATAGTTGCCGGTATCTTACCTTATATTTCAGCCTGCTCAGAATTTCTACCTACTGTAGTACACTGTACACACAGCCTTATCCCTCAGAAACCAGAATACCATGTAAAACTGTACAACTAAAACAGATTACTGTGACTTGTAATTTAAACTAAATTAAATTGAAAATGGACTACGTTTGATGCCACTATCATGTTTCAAAGGAGGTGGGTCTCTTCTAATCAGAGGCTAAATACAAACAAAAAGTTTATAAAATCAAAATCAAAAAGTGACATTTTTATAAAATCATGACTAAACAGAGAGAACAAAACCACCGAATAAACCACTAACGGTCGATTTTAGAGGAAGGAGTCGGCTTGAGTCGCTTGAGTTCTCCAAACCATCTTTAATGCTTTAATGCTTCTTTTTAAATCTGTTTCAGAGCGGATCTGCCCATTTCTAAAGTAACATCAGACTGTATAAAAAGAACTAAGAAAACATCCTGTGATATCGCCAAAAGGTTTCTAAAAGGTACTTTTAAAGCCTCTTCTTCCTTGTACCATACGGCGCTATGTTATGTTGAATGCTGGCTAGAACACGCCCACCTTATGTCAATCACAGTTCACCATTTTAGCTTGACTGACTTAGCTTATGCAAACCTGTGATTCTAATTAATACTACTTTGCATTTATTCTGATCAAATCTTTCCGAACATCCTTTTTTCACGTGTTGCTACAGAAACAACATCCAAAAACGGGTGCTGCCAGATCTGAAACAAGGACTAGTAGACCCAAGGTGAGACCTGCAGCCGGGTAACCCTGCAGACAGATCTGTGGGCCCTAGAGGACTTGAACTAGGAAGGGTCCTGAAATGAACCACACCATATGTCACATTTAAAGGTAACTTCTGACCACACGGGGACAATCCTGTTCCAATGAGTGGGGACTGTCCGGCACATCTCCTTATTCCACTTTGTCCCACTAGAGAGTCACTTTCTTGGGTCTCATAGAGCTGACACATGAACTTTGTGGTCTGAAATGGCATCTCCCCATAAACTGGCTTTAATATTGGCCAAAATTGCAGGTTATAAAAATGCCTGCTCCACATTAAACTGGTGATGTTGCAGAGTGTCTGTCATAGTGGACTTCCTCAGGCAGTTGGCCTTCACTCATATATCCAGCAACCTGCTGAGTTCAGCACACTGAACCTTCCTGTCTGTGCCTGAAGGATTGTAATATTCTCGGGTAGAGATGGACTCCAATCTGTTGTGTGATTGGCTGCTTGTGTGCCATCTTGAACCAACTCCAAAATAAACCACAGAAACAGTTTATCAAGCTCGCTCACTCCCGTGTTATGACAAAAAGAAAAAAGAAAAAGATTTTTTTTTTTTTTTAAAGTAGAAATATTGCAGAATTACTTTTTTGGTGTGGGGTCGTAGAACTTGTACTGGTCCATAATCTTCTCCTCTAGCTTCTCTTTTTGTCGACGAAGCGCATTCAGCTTATCACTATGCAGAGAAAGAAAGAAAGACAAGTAAAAAAAAAGAGCATTACTGAGATGACGGTACCGTTGAGTCACTCTGAGCCATTGAGATGACTTTAATTTAAAATGCTGCAGATAAACCTGAATTGCCTGCTTTTAGCATCAACAATCAAATCATGAGATTATAATTATTTACATTGTGTACAGGAAGTGCAGCTGTATCATTGTTTTAAAGTGCAGTTTGCGCTGCAGGTGTTGTGTTCAAGTTACATGTATAGCTTCTGCTCCTGGTGGTACAGCTCTTTGCTCTCCATGCTCCTCTCCAGCAGAGTGTGGTTTTGCTGACTCAGAAGGTTGATCTGACTCAGGAGGTGGTGATTCTCCTCCTCAAGGTTCCCTTTTAGTCGGCTCAACAGCTACGAACAAACAACAATATGAAAGTAAATCTCTCCAGTGTTCTTTTCAACGTGTCAGTAATTGATTCTTTCCGTCCGTCAGTGTACAGAGCGGCCGATTACCTCGCAGTGGTTATCTAGTTTGGTCATGCTGAGATCCAGGCCCTGGTGTTGCTCCATTAGGGAATCGTAACGTGCCATCCACTGACTTACTTCCAGCTGAGCTGAGCTGAATGAGCTTTTCAGTTCGTTAATGCGTTGATGGAGCCCCTCATTTTGCTCGGTGTGCTGTGATTGGCTCTCTTTCATTCTGAACAGAAGGTAGAAAAGAGGAAAGAACTACTAGATCAGATAGGAATCATGACGATACCTAAAGCAAACCATCAGCTGTCTAATGCTTAATTTTAAGGGCAGGTAGAGGGATTTCTGGATGAATTCTGGATGAATTCCATATCTGTTGATATTTGAAATCAATCATCAACATGTCCTTCACCAAACCTCTCCCCTCCCGCTCATTTCATGTTTTTGCAAGAAAGAAAAGTTTTCCCGTCAGTCATTGGCCAAAAATTATGTTTGCTATATGGTTTTCGGGGGCAGGGTGACTCCACTGCATCCACTCTGTTTTTCAGTTTAGGAGGTTTAGGAGTGAGTCTGACCAGGCTGAGAGTAGATGGTGAGGAGATATTTAATTAATGCAACAAAACGTGTTCTAGCTTAGAAATAGCATAGAATCACTTACCCTGCCTTTAATGATAAATCTACATTTTCTCTGAGGCTGCTTGTGTATGTTCGCCATCTGAGAGCTGCATGTCTTTGACTTTTGACTGTTTCCCACCTTTACACATGAAAGACTTGTGGTACTAGTTCAGTTGACTTGGAACTGCACTGTAGAACTTTTACATCGTCTTTTCTGTCGTTAACAGCGATTGTACACTGGATATTAGACTGGGTCTCCATACGCCACCTCCTGCGCCGTGCTTAAATAAATGTGATCTACTTCCTAAGGTGCAAGAACTTTACAAATCTAACGGTTCTATCTAACGCAACAGGGAAGGATTTCCTTATAAGGGCATGGTCTCCAGGCATCGCACACTTTTGCAGGACCAGTCAGAAGATTCTAGGAGACAGTTGACTGAGGTAACGTGTTGGTCTGAAATATTGATGACCTTTACGGAGTTATAATGGGTGCGGAAGTCACTCTGGTGCAATGAAATTGCTGGAAATTAGAATAATTTAGCCACTTTAATGGAAATAAACTGTAAAGCAGATTTAAATTTAAAGCAACTTTAAAGCAAATTTGAATGAATGAATTGAAATTTGAATTGAATTTCTACCTTGCGCATTCCTCTATCACAAACGGATAGTTCCTAGAACCAGGACACCAGGACTATTGAAGACCTTAAAGTCTACATTCAGTTCATTAAGTTTAGTGAAATTACCTGGCTGAAACAATCTGCCCTGTTGTAATTACTTTAATTTAATAACATGGACACATGAGTCCAGAACCAAATGTAAATTTGTTGCGAAAGACCTGATCCAAATGGGCTTAAATCTTTCAAACGATACCGTACAAGCTAAACACCTCCCAGTCAGACTGACGGGACCGTACCTGTCCACCTCTGATTTCAGCTGGAGATTCTCCTGCTGCAGAAGCCGATTCTTCTGGAGCTCCTGCTTCAGCTCCTCCTTCTCTGTCTGACCACGCCCCTCTTGCTCCTCCCATTTCTCCTTCTGCTGCAGCAGCCCACAATACCTGCAGACAGACGAGCACACAAAGCAGAGGTGGTTATTTCCACTTGATGTTATCTGGAAGTGCAGCCTGCAGAGACCTCTGTATCGTGTTTGTTTTTTCACTGTTCACAGAAATCTGAGTCCGGATCCAGCTGGAACAGCTTTCCTTCGACTGTACTTCCAAAAGCCAGCACTTTTTTGTTTTTTTGCTGCTACAAATATAAAAGAAGAGAGAAAATGTGACGCATGAAACACATTGATCAGGGAGTTAAATCAGATTCTGAGGACTTGCAGCCACAGAGTCAACATGTCAACAGTTGTACAGTTGTGGGAGTAAATAAGGTCATTTTATTAATAAACTGAGTCAATATATGACTAGAGTGAAATGACACTTTTCTCCAACATCAATGTTTTATTAAAATTGAAATGATATGTGGTTGGTTTCAGTTTCAGAAATCTGTAAGGATGAAAATTATCGACAAGTGAAACACGGCAAGAACTTTTAGATATATGATGCAATGGTTCGGGTTTTCAACCCAAAAACAGTTTTTTAATGTGATTCTGAAATATTCGAGGAAAGAAATAAGCCATGGAAGCTGTTGAATTTTTGATGGATGCCGAGTTTACTTCATAGGTTTTATCTAACTGTAGGTCAATCTTGTGCAGACACCTGACGTCCGGTCGTCATGTCAACATGGAGCAGCATCACGAGATGAAGCAGCGTGGCCAGAATGTCCTGCACGGTTGCTCACAAACACAACGAACGAGAAGCGTGGAGATGCTGCACTTACTTGCTGTGCAGTGTCCGGTGCTCGCTCTCCAGCGCTCTCTGTTTGCCTTTCAGCGTGGCGTGTTGGCTGATCAGCTGCTCGTACTCGTGCGCTTGCCTCTCGTGAACACTCAGCAGACGTTCGTGGTCACTAAGCATGCTCTCTCTGGCGCGCCACGCCTCCTCACGCTGCCGCTGCCATGACTCCACCTCTGTCTCCAGGGCGGTGACCTGGCCCTGCAGAACGGCATTCTGGGCCATGAGAGATGCGCTTTGAGAGGAGATGGTGGAGTTCTCCACCTGAACAGAGAGAAAACCTCCTTTAAAACCTTAGGACATAAGTCCGAATCCAGACCAGCATTCAGCACAAGTGAACGTGAAACACCTGGAGTTTGGCCGTCTGTTTGTGTAGAGCTGAATTCTGCTCCTGCAGGGTGGTTGTGTGTCGCTGCAGCGCCGCCATCTGGTTGTTGAGGGAAGTGTTCTGGTTCTCCAGCTGTTTGAGCTGCTCCTTCAGCAGACCGGTCTCCGTCTGCAGAGAGGCGTTCTGGAGGAAAAACCAAAGAAAGTGTTGGTACTATAATGGCATCTGTGTGTTAATGTTACTACAGTGAGAAATTGAGAGTTTTTATTACATTTTTTTCTACGTCAATGAGATGATCTTTGATTCGCAGCAGTTCAGCCGTGGCACTGCCTTCGCTGCCTGAACGCTGCTGCAGGTTCAGGTTTTCTTCCTCATGCTGTTGCTGATGCACGACAGAAACCGTCTGACGAGCCTGTTAACACCAAAATGAAGATTTCAATCGCACTAATTGTCTTTATTTAAAATGTACTTAGATTTTTGCTCGTATGTTCTTACAGAGGCCAGCTCTCTTTTCAGAGTAGCATTCAGTGCGTGGCTCTCTTCAAGTTTCTTTTCCAAACTACAGATTTTCTCTTCCTTGATCTTCATGGTCTGTTGGACTGTTTCCTCCAGCCGAGACTCCAGCAGCCGGTACCTGCTGATGTACCCACACCACACACTTACTCAGGAGTTTGTCATGGGATTCCCGTCAAGATCCACTGACTATGAAGAGGACAGCAGCGTACCTGTCCTCCAGTGTGTGCTCCTGCTGCAGCAGCTTCTCTCTATTCAGTCCGATCTTCTCCAGCTCTTCATTCAGCTGCTCCAACTCCACATTTTTCTGCTGAACACTCAGCTTCTCTGAAACCAACTCCTGCACAAAAACAACAACGTGCAACTGTGAAGCAACAAACTACAGATGACTAAACATCTAACTGTTCTTTCAGAGTACTTTTGTTTATGTTGTCTTCAAACTGTGGTTAACCTCATCCTAACTAGGCCTATTTTTGAGTTTTCTGTTAAAAAAAAAAATAATCACATACCTAGTCTAAAATAAGTCCCGCAAGATCTTGATGTTGATGTATGAAACTTAATATAGTTTAAGATTGAAATAGGCTAATGGGAGCGCAGCCAGTAAAGCTTTAGTTTTTATCTTCTCGACCTTTGTTGACACCGTTTATCATGTTCAGCAGGTTTATACTGTTTGATGGGGTTTTATTTGGGGTAGTTACTCCGCAAGCCTTTTTTTTTTTTTTTTTTTTACAGACTGTGGAGAAAAGTCAACATCTGCAGCGACTGCGTCCTCATGACCTGCTGATAGAAAAAAATGTATTTATCAGGATTTTAAGCTTCTAAACGGGTTCAAAGCTGCTCATCATCATGGACTTCACAAGATAAACGTCAGTCATATGGGCCGATATCGGTGGTCTGACTCTGATAAGCAGTCGATCAGCTGGTGCATCATTTTTTCAGACTACACCGTTTAGACAGATCCTTGTTTAGTAAACCCGCATCCTCTGTGCTCCACAGATGCCTCACCTCTCTCAGTGTTGCCAGGGTTCTCTTATCAATGGTGGCTTGTTTCTGCAGCTCCTTGTTCTCCTTCTCTAGCTCCTTGCCTTTGATGGCCACCTCCTTCAGTCTGTCCACCTCCTTCTTCAAAGCTGCTCCCTCCTTCATCACTGCAGTCAGTTTACTGCTTTTCTCCTCCAGATCTGCCTCCTTCCCCTCCAATGCAGTCCGGATCCTCCAACTGTCCTTCTCCAGGTGCTTTCTGCTCTTTTCCGACTGCTCCAGATCCAGCTGAAGCTTCTTCCTCTCCTCGTCTCCTTCCTCCCTCCTTTTCCGCTCCTCCTTCAGTTCTTCTACTTCCTTTTTCAGTTCCTCCTCTCTGCTTCGTGTCTCCTTCATCTTTCCTTCTATCACCATCCTCTCCTCCTTGCTTCTCTCTAGTTCCTCATCCAAGCGATGCTTTTCCTGGTTTATGGTTGACAAGTTCAATTCCAGCCTCTCTGCTCTCTTCCGCTCCCCCTGTGCATCCTCTCTAGTGTCTTCCAATCTTCTCTGCACCTCCTGGGTCTCTCTGTGCGCTTCCTTCAGCTCCTCCTGTAGTGTGGGGAGTAGGGCGGATGAGGAGCGCAGGTTTTCCAGGGAGCAGCGAAGGTCCACATTTTCCTTGGACAGCAGACCGTTTTCTGTCTTGAGCTTCGCCTGTTGCTGCAGCTCCTGCTGAGCCTCCTCTGCCTCTCGCTTCAACCTGTGCACCTCCTGTTCCAAGCAGGTCACCTGCTTCTCCAGAGCCTCCGAGCGTTCGCTGCATGCCCGAAGAGATGCTACCTGGAGACAAACCACAAGTAAGCATGTTAATGCAGCAGAGGCCAGAAATTTAAATAGTTTTTAAAAAACGATAACGTTTTCCCTCCATGTCTGAATGCAGTGTTGAAGAAACGTCCTGTTTCAGCTCAGTTAGCACTACTTTCTTCTTTTATATTTTTTTTTTATTAATTTACTGCTTCACAGCTGGGATGGTGTTCTGGGGCCTGTAAGCTCCTCCATTAGACCACAGGACATTAGAAAAAACTGAAGATCTTTGACTCCATGTGCAGCTCCAAACTGTGGTCTGGCCTTTTTTCCTTTTCTTTTTTTTTTTCTTACAGTGGATTTGGAGTAGTGGACGTCTCTTGCTGCGTCTGCTTTCAGCTCTGGTTTTCTGGTGCTCATGCATATTTTACACCAAAGCTGACTCACTTCTGGGACACAGAAGCGTCTCCTTCCTGAGCGCTGTGATGGACGTTTTAACTTCTGTATTATTGTTTGAACAGATGAACGTGGGACCCTCAGACATCTGAAAATTGTACCCAAGGATGAACCAGACTGGAATCCTAATAGACTTCATTTGGATCTTCCAGCCCCTTCCAGTGTTTGAAGGTGTGGCTTCTCACGTGTTTCTCCAGTTAACTTAAATGATGTCAGGAGCTTCATTATAAGGAATTCTGTTTAAGGCCTCTCATTATTTTGACTTTTTTTTAAAAATAAGAAATAAAAAAAATAAAAAAAATTAACTGGCAGTAAATGTTACTCGATCTATTAATTTCATTTAATGATAAACAGTTTTTCTGCTCGTCACCTCTCTGTTCAGAGCCTCCCTGCTCCTCTCCAGTCGGGACACCTCCCTCTCCGCCTCCTCACACCTCCCCGCTCGTTCCCTCCGCCGCTCCGCCTCCTCGCTGACCACTTTGAGCTGCGTTTCCAAGCTGGCCAATCGGGAGCTTGTGTCGGTGATGCTCTGGTGCAGCAGACGGTTTTGTGCCTCCACCTCACGGACTCGTGTCTCGCTGTTGGACTGAGCGCGCTCCTGAAGGGACACCACGGCCTCCGAGAGGTGCTGCTTCTCACTCTCCAACTCTGAGATCTAAGTGAACGGGGTGAGTAGAACAAGATGCATTTTAGTTTCTGCCACAACTACAGAGAGCATGTCTCTTCATGTGTAGGTGTGTGAAGCACCTGTTGGTCCTTCTCGGCCCGCAGGGCGTGCATCTCCTTCTCCAGATTCTGCTTCTCCTTCAATAACTCCTCTCCCAGAGACTCCATGTCCTGATTGGTCAGTCTCTCCTGGTCCAGTAAACCCTGCAGACGCTCCAACTAACAAACATTAATGACAACAGTTCAAAAGTTAAAAGACTGCATCTGAGGAAAAAGGAATCATCGTCTGCACAGAACGACCAAAGTGAATCGTTTTTTTTCTGTATTTTAACATAACAGGTGCCATACGTTTCGCTCTGTGGCTACATTCGCTCTAAGGTCAATCAAAGCAACACTGCTTTTAACTCCTTAAACACAATTTTTATGCAGAAACACAGAATTTAACTGATAAGTTAGCTAGTGTCACCAAATCCTGTTCTGACATTCGCCCTGCCCCCTGCACGCACAGATTCCCCCTGATTTTCTGAACCTTTTGATAATATACATTGTAGATGCTGGGATCTTCAAAGTCTTCATAATTTTTCGTTGATGCAGTTTGCCTCAGATTGGTGAACCTCTGTCCGTCTTTACACCCGAGAGGCTCCGTCTCGTAAGCGTTGTTGCTTTACAGCAAGAAGGTTCCTGGCTCGCTCCCGGGCCTGGCCTCTTTCTGTGCGGGTTTTTTCCGGGTACTCTGGTTTCCTCCCACAGTCCAAAAACATGTACGTTAGGGTGACTGACAATTCTAAGTTGTCTGTAGGTGTGTGTGCGAGTGTGCATGGTTGTTTGTCTATATGTGGCCCTGTGATAGACTGGCGACCTGTCCAGGGTGGACCCCTGCCCTTCACCTGTAATGAGCCAAAATAGGCTCCAGCAGACCCCCGTGACCCTGTTCAGGATAAATGGAAAGTTCTCAAATCCTCAAATTTGTGCCAACAGCTTTTTGTTTCGCCCCATTCCGACTTTCATGAGATGTGTTGCTGCCATTATATTCAAAATGAGCTAATATTTTCCAGGAAATGGCAAAATGTCTAATTTTCAACATCTGATATGTTGTTTATGTTCTGCTGTGAATTAAATATGGGTTGATGACATTTGCAAATCTTTGCTATATGTTTTTATTCACATTTTATACAGTGTCCCACCTTTTTTAGTAATTGGAGTTGTATAAAGAGCTTTCATTATAAAAATGTATAACCAAGCAGGTTTTGGTTCTCTAGCAAAAAGAACCCTGAGATGTAAAATGTGTTCCTGAGTCTTGTGTAAAGCGTTAGCTCAGTATGATGCAGGTAGAGCTGAAGGTGGTCCTGGTTACCTTGTTGCTCAGACTCTGGTTCTCCCTGTCCAGCTCCTGCGTGTGGAGCTGCTGCTCCTGCAGGAGGTGGTTCTCCTCTTTCAGTCTCTCTATGGAGGACTGCAGCTCCCGGTTCTCCTTCTCCAGCTTCAGCAAGCGACTGGAAACGCACTCATTTAACTCGTGGACCAAAGACTTGCGAGCTGCAGGAGAGAAATGAAAGACTGTTAGAAAAAGAGTAAGAAAAAGGTGACGTTTCAGGGAACGTGCAGCATCAGAGCAGCTCTGGTGCCGTACTCTCTGTGTTAGTGTTGTCATGGTTCTTGGTTAGCTGCTCCAGTTCCCAGCCCAGATGAGCCGACTCATTCATGCTCTGTTTCTGGCTGATCTCCAGCAACATGTTCTCCTCCACCAGCTCCTCCAGCCTTCGCCGCTCGTTATCACGCTCCTGCATAACACCAATACACAAACATATTCGGCGATTAACATGGGAACAAGCTTCTTTTTTTTTCTTTTTAAACAAACTTCCAGTTCAGCCAGCAGATATCTGGAGTTCCAGGTCCATCGTACAGCGACTGTTTACCTTCACGCAATCAAAGCCTGCTAAAACCTGACTGTGTTTTGAGTTGTATTGACCAAACAAAAATTTTATGTGCCAATGGATTTTGCAACAGAAAGGTGGCTTTGGACCACAGGAACTTTTCATAGTTCTCCTAATGGAGGAAATTCCTCATCTTTCTTGTATCTATATTGAAGAAACTATGGTGTAAAATGTGAAGGTGAAGACCGGCAAGAAAAAGTAAAGGTTTTCTGCATTTATTAATTTCTTTAATCAATCCAACCATTTAACATTCACAGTGCTGAAGGATAAAGTAAGAGTCTCCTTGGAGCTACCAGCTGGTTCAAGCTCCTTCAGCAACAGTGATTTCCACAAGATCTTTTGGTATCTCTGGATCAGAGCTGCTCAACACTCAGGAGGGATTCTGGGTCATTCCTCTTTCCAGAACTGCTCAGCTCAGACACATTTGCAGTCTGGAGATTATTCCACAGCGTCTCTATGTGGTTAAGATCTGGACTGGACCACTCCAGGTAGTGTTTTTGTTTTCTTCTGAATCCATTCTGTGGTGGACTCACTTCCATCTTCATACTCACCGATTCAGCCAACTTCTACACAGCTTCAGCTGATGGATAGACATCCTGACATTATCTTGGAGAACACTTCAGTAACCTACAGACATTATTTTCCCATCCATGATGGCAAGTTGTCCAGTGAATGATTGTGTTCACTAAACAAACTAAAATGGTTTGTGTTCATGTTAATCTCATTGTGTTTCTCTGTTGTTGTGAGTTTGATGAAGCTCGGATCACATTCTGTGGAAAATTAATGCAGAAAACCTGTAAACTTCAAAGAGTTCATGTTTTTTTTCTTGTGTATGTTGTCCATCTGAGAGTTTCTCAAAGAGAACATACTATGCTTTTCCACACAAGGTTGAGAATTATACCTAGGTTTAATGCTGTCATTTTAAAAGCTGTACAATAGATTGAGCAATATAGTTTTGAAAGAGATCAGGTGCTTCCAGAAAGGCTTCTTTCATCATGAATGTATCCTTGCACAAGCATAGATTGCATCTGCAGATTGGTCCTCCAATCACACATCAACACCGCCCATCTATCCATCCATCTAGCCCTGCCCCCTTTGACCAGATTCAGTTTAAAAAAAAAAGAGCATTCTCAAATTGCCTCTGTGGCCATGGCAACGTGTCTGGCAGTAATGTCTCTTATTGGTTTAGGAGGGCAACGAATAACAAGCAGAATGAGCAGGGAGCAAAAGGAGGTGGAAGGATTTAGAGAAAGATGTAACAAACCCAGACAGTTTGAGTCACAGTCAAAGTAAAATTGTTGTGCTGATCGATGTGAAAAGAGATCAATATTGCAGGATAAGGGACTTTTAACACTTCTCAATGAAATATCATAACAAGTAATAAGTATGTGCTGAAAAGCAAGAATAAAAAAATATGTAAAAAATCTGGAACGTATATAAAGACTTCTGAGTCTGAGCTAATGCGGCAGCTGCTGCAGTGCTGCTGCGTTTTCACCTCTGATTGGGTCACACTGAGATGTGGCGCCGTACCATTTCCAGATCGTGTATTTTGGCCCGCAATAACAGGTTGTCTTTCTCCAGCGTGTGCAGTTTATCACAGCGTCCCCTGGAGGCTGACAGCTGCTCCTCCAACAACACCTTAGTCTCCAGCAGAGTCAGGTTGTCCTCACGCAGCTCCTGAATGAGGACGGACACACGGATATGCACGCGCACACACACACACGCGTGCACACACACACACACACACACACACACACACACACATCAACTGGAATGTCAGTATCAGATGCTGAGTGAGTCTGGCATCATATTATGTTTCTGTTTTTGCTGTCAGATGAATTAAACGAATGAAAGGCATCTCAAAACACATTATCAGGGTTCCTAAAGGCTGCAATGACTTAATATGTGTTAACAGACCCATCTCCCCTCAGACCAGACGGCTGAAAAAAAAATAAACAAACAAAAAACTGTTCATCAGCACTGAACTTGTGTGTCTGCTGAACAATGAGCGGTTGCAGAGGTGATATAGTGAAACAGGCTGAGCTGACAGATGGGTCCACTCTGCATGCAGCGTGCACATCTTGAGTGCAGAAACTGTTTCACATAGAATCTGGCACGCTGGGTAATGTCAGACAAACGTAAAACTAACAGGTCCACAAACAACTGTTACTGTGTGAAGTTTCCCAGAAGCAACAAGAAAGCCTTTAAAATAAACCAGAAAGAAAAAATACAATCTTTTGTTTGTTATGTTTCCACAATGGGAAGTGGTGTCTCATCAAAAGTGAGTTGGATGTGAGGAGTCATTGATTGTACTGCCAGCCCTGCAGCGCTGCATGATGCTGCATTTCTGCACCACAACTGCGATTCACAGCAGTTACAACCTACAACGGAAGGGCCTCGACGATGCATAGAGCCTTTAAACAGCAGATCTTACTTTTTGGCCTGTAAATGTGACATATGTATTCATCAATAATGTCTGAAGATGATGCGGAACAGTTTAATGACAGATGGTGAAGCACCTCAGAAAGGTTTGTCATTCACGTTTGGAAAAAAAAAAACAAAAACCTCTGAAGGCTCTTTCTGTTAAGCAGCAGTCTTCAAAAACAAAAGAAAAACAAAAAAAAAGAAACAACCCAACTAGTGCAGTGCAACTATTGTCTTATAACTGCAGCAAATTTGAGATTTGTCCTAACCAGTTCATGACATCTTTACCTGAGTAGTTGTAGCGCCCCCTGTAGATGATTTCACAAAATCTGATGTGTTTTAAAAAAAAAAAGTTGTACATGAAGGTCAAACATGCAATCAAATTTACACCTTCATGTCCACATTGTCTGAATATAAAATATAATGTTTTCTTTCACCTTTATTTTTTTTCCCTTCAATGGCACAAAAATGTGCACAAAAAGAAATTACCAGGAGCGGTGGATTTTACAGGTGTGTACTGGCGTATGCAGGTGTGTACTGGCGTATGCAGGTGTGTACTGGCGTATGCAGGTGTGTACTGGCGTATGCAGGTGTATACAGGGGTGTCCTGCTGTGCTGCTGGATCTGCACCTCCACTCTGGTCTTGTAGAAGTGCACGTCGTTGAGCTTCTCTTTACATCGGCTCAGCTCCGTCTCCAGCCGGTCAACTCTAGCCGCCCGCTCCCTCAGAGAGTCCACCTCGTCTCGGTATGCTCGGACTGAGCGAGCCTCGCAGGACAACGACTGGTTCTTGGTCACAGATACAAACACGTGTTATGAACTTCCTTCAATGACTAATAAAAAAAATAATAAATAAATAATCAAATGCACACAGGCATGATGAAAAATCATTGACTGAAACAACAGTTCACTGTCTTCAAAACTAGTTCACCTGTTTTGTTCAAATGAAACAATGAGAGATAAAATTTATATCCTCTCCAACTGATATCAGGGAAACATTTAAACTAAACATGCAGCATATTGTATTTTGCACGTTTTATAGGTCATAGCTTTTTATTCTTTCTAAAAAGGCAATAACGGTTATTTTAGTATCCTGTTTAAATTAGGTCTGTTTAATCAGTATTTCTGTTCTTTGCAGGTGCACCTTTAATTAACCAGACTTCCCTCCAGTTTAAAAGGCACAGGCACATTTTCACATTCAGTGAATACTTTTTCACCATCTGCGATTCCCATTTTGTGAGCGCACTGAGTTTTAAAGTTTTAAACATGTACATGCTGCTACAGAAAATTACACTACTTTTTAAACAATATCCTAATTCTGGTCATATACACTCATTTTTTTCTATCCAGAGTAAATTTTTCCCTTAAAGCGCAGTTTAATCTGTTGCTGTGTACAAAGTCATGTGTTGTGTCACAGAAATACTTTGTCATGCAATACTACTGATGACCACTAGGAGGTGGCTCCAGAACAACTCTTACTCCAGAGCTCTATTCACAAGTTAATGTGGTGACACTGAAAGATTCACCACTTCACCAGAAGTCCAGGAAACAACTCCATCATCAGGTGACGTGACTTGTTTCCATTCTGTAGTTTATAAAGTTTCCGAGACGTGAAACTGCTGACCTCTTGTTTCAGTCTCTGTAACTCCTGATCCTGACGCTCCACTTCATGTCTTGAATCCATCAGCTGCTCCGTCTTCTCCTCCCTGCAAACACAAATGCACCACCTCACTGAACAAAATTACAATCATTCGTGAGGTTGTATATTTCACTCCACACCCTGTTAACTCCCACTTAGGTTGAAGTTAATTGAAGGCTCTGACAGAACGTCACTGAAACATGCAGTCCATTTCTTTCTTTTTGTCTCTATTTTACTTGCCAAAATGATCTGGACAGTAGCTCCCACAGGGAGACTTTTGGTGGCTGTGGGAAGGGATGCAATAATCCTCCAAATAAAACAAAAATGCTTCAGATTTATCAGGACCAGACATAATAAACTATGCTGACTATAATAACTTCCAGCTGTTGCTTTGTCAAAACACCACAACTGTAAAACAACTGATAAGTCGTATGAGTCACTCTCATTAATCTGACATCAGATGGATCTTGTTTATATCTAAAGTTCTTAGAGCATGTTGGTGTTGACTGGAAGACTCACAGTTCTTGTCTGTATCTGCGAAGTTTAGCCTTGGTATCTGCAAGCTCCACGGACAGATGCTGCTTCTCCTCCTTGGTCAGCCCCGACACAGTCGACTCTCCGTTAGTCCTCCCCACGCCCCCCGTGTGCCCCGGACCGCTTGTGTTCAGGTTCCTGCAGCCTTCCTGGGGCTGCTGACTGGACAAGTAGTCCCTCTCCTGGGTGAGATCCACAATCACCTGGAAAGCAAGGTGAACATCATACCTTCATAAATGCACCATGAAAATACTTTTACACTACAAATCTGAAATTTTGTTGCTATAAATCAAGAATCTTTAGTCTAACAAAACTGAAATTTTTTAGCTTCACAAATGTATTATCTTACAGTGAACTCATTAAAATACAAGGATAGAGAGGCAATGTTCTTCTTATTTGTCTTTATATCAATATTTGTAATTAATAAAATGAGACCTAAACAGATTTTCCTGCTCCAGCATCACAACTCACATCTCTGGGTCTGTTTGACCGTCAGCCTACACCTTCCATATCTCTGTGAGCTCCAGTGTTTAGCCTCCACCTCCCTCTGCTCCCTGCTCACTCTGCTGTCACTGGTTACCCTTCTAAACCCATCAGACATATTTTGCCACGGTAACAGAGACAATGGGAGGATGTTTCTTTTTGGGATGAATTGAGTTTTGAGGACCAGTCTACTACTACTACTGTCAACAAAGGAAGGAGCGTTCATGGCCTCTACATCTAACACTTGTCCATTTTGTCATAAAGTACTGATGCAGTTTTGCGTCAGCTTCCACACCAACAGACTGAAAAACAGATATTATCTGTGGACCATCTGGTTGTTAAATCAAAACCTGTAACTCTCAAGAGTCTAGACATTTAACTCTTTCAGGTATAATCTATCACTCAATATGCCCTTAACATTTGAGATATTCTTATTTATAGTAAATTATTTAATAGTGAAATCAAATTATACTCAGTTTTACTAATTCTGCGATTTAAGTTACCAGTATGCAAGTTTACCAAACTGTCGATCTTATTCCACATCACTGAATCCTCACAAGCCTAGAGCGCCCTGCTTGTGGCTGTAGGTAATGTCATGTCAGCCAGTGTGAATTAACATTTAAGAACATGTGAAATTATATATCTTAGTATACACTATATGAGCAAAAGTGGCATCCGATCACAGGTCCACGCTGGAATCCACTGAGCTCCTGAGAGCGACACATTCTTTCACAAATAGTTGTAAAAACAGTCTGCATGCCGAGGTGCTTGATTTAATACACCTGTGGACATGGAAGTGATTGGAACACCTGATTCCGATTATTTTGGTGGGTGAGTGAATACTTTTGGCAATATAGTGTATATAAGTTGCACTTGAGTATAAGTGGCAGGACCAGCCAAAGTATGAAAAAAGTGCAACTTATAGTCCAGAAAATTCTGTATTTATTATACAAGCAACCTCGATACTGTGCAAGTATAAAACACGAGGTTCACATGTGGACGAGCTGCATAATTATACACACATAATAATCTGTGTTAATTTCTGCAGAAATGACAGGACATCTGAACGCTGGTGTGGCCAACAGCCGTCATTCTGTTCATGTCCACGTACCTCTGTGGCCTTGTCTCGCTGGTCGATGAGTTGTCGTAGCGATGCCGCCATGCTGCGAGACAGCGGCTCCAGCTCTTCGTGAGCGAGCTCAGCTCCTTCCTCCATCCAGGACAGATCGAGAACATTCAGCTGGTTGTGAGTCACCTGCAACAAACGGGAGCACATTCAAAATATAATCATATAATCACAGTATGGGTTGGAAATAAGGAGCTCAATACAGTCTTGAATAAAAGTTAGAAACCCCTCTTTTAATCTGACTGTGGTGGGCGCTTCTGGAAGCAAATATTACCTCAGAATAACAACAACACACGTTTACAGAAGACGTCATGGTCCACTCAACAACCTCATCGTGTCGAGGTCCTGTGGCAGGACAACAAGCCCAAATCATCATCATCCTTCCACCGCCGTGCTTGACAGTGGGTCTGAGGTGTTTCTGCTGAAGTGCTATGTTTGGTTTTCTCCAAACATGGCTTTGGACATTAAGAGCAAACATCTCCACTTTGGTCTCATCTATCTGTAGGACATTGTTCCAGAAGTCTGCTGGTTTTTTCAGATGCAATTTCATGAACCTCAGTCTTTCTTTCATGTTTGTTTGAGAAGAAGAGGTTCCTCATTTGATAGATCAGAGCCACATCTAGAAAGATGTGGCTCTGAAAGAACCTTAAACTGCTTCATTTTCTTATACTTGGTGCTGTAATTTTCTGAAACATACTTAGCATTTTTGAAAACCATCTGACCATAAAGCACGAGCCCAGAGTGAGTAATAACACACCTTCATGTGTCTGAGAGGTCAATCAGCAGAAACCGGACCAAATCCAGCAGATAACAGTTTTCCTTAGAGGTGAAGAGCTCACTGGAGGGAGGTCACCATGTCAAGACTTCAGAGTAAGAGTTTCTGTGACACTAAAATCAGTTTATGACTTTCATGATCCTCAATGTTTTTTAATGTTAATATACAAGTCACCCACTTTTTAAAACTGGATGTCTCACAAATAAAAATGATAATCTCCAAGTTAGACAAACAGACTTATGTGATTGACCACAACTGTTTTTCAACTAGCCAAACATTTGGCCAACAGGTTACAAAGCAACTGGATAGGCTATAACTGGTGGTAATATGCTGCATGTTGAATTGTTTAATAAGTATCTGGGTTAGTAATACTGTCTGATACACATTCATGAAAGTAAAGGTGGCGAGAAACTCTGTCTTCTAGGAAAAAACAGCTGTGATTCTGTGAATTCGGGTGAGTTGAACTCAGTTTAGAACATTTTAACAATTTTGTTTTTACTTTCAGTGATGGACGATTGTCACGAACATGTTGGGACGTATTTGACATGTTGGCCGTTTGCAGCTACTTCCCACCAATATACTGACTGGATGGTAGACATTGATCACAAGACTGTGGTCGACTTTTAAAATGTCCAAACTAGTCCCAGACTCTGGCACGTTGTTACCATCTGGCATTCCAAGCTTTTCAACTTCCTGGTATAGTTTAATTTAACAGGGTCGGTCTTGAAATTCCACCTCACTGGATCCAACAAAGACAAAGATCTGACAGAAACTCAGAAGCTCCTTCACATCAAACATCACTCATAATGAAGTGTGCAGAGCTCTCAAATCGATCTACGTTGACTGAGCTGTTCTTCTAGTGCAGCGTCAGCTGATGCTAAATGTTTTTCATGCTGCATCAAGACGAACAATGGTTATTATGCAAGGCAGTTTTTGTGGCGTTTTGTGGGTCATGTGGGCCGTAAAAGACTTGAAGGAGCAGTTGAAGCTGCTTTTGCTTCACCAGGTTTCTAAAAGTGTCAGTTTAATCTGCACTTTTTCACTAGGGACCAAAACTAAAAAAAACTTTTGAGTTAGAACAAAATGTGTTTGCAGCAAAATAGCAATGTTGGCAGTTTGGCAGCCAAAATAAAAAGTAAGTTCAAGTCTCTGGCAAGACTCAAAACTGTATTTCCACTTAAGTAATGTTTAGGAAGAGTTCCTAGAGACAAACCGAGGCAATTTTAACTTTGTATGGGTACAAAGAAAATGCATAAAAAGAAATATTTAAACAGAAATCCCTGTCTGAGTGCTGCAATCTTGTCATAAGTTTGTACAATTTAAAACTTCTAACAACAGATGTAAAAAGAAGATTGATCTGCTTCCACAGAACTAATCGTAACTTAAATGTTAATGACAAAATGTTTAAAACATAGAGGCACTTTGCTTCAAACATCTGTCATTGCTAAATGGTAAATGCCACTTATTAAAAATCTCTTAAAGTAAAGCTGAAATCCACGCTGGAGGTCCTTAAAACCAAAATCCTAGAAGCTCTGTCATCGTCTGCACCTGACTGTATGTCCAACACGTACAAAGTTCTTTCAGTAACGGTGCTGCATAAAAAAAATCAGTAAGAGCGCAGACTAAACCTGATGTGTGCTTGTGAGGAGTGTGGGAGCCTGCTTGTGTGTCACACTTTTATGAGGTTGAGAGGTTCGCTGAGGACTTGACAAGATTTTACACAGATAAAATGAAAGGGAGCATGACTACGAGGGAACGTGGCCGCAGATTGACCCGCATCATGACCCGCATCATGACCCTGCTGGACTCACCTCCTGGATGTGAGAGACGATGGCAGCTTGAGTCTCAATGTCCAGCAGCTTGATCTTCTCGATCATCTCCTCTTTACGCTCGCACTGAGCACAAACACAAAACAGAGGATATTAAATTAAAAAAACTGAAAGTTACAGGCTGCTCCTGTTTCTGGTTTGACTGAAGTTTCAGGAGAGCAGAGGAGGAAATGAAGATAAAGTAGTATACAAGTTTGGTTTGCAAATGTTTACTGAGCTGGACAAAGAGTTATTCTGAACGACATCAATAACATTTTCATGTGGCTTTGTCCCTCTGCCCTCCCATTTACTGCACCCCCTGCCTCCGCTGGCCTTCCGGCTAAAACCGGTCAAACCAGTGCAGAGAGACAAAGAGACATTAGATACAGAGAGGAGTGAAGAAGGGGAGTGTGAGGAAGGAAGAAACAAAGGAAACCAAAACGGAAAACTGCTAGGTGATCAAATCTATGGAGAGGAGAGGTGAACGTGACAATCACAGACACAGAAGCCACCTGCGTCCCATCTCCCACCTGACTACCTCCTCTACATGTAGTCCAATTAACCCTTAATAAGCCATATCTGCAGTGTTTACAGAGCCATGAAGACGTTCGGATGTTTCTGGTTTATGCTCCTAATTGTTGCTTTAATTGACTTAAAATTGGAAATCTTTTACCGTTCCAAAACGTGACTCTTTAGCTGACAATGTCTGCAGTTTAAACATCCAACATGAAAACAACCCTCACAACTTGTAGTAAGTCACTGATCTGTGGTTTTTTTAAATAAGGTAGCCCCGCCCACTTTCAGTTCCAACATGCACTTCATTGCTCCTCACAATCAGAATCTGTGCCGAGGCATGCAAAACTAACAACACACAAGTATAATTCCTGGGTTAAGGTTTATGCGTGTGTGTGTGTGTGTGTGTGTGTGTTTTACCTGCACAGCACAGCCAAGTAACAGCAGCAGAAGTCTTTTCATTTCTTCCATGCTCTTTGCTGAAAAGAAAACAACAAACATGCTGGATGTCTGGTGCAGATGATTTAAAAGTGAAAATCAGAGACGTCCTATTTCAGCTATGTCCCTCCCTTGACCGAGGAGTTGCAGCAGCCAAGCTTCATGGCCTGCACACAGATTTATCATACGTTTTATCGCATGAATGTCCGTCCTGACCAAACCCTGCAAACATGGGGAGAACTTCACACACACAGGAATGTCTCCTCCAGACAGGAGCTCCCTGATATCAACTGATCATTTGGTAACAGAAAATGTTGCAAAAATGCATAAAAGATATATTATCAATCTGGTCGGCGTACCCCACATACGTAACACCCCATTCCCTTGTGGGCTCTGACAATCCCACAAACTCCTCTTGTGTTCAACATAAGGAAGTACAGTTTTTTTTAACTAGAAGCACTAACACCAACTTTGTTGTTTGGTGTTTGCCACAAAGAACAAAAAAAAAAAAAACCCAACAATTGCAGGGTTAACAATTTTACTCCAAAGACAAATAACTGGAGGAAGGAGGAACACACAAGGGAAATGTTTCACGTTTCGGCTTGTCCCCTATGTTGGGAGGGATCCTCTTCCTGATGTAAACATGCAAGTACAGGGAGAACATGCAAACCCACCATAGAAAAACTTGAACCGGGAACCTTTGTTCTGCGAGGCAACAGTGCCAACCACTCAGAAACCATGATGATGCTCCGTCAGAGGTCGCTCTCTCTTTACGTCCTAACATATTGTCATCCATGTAAACGCACTGAACTGGCTGCTCTGGCAGAAACATTTAAATCTCCCAATAAAATCATGTTGGGAGTTAAGTTTTTTTTTGCGTCGATTGCTAATTACAGATCTTTTATCCATCTCTATTAGATCATATAAAAGGCAGCAGCAGAAATATGCAGATATACAGATCTGCAGGAGGGTCTCTTACCTGATATTGGATCTTTGGCGATGCAGAGGATGTTGGGAAGAGGCATGACTATCAACTGCTGCAGGGTCTCCTGGAGCAGATGTGGAGGTTCGGAGAGCAGGATAGGAAAAGAGGAAACGTACATTTCAAAATGTCATAGTCTTGATGATCATTGAACATTGGTTAGTGTAACAAAAAAAATAGTCAAATTGTAAAAAAGAAGTGGAAGAAGCCTCCAGATCTGAAAACTAAAGCCGACCTGCGTCTGTCTAAAGGCCAGCAGACGGCAAACTTCTAAACTTTGGTTGAATAAAACTACAAGAAAATGAAAACTTCTTAGTCATTATGGTCACAATTAGATTCAAATACCCATGGCTGTGTGTACTGTAGGGCAGGGCCACCATGTGACTGAGGCATGTTCGTCAAGAAGTGCACCAATTAGTGCCCTAGATAGTGTATTTACGCTGGAGTTTTCTGGAAAACCAGAATGAGGCCAAAGAAGCTGCAAGAAAAAAACCAAAACCTATACAATTTTCAACCATAGAAGTCAGAGGCTGTCCCCAGTTGGACAAACGTTAATGTGAAAGTTGTCAGTTGACTTGGGACATCAGTTACTCAGTGAACCACGTTGCCTTGTTAGCAACCCCTTCATCAGCTGAAGCCAGGCCGCCGTCTTCCTTCTGCAGCAGCCGTAAACGCCAGCAGTGACGGGGAAACTAATGCCAGCACTACAGTGTGTCTCCCACAAAAACAACAGGTGGAAACTTTATTTGTTTTTACTGGTGTTTATTCAACACCGACTGAATAAAATAGTCAGTGTCCAGAGACATCAAGGACTTGCTGCCGACTGTGGACAGAAATGTAGCGGAAAGGGACAACTTTAGATTGTGGAGCGGCGCAGTGTTAAGCACAGATGGGAGGGAGTATTGAGCTTTTGTGGATGAGGAGAGGATCTCCAGTACGTCCTAATAACACGATCGCTGAGTCAAAGTGGCTATTGTTACCAGGCTGTCATTTAACCTCCACTTCATAGTTTTACTGTTGAGTATGAGTACAAACTGAATTTTCTTTTTTTCAAATCTCCTTTTGAAAAGGTGATGCAGATGAAGAAGATGGTTGTATCACGAATTACTCCCAGATATCTCTTATCTACATTCCAAGGTTGTTCAGCTTGGCCAAACACCTTTGCAGATATAAGTGAACTTGTCAGACGGAATAAAAAAAAAAAAAAAAAAAAAAAAAAAAAAAAAAAAAAAAAACCAAGAGACTCAGAGTAAAAAACAAAAACGGCGTCTGAACAAACTTTTACCTGCAGCCTGTTTCTGACCATAAAATAATAGTCTGGGTGTGGGAGAAAAGCTAACTGTGTCTGCCTGATGCAGATCTACTTTGATCAAAATACCTTTTGTAGAAATGAATCAACAGACAGTGTGTGTGTTTGTGTAGGCAAGCTGCCAACAGGAAACACCCTGCTGTTAACAAAAAAATGTGTGTCTGTGTCAGGAAAGAAACGCCTGCTAGGAGGGGACCTTTTCCACTCCAGAACATCCTCTTCTGTCACCCAAACACACCTGGCACAAGATGTGCACTGAAGATCTGACACAAACAAGAATGATTTTGAGCAATTGGATGACATCCCAGAAGGTGATGCTTCACAAGAGCCAGAGAAGCGAAGCAAAGCAAAGCGTGTTGTTTTGAGGTGAAGAAATGTTGTGAGGGAACAAGGTCACATGGAAAGACATTAAGTACAGGTGGAGGATGGGAAAATTGTTTTAGGGAAGAGACTGTCAGCAGGTAAGGGCTGACTTTAATAACACATTCAGACCACATAAAACTTTTACTATGAGCTGTTGACTGGCGTCTCTGCTCGATGAGCTGCAGGGCTCAGGGGTAGTGTGGCATCTGCCAACTATGGAAATAAATGCACGGCATCAACTTACCACATCTACAACTGAGCTGCAGCTGCAGCAGTGAGCAGAGGCCTTCAGATACTGTTACACCAGTCTGTACAGGGAGGTAATGTGATGCCAACCGGTCTCTCTATCCCACACATCACACAACACACACAACACACACACACACTGTACAGCGTGAATAAAACATGTGACTCGGCTACCAGATGTCTTCAGGGCTTCAGGGTTAGTTGGCATTTGTGCTTCTAGCCTCAGCAAGGCCCAGTCTGTAAGCGTCACCAAAAAGCTTTTGTTTGTTATTTCACCAACCATGACAGAAAAATGTCAACCGTTAATTGCTATTGACGTAGAAATGTCAGGTTATATTAAAGGAAACAGCATAGTGTGGTCTAAAGGAGGATAAAAGCTTATTTGCTTTGGGACAGAGGTCTGAAAGTGTGCCGTGGGCACCAAACACTTCCAGAGGAGGGTCTATGGAGGGAGGTTTGGTTTTCCAAGCATAGTTTCCTTGGGGCTTACTCTGTTTAATTTTCCGTTCAATTTTACCCAATAAACTGCAAAAACCCGGAGGACATTATGGACCAGTTAAACTCACCCTCCTATGTCACCCACAGCTTTCGTCAAGACAGTTTTACC
This sequence comes from Xenentodon cancila, assembly GCA_014839995.1. Classification (NCBI taxonomy): domain Eukaryota; kingdom Metazoa; phylum Chordata; class Actinopteri; order Beloniformes; family Belonidae; genus Xenentodon; species Xenentodon cancila. Next base: position 21,916,872 of record CM026210.1, on the reverse strand, counting down.
TGTGATGGTATCTGATCTGATTCAAATAGTAAACTTTGTCAGGTGTTTTCCCCCTACCTCCTTGAAGACAGCAGTCATCACACCACTGTTGGAAAAAAAAAAAAAAAAAAAAAAAAAAATCTGGACAAGTTACTAATGCAAAATTACAGACCCATCTCAAAGCTCAATCTGACCATTAATCAGTAGGTTATTGAAAAAGCTGTGTTTCAACAGTTAAATACCTTCTTAACTCTAAACCGCTTTGACGTCTTCCAGTCCAGGTTTCGTGCTCACCACACCACTGAGACTGCCCTTGTCTAGCTGTTTAATAACATCCACATAAAAACAGACTGTGGAACCACAGTGCTGGTATTACTGCACTGTAACTTATTTTTTCTCATTTTCACTTTTCATATTTTTATTATGTAAAGCACCTTGAATTGTCTTCTGCTGAAATGTGCTATACAAATAAACCTGCCTTCCCTTCCCTTTAGTTGAATCGGAACAAATATTTTCTGATGAATTCAGTATATGTAACACGCCATCAGAGGCGTTCTAAACCCCTAAATGTTCCACAAAAAAACCCTCTTAGAACCGTTTCTAAGTTTTCTCTCCAAGTTCTTTTTAAGCTTTAACGTCCCTTGCGTTTCATGAACATCTTCTAAAGATGATTAGCTTTGAGGGAAACTTAAAGCTCTGAAGCTGGTTTTAACTTGAGGAAAAATTCAGGGTAGGAAACAGCAAGACAGTGGACCTGGAAACACCACTAAATGTCAGGAAATAGATGTAAAATGAGGAGAAAACTGCCAGTAGTATCTAGGTACTGATTCAATTATGGAAGCAGAGGCCATGGACTACTGACAGCATTACGCCTAACAATTGGTAGTTGACTGGTACAGACTTGAACCAGACCTGAATGTGATGTCAGATAAGTACAAAAAGCCCTTCTTATACATTCCATGTCTTGTCTTGTCTTTCCCTTGCTCCCAGCTGCTCCGAACTGTTTCATCCTGCCCGTTTCCTTGTAATGTTCTTGTCATGGTTATTTCTGATTTTTGTCTAGTTTGGGTTCTTTTTTCAATCTTGTTCGGATCCTGCTCAGCAGCGTTTTAAGTTTAAATAAAATTATGTTTTTGTTTGGAACTCCTGTCGCCTCAGTCTCCTGCATCTGGGTCCTACACTCTACAAGCCTCGACAGAACGCACCAGCCAGCATGGACCCAGCAGGAGAGAATATGTTACCGTTTTTGAGTAAAACAACAAAGCGTTGACCAGAGGAGGAGTCTCACTTCTGGGGAACTCACTTGGCCTTTGGCGGACTCAAAAGCTTTCAGGGAGAGCAAAAACACCACCGCCATTGTCACCATCCACCTTGCCAACATGTCCCTGTTCCAGAGGTGGTCCCGGACACACCCCACTGTGTCCCTGTTCCAGAGGTGGTCCTGGACGCACCCCACCGTGTCCCTGTTCCAGAGGTGGTCCCAGATGCACCCCACTGTGTCCCTTGCCGGTAACCTTGCCGGTGCCCAGGCCCCTGCCAAGAACTCTGCCCGCGCCGCAGCCACAGCCACAGCCACAGCCACAGCCACAGCCACTCTGCCTGTGTGTCGACCTGGCAACAATGATATCGACCGGAGATAACCTTCCCTTCTTTACCCATGGTAAAGGCTGCTTTACCTTCTGCACATTCTGGGAGGTACCTTGGTGTATGAAGTGAGACTTCTATATGGAAACAGTTGCCCTGGTGATCATCACTAGAATATAATATTAATTACCAAAAGAATAACTTAAAATGTTAGTGATGGGTTGGACAGCTGACATGCAATAGTCCTGGTGGAATTTGATCGTTTTTCATGAAGAAACAAACCATTTATGAATTTAATGACATCTGGATATGTGAAACAGAAGAATGAAGTTGTCTCATTTCAGGCGAGGTTTACTGTCTCAGACTTCAAAGCACCCTGCTTTAGGCTACATTGGGGCACCTTGTATTAAGTTCGTCAGCCTTGGCCTTGCAGTTTCCCGCCCATGACAAGACTTGGACTGCAATGCTACACAGAAATCATAGCGAGAGCAACATGTTAACAGGGCTACACACGTCTGTGTCTCCACGCACCTTCATTCAGATACGGTGTTTAAAGTTGAAAAAATCTTTGCAAGAGTTTTAACATTAACTGGTTCACTATTCAGTATTTAGTATGGTAAATGATAGATAACTCAGCAGTCAGAACTTAAGAAGAGCAGCATGATGACACATATGTTTGTAGGATGTCCTAAAATTACTGATCAAAAATTCTAAATGGAAAGTTTTGATGAGGATGAGTGAGAGAAATTGAATTTCTCCAATCTTAGAAGTGTTTCGAGTGAATATCTCCTCACTGTCCTCTAGCTGCCCACCTCATGAATACTCTAGCGCCTTTTACATGGTGGATACCCTGCGTTTAACACTTGAATCTGGAGTGTTGCCTGTCCGTTTCACATTAACCGACATGGGGTGGTGTGTCGAGCTGACCCCGCCAATAACTCGCCTTTGAGGGTACAATTAATCGCAGGACAGGTCTAATATAAACAGAAACAGGGTGGCGGGTCAGCGGGGATTTGTGGATTACAAAGTGACGATGTCCGTGAACTCCTCATCCTCAGAGCTGTGGACGTCATCAGTCCACGGCTTTGCACGAAACAAAAGAAGTAATTTGTGTTTAATAAACACAACAGCTGGAGTGGAAAAGGGAGACTTCTGGTCATATTTGTGCAAAATCATTTGGACCGGAGGGAGGGGGAGGAGCCATCTGTCTCTGTTTTGATGAAGTTTTTTGTTCAAATGTCAACATACATGATACGTCCATAAATCAGTTATTCTAACCTATCTTTAGGATTAGACTTCAGACTTTCCTTTTTAACTAAGCTGTGCTACATATGCTAGATCTCCCATGATGCACTGGGCTCCTTCACTCTGCTCTCCTCACTCTCCATGAATGTATGTGTCACTATTCCTGCCATTAAATAGCAGACCTGTGGCCCTCGACTTTATAGACCTCATTCATGGAATCTTTGTAAATCTGTAAGTAGATCTGCACAGAATTCACCTCCTGACTAAAATCTTACTCCAGGGTCACCGACTGATTTGATCGTGCATATCTTCATGAATGTCAGAGCAGCGCCAGTTTCAGCACCACTGCATGTATCAATCATACATAATCAATTCAAATTTGGATAAAAGGTATCAGTGAGCCACAAAAAAACACCAGCAAATTTGCTTCCTGTGTGATGGATGAGGTCGGACAGCATCTGTGAGGTCATGTGACGAAGCCAACAACATCTGAATGTTACTGTAAAAAAATAAAAAAAATAAAACACAAGTAAAACGTAAATTTATAAATAAACAGTGTAGTAGTAAAGGTTACATGAACAGCTGTGGAAATATGTTTTAATGTTATAAAACTGACTGACTTTTAGCGTGCAAGTCTGTATTAGTGACAGATCATGTCAATAGCGGGTATCCTGCAGCAAACTCACCAGCAGGATCGAACTCTACAAACTGACAAGCAATCAATACAGCCTGCTATGCTGACCCATTTACACGCACGCACGCACGCACACACGCACACGCACGCGCACGCACGCACGCACTCACGCACGCACGCACGCAAGCAAAGATCTAAATCCATGGCCCACTAACACAGTGGGCTCACATTTCTAATCCGAGATCAATAAAATGACAACAAATCTGGCTTCAGCAGAGCTTCCAGGTCCTCTGTTTCCAGAACTTTGTGACATCAAATCACAACCAGCCAACAGAGAAGCTCTGTACGAGCTCTTTCAGCACGTCAATATCTCATGAAACAACAGGGAACACACCAGGGCTGCTCAGCATTTAAAATACTAACTAAAGTTTTTTATATAATTTAAAACTATTTTTACGCTGTGATTAGACTGCAGTAAAAATGTAATCATATGTTGTATGAATTTTTCCAAGGATGCGCTGACTGCTTGGCTGGAGGCCAAAATCAGTTACTGAGAAATCCAGCTCTTATTCCCAGACAGTAAACACATAATAAACTCCTGTTTCCTAGTCAACAGTAGTACCATCAAATTTGCAGCAAGTGTGGGGCAAATAAATAATAATAATAATAATAATAATAATAATAATAATAATAATTTAGGGCTGGGCAATATGGACAGAAATTTCTATCCCAGGATTTTCATGAACACCATGTTCACTTCAATTCTAAGGTAAAAATGTGATATTGTAAGAATTTTTATTAGCACAGATTCAGATGTTAGAATTTAAAACCAAGACACACGCAATGACAACAATGATCATTGCACTCTGGAAACATCCACCATACCAAATGATCGTCCTGATGAGGCCTTTCAAAACGAGGCAGCCCTGAGAAAATTCTAGAAATAAACTGTTGAGATGCGTCCCGTCTTAAACAAGGGGTCTGTTTTTACTCATTCAAGAATAAGATAAACTGGACAGAGTTGCTTTTACAGACAGCCCTTTCTATACATTTTCTGTACACCTACAAAGTTAAATGACCTCAGTTTGTCTGCAGGGACCCTATCAACACTAACACTTCAGTGGAAGTAAACCTTTGAGTCTCATCAGAGGCTTCAAATATCAATTCACTGTATTTTGATTTGGGTTGATTGCCCCAAGTTCTGACATTAATTCCCATTTTGCTGCAAACAAAAATTCTGTTCTGACTTAACTTCAATTCAGGCTGGTTAAGTCTCTGATTAAAGTTTACTTCTTATCTAACAGTAGGTGAAAGGTTGACTATTCATTTTTGGGTTTTTTATTTTACTTTATTTGTGTCTTATTTGTTTTACTCTAATGCATTTTCCTTCACATGTTCAGCACTTCGATCAGTAGTTGCTGTTTTTAAAGTACTTTATAAATAAAGTTCATCAGCTTGGTTATGGTTGTTTTAAATCTGCAATGTTCGTTTAAGTTAAACATTTTTGAAAGACACATCCAACCTGTTCAGAAACATTTTTTATACATTTATATACTCTAATTTCTTTTCTAAATTTATAAATGCAGCCAAGGTATAGGGCTTTGATTTGAAGACCTTAGGTTTTTGTAGATGATGTGATCCTGTTGGCTTCATGGAGCCGCCACCTTCAGCTGTCACTGGAGTCTAGAGTGTAATGGCTGGGATGAGAATCAGCTAATCAACATCTAAGACCTTGGTTCATAGTCAGGAAAAGGGTTGAATGTCCTGTCCAGCCAGGGGTAAGGTTCTGCCTCAACTGAAGTAGTTGGGGTCTTGTTCCTGAGTGACTAGAGCAGTCAGGCGTCTGTAGGGTTGGTCTATGCTCCTACGGTCACCAATCAAGACTGAAAGAATCGTGGACGTCGAAGATACATGTGAGGGAATGTTACTGACATGTATATGGCAGCACCTGTCTGCTGTGTGATGCTGGAGTGGTAGAAAACCTTGGATCTTAATTTTAATATTCACTGGAAAAAATCTTTTCATTGCAGCCATAAACTATGGGAGAACTGCAGATCAGAGAAGTGATAAATCGGTAAACCTTTTATGTCACAAACAAACCCCCTGTCACACTGACATTTAAAATAAACACTGATTTAAACAAATGGAAAAAAAAAACAAAAAACGAATCTGTGGCCAAAGTAAAAGCCGTAATACGTTTCTTGAATGTATACTCCACTTACACTGCACCTCTCTGCTTCTATCATGCTAATTTATCAAATTTGATTACTTAACCTTTACTAACATGATCTACAATACAAAATAAACAAAATACTGACAGGCAGAATAGTTATTATACAGAAACAGCTGGAAGAAGCTGAGTTTGACCGATGATATCAGCACAAAGGTTGATTTCCTGGTCCGGTAACTTAGTTTGTTGTTTCCGTCCAAAAGTTCAAAGACCTGCGAGCTGACGCCGCACAAACACACAACTCAGTTACAATCAGATTAAAATCTTAACTGCCCCCTTGTAACCTTGCACACTCCAGCCTCACCTCAAAAAGAGACACACACAGTTGTACATAAAAATCCACATACTTACACACAATCACAGTCTAGTGTGTATGTGTGTATATAAAGTAGGGCCGAGTATACAGAGTTCAAAACATCCCCATTTATGCTCCGGGCTTTGTTCTGCCATTGCCATAGTAACCAAGGAACCGAGAGGAGGAAATGCTGAGGAAACAAGTGTGAGAGGAGAGTCCTGCTCAAGTTGTTGAAATAAAAATCTGTTTTCCAGAGTTTTGTGTTCCAAAGTCAGAGCAGCCACACACACATGAAGTTCACATAAACTCTCACACACGCATGAAGTTCACATGAACTCTCACACACGCATGAAGTTCACATGAACTCTCACACACGCATGAAGTTCACATGAACTCTCACACACAAGTGCTTGAAAGCGTTTATTTGTGTCTGAAGTGACAAGAACTCAAAATCTTTGATATAGAAGGGCGTTGTCACTTTGTTTGGAGCCTCAGAGCAAACCGTTCATGGAGCGGTTCTGACTTACAGGGTTCTGTAACAACACAGACCCAGATAACAGAACAATCATCCAGCTCTCCTTTCTTTAATTCCACACAATTTCACATCTTTCTGCAACTATTTTAATTCTACAGTGGACAAAACAAAACTGTAATGTCTGAAGATGGGATCCTACCTGCACCTTCAACCAGAACTTTCAAGTAAAGTTGAAAACAACACATTTTATTTATTAGGTGTTATATGACTAATGGAGAGGGTTCTGGTAATGATGGGGATGCTGAGTTTTGGACCAGCTGCAGTTAATGGATGGATTGACGAGTGGACCAAACAGAAGGGAGCTGCAGTAACAAAGACGGACGTGGCCAGGCCCTGAACCAGAACGGCAGTACTTTTATGTGAAAGGGATGAACGGCAATGTTGCACAGGAGTAAATAGGCTTAACGAGTGACGTTTTTGATATGAGATTGAAATAAAAGCTTATTATCAAGGATGAGACCCAGAGTCTTACTCTTACCCAGAGGAGGAAGCTCAGTAGTTTTCAGTAGAAACATAGAAACGAAAGATTTTTGATACGGGGGATTTTAATTCCAATGAGGAGAAATTCAGTTATTTTACAGTTAAGTTTAAGAAGTTGAGGGAGAATCAGAATCTGATTTCCTGTAGACAATCAGAGAGGGAAGTGGATGGGAGGGTGGAAGTAGGTTTGGTTGAAAGACAGAGCTGGGCGTCATCCGCATAGCAATGGAAGTAACCCAACCTAGTACCTACCATACGTACAAAGTATATAGATAGATATATATAAAAAAACAAAAAAAACAAAAACATATGAAATAATGTCAACTTTAGGAAAAGCAAAACTGCAAAATATGTCTCTGTGAAAGTGAAATGAGCTCCAGCAACCCTATAAGGGCCAAAACCATATGAACTAAAGGGGTTTTGAGTTAGAACTGAAAATGTGTTTGCAGCTAAATTAATTTTAATGTAAGGCAATCTGCCTATTTCAGATTGCTATTTTAAGCCTCTGAAAAGACTCTTGTCTTTCCACTTGAGTGAAAGCATAGATAGATCTTAAACCCATAAACTAAAATAATTAATCATATTCATGGTAAAATGTTTAATTAACCATGATATTGATTTGAGGTCAAAGCGTCCTGCCCATTTCACAAGAGACTTTGAGTGACATGAATGGGTGTGGCTGGCCAGGCTGAGTGAAAGAAGGCAGTCCTAGAAACGTTTACTTGTTACTAAGTGTTAGTTAAACCATTCAACGTAACATCATGGTTAGTTGGATTACAGCCATCCTCATGGATGGGTATAATTGGGTATCATCTGCATGGCAATAGAAATGTATGCCATGTTGTCTATTAACTGGACCTAAATCAGGGTTTTGAGGCAGCCTCTTTATTCAAATTTCTTGCCTCCCCAGCATTCCAAGAACAAAACAATTTTTTTTTTAAATGATGACGAAAATGTCATTTCCAAGTGCAACTGTAGCTGTCCTCCACCAAGATGAGGTTGTGGAGCTACACCTCAATAGGCACATCAGTCAAAGCCACTGGAAACCAAAGACAAATGTGGGGTTTATCTACCTAAAGAATGTCTGACGGCTGACTTTGAGAACCCTTGAAACAGATTAATAAGGTCTAATCCTGTCTACAAACATCCACAAGTAACTTCTTAACATTTCCCTGAATTAACTTACCATCCTATTGATGTTCTTTATACACACCTCAAAAATTAAAACAAGTTCATGAGGAAAACAAGGATGGCAGGTGGAAAAGAGGACAAACATCCATCCATCCATTATCTATTCCCGCTCACTCCGTCTCCAGGTCAGGTGGTCTGTCGGAGCCTATCCCGACGTATAGTAGGTAGAGGGCAGGGGTACACCCCGGACAGCAAAGCCAAAGGCTTTGACCCTCGTTACACCCTGCTTCCATGCAATTTCCACAACTGTCTCAAAGCAAGGAACCTGGACGCGTGATGCAAGGTGGACATGACGGACCACACCAACATCTAGTTGTACAATTAAGAGATTTTATAAAATTAAAAGATTTTAACATATTAAAATAGGAGGCTAGGATTCTTGGAATCTGGGCATGAGCTTCGTGTGTGAATGTTTATGACAAACTTAAAATTACAGCAACTTTAAAAGCCTGACACATATATCTAGTCAAAGATAGACTGATGAGATCCCAACTGAAGAAAACCTTGGATAGGAATGATGTTTTGGTAGCTGTCCTCTGTTGTGTTGGGACAAAACACTAAAGAGAATAGTAACAGAACTGTTTCTTGAAACATTTTAAGATAAGCATGATCTTTAATGAAACGTCCTCTCGGATGCTGTGGAGTGGATATAATTCTAAGGTTAAGCCAGAACAAGTTCTGGGTGTGAAAAAGACGGTGAGTAGTCTCTGAACATTTAGAGAAAATCAAGCCCAACATAAAATTGAAAGAGATCTTAAGACAATCGTTTTGAACTTCTAAATAAATGTTGAAGTCTCTCACTGACTTTTGTGTACTCTGCACATAGTAAAAAAAACAACAAAAAACCCTGACCAGATTGTGTTTTTTCCAATTATAAACTGATGCTGCCGTCTTATTATTATCCTTGGCTGATTGACACGGCGAGGCAGGTGACGGAGACAGTGGACTGTTCATATAATCTTATGGCAATGATTAATCAAGATTGTGCCCTTATTCATTTTATTTTTTTAAGAAAAAAACTGCGGGTTGCGTAGCAGGTCGGGTATTATTGTGTTAAATTTACGGTTCCAGTTGTGGTGGGTCTCTGAAAACGATCGCAGGTCGTTTCTAAACCTACCCGTTCATCACTGGTGTGTTGGTTTTCATCTTTAAAATAATCCACAGTGAAATAAACAGAAGGTCTTAAATATACATAAAGGTGTGGGTAAATTTGTTGTTACGCTTCCACTAAAGAAAGAAAAATCCACAGTAATCACTGAAATAACTTTAAACTTACAAAAGTAATAATTAATAATTTGTTAAACATTGACTAATCAAAATATGACATGTGGTTCAACATAATCAATCATAAAAAAATAAAAATAAAAAACACTAATGAAACTGCTGTGCTCAGATTAGTTGGTTTTGTTGCACAAGCTTTTGAGTGAATCACTTCAATCCAGTGATCAGCGTAACTCTCAGTGAGATGGGTATTCTGGTTCACTCTTCATGAACTAAGTGCTCCAGATGTCTCAGGTTTGAAGGGTTTCTTCTCCAAACTGCACATTTCACATACATACGTTTCAGGTCTTTATCCTGTTGACCTGAAACGTTATCCCCATGACCTGAAACTGAGACAAAGCTTTCTGACACTGGGCAGCACATTTGTCTCCAGAATGTCTCGATATTTCTTGTACCTGCACAGATTCAAGACACCCTGTACCAGACGCAGTAAAGCATCTCCAGGACATAACCGAGCCTCCTCCTTGTTTCTCAGTAGAAACAGTCTCCTTTTATTTGAAGGTTTCATTTTTGTATCTCTGAACATAGAGCTGATGTGACTTGTCACAAAGGTCGAGTTTTGTCTCATTTGTCCAGAGGACAGAGGACATTTTCCCAGAAGCTTTGTGGTTTGTTCATATGCATTTAGACAGATTCCCATCTGTTTTTTAAGATCCACTGTGGTTCAAACAGTGATGGAAGGTGTGAGCCGACACTAATGGAACTTGACCATGGAGTTCACCTCGAACCTCTTTGGTTTTCATTCCCATTATCCATCTCTTCAGTTTGTCATCATTTGTCCTCTTGTGTCCATGTCCAGGGAAGTTGTCTACAGTCCTGTGTAGCATGACCTTCTGAATTAAATTAAATTTTTTAGAAATAGGAACATGCAGCTGCTTGGAGATGGTCTTCTAGCCTTCATGTTTAACATGCTGGTCTAAAATGTTCCCTCTGATCTCCTCACACAACTCTCTCCTTTGCTTTCTCTGGTCCATGTTCAGGGTGATGACCCATGATTCTATTAAATCTAATTTAGAAAGCAATGTCAGAATTTTATTAGTCAATTTTTGCTAAATTATCAGTATTTTTGCCAGTTATTTTCCGAGACCGTGTGGGGTTTTTTTTCTCTTTCTTTCTTTAATGGGAGGATACCAATTCATTTGTCCACATTGTGTGTAGTTTTGTCCAGTTATGTTTTAAGTATCCATACATTTGTCCAAAAGAGGTCAGTCGGAAGGATAACGGCTGAATAATGAATGTGTCTTTTAAACAGCAGTACATAAACGTATAAGAGACATCACAGCAGCTATGTCCAAAGAGCAGCTTGTTCATAATTGTTTTGACATTTCTTTATACATAATTTTTAAACCATTAATGTTTATAAATGTCTCCATGCTGATTTGGATGTCCTGTTTGGAGGATTTCTACTGGTAATTCTGGCACCTTTCCCCCCCCAGTTTTTTTGATGAGTAACCATGACAACAGAAAGGAGTTTAAATGTGTCCAGCTAGCGATCAGGAAAAGACCTTTAAACCAGATGAGTTGAAGAGGAGAAGAATTAAGGATCTAGACCATAGGAAAATGGAGAGTAAAAAAAGAAGAGGTTGTGACTAATTTATTCATATTTATCTTTGTTGGTTATTTGATCATCATGTGGAGTGTGAGATCCGTGGGAACCAGGATGGATGAGCAGGTAGCACTGAGAGGAGTTTGTAGTTTCAGGATTCCAGCATTTCTACGTGGATTTTGGATGACAGCTTCAGACAGACTGACAGAAGCAGAGCAGGAGTGCTGCGGCGTCTGTTTGGAGCAGATGATGTCATCCTGAATATGACTGAACGAGCTCCTCTGGACTCCAGACGCTGAGCTGCTACCTGAAACTTTCTGTTCATGCTGTCCACTGAGAGCTCACCTGCACTACCTGCCAATGCTGCAAGTGTTGTCACGATACAGTTGTTGCCAGGAAACAACACTTCAATGTTTTCATGACCTCTGGAGATTTTAACCACACCTTTTATCTGGCAGTCCCTTACCTCATGTTGATCTTAACTGACTTTAGAAAATATTGAATTAAACTTTTAAAGTAATTTACACACCAAAAATTTTAATTTCCTTTTGGGGATTAATAAAATTATTATTCAGTTTAATTTCAGTATAAATTCAATTCAGTACACTGCAGCACTTATTTCTAAAAACTTCCAAGTTCAAAATCAGCTCTTTGTCCGAAGAAGCACCTGGTGAAAGTGATCGACAGATCAACTGGCAGACTGGCTCTCATTAATTAATTCATTCTGATTATTTCAAGCAAATAATCGTTAATATGTCAATTCTTTGGGAAAAAAAAAAAAAAAAAAGGGAAAAGGGAAAAAGAAGTCTCTCATTTTATAAGTTTCTAAATATTATTCTTTTGAAAAGTCTCTCTCAGCTCTGGTCAAATTACTTCTTTATCATCTGTTTTTCTGTTAAAACTGACTTTTGAACATTTTTTATGCTCATTCACATTCTGTTCTGCTTGATGGATTTCTGCTGGTCGTTTCGATAATTTTTAAACATCTGTTATGATGATTAGCAATGACAATGTAAAGTTTTTCAGATGTGGGATCAGCTGACTGAGCTTTCCAAAGCAAGCAGACAAGTTGAAGGGGAGAGGTCAACGATGTAGAGCAGGAGAAAAAAAAAAGCACCCCAGATGTGAAACATCTTGCTACATGGTTGTCCATATTTTCAACTAAAAGTCCCCTGCATGACCTGCTGATGCTGCATCTGATGTCATGATCAAGGCGGTTGCCAGGCAACAAACAACACTCCCATGCATTTATGATGATCTCTGGAGATTTCTCAATCGCAATTTCTCAACTGAAGCTTATTTTCTTGAAATAATTTACACAGCAACAAAGATTGTGATGTTAAGGTTACTCCGTTTACTACAACAAAAGCTAAGACGTGACAAAAACACACACACACACACACACACACACACACACACACACACACACACACACACACACACACACACACACACACACAGTCTGTTGGGATTTCATCTAATTAGGAGAAAGCTGACGCCCCACATGAACAGTTGGAGGGGTGTGTGTGCATTTGTGCTTCATCCCTGCAGCTGATCCCGAACTAAAAACACACTGTACAGCTGGTTGTCTGAAGGTTATAAAAAGACATGTGCACAAGTGTGTGTGTCCCTTGTGAAGTGGGTCATTCTAACCAGTATGCAGTTAATCTATCCATGATGGGTAATCGTCCTGACACACACACACACACACACACACACACACACACACACACACACACACACACACACACACACACACACACACACACACACACACACACACACACACACACACACACACACACACACACACACACACACACACACACACAGAGTCAGGAGCAGATGTGGTCTCAGACATGTGGTCAACAAAAAGACAAAAGAGCAGAAAAACACACAGAACGTAGGAGGAGCTTTTTTGATTTTGACCCTTCTGTGCAACAAATTTTTGGTTTTCTTTTTCCCAGATGCATTAAAGCGCAGAGTTGTCGTGACATTTACGTGCATTAGAGGTGGATATTTTATGAAAAGGCTGTTGACATTCTTCTGTTTGTTTTCTTTTCAGCTTCCAGATGGATCAGACTCAAACACAAGCCTGAGAGAGGATACAAACACAAATGTGTCTTAAGTTCAGAGCACAAATTATATTTACTCCTTTAAAACAAGAGCTAAAAAAAGAATAAAAAAATAAATAAAAGTGCCTTTCCACACATGAAAACAATGCTGCTTAGACCTCAGCAAGAACGACAAAGATCCTCAACACATCATCAAATGGACCTCTTCCGATGAGCCACCCTGGAACTGGGGCCAGATAAGACAAAGATCATTCACGCCATTTTCAATTACATAAATTATAAAATATAAACATGTAGCACTCCACAGTAACGGGAATAGGCTTGGTTTTAACCCTGGAAGACCACTTCCATGTCAACAAAACACAATTCCAACACCAGGCAGTTAAATGAAAGCGTCGTAAAAGACGAGAATGTGGCACCAGCTACCACATTTCTCAAACAAAAGGCTGCCGTCACACGAGAGCTAAGACTTTACAGACTTTACACAACAGGATCAAAATGTCTGCTGTGAAAAAAAATAAAAACAGCTGAGTTAAGCCATCAATTACAACAAGTTTTATACTTTGGTGCCTGTAAAAACTAAAATGATATGACCAAATGTATCACAATTACCTATTTGTAAAGTTTGTTAAAACGTTCCTCTTAAAACTCTGGTACACTACAGTTTCTTTTTTTTTTTTCCACCACATGAATCCAAAGAAATTTGAGCATTAAAAAGAAACGTTTTCTCATTTGGAGACAGTTTATTTGGTTGATTTATACTGATGTGTGGAGCAAAAAATAAATAACAACATTTAAAACTACTGATGTGTGGAGCAAAAAAATTTAAGCTGACAAATTTTAACATGTGTGTAGTTTGTTGTTTCTGTGGTTTGTTGCTTTCAGGAGTTAATGAGGAGTTATTCATTTCTGCACCCAGATTTGAACCAGAAACTTGCTGCCATGTTATGGTGACCTGGTAAGAATGGTCTCAAAAGTAAAAATACATCCTTCGTGCTGAAATAAAAAGTAACTTGCGAGTCAGAACTTTAAATGTGTGAAGGAGAAATTCTGGCAGTTTCCTTCCATCTTTAACTCACAGTTAACTTTTTATCCGACTTTCGTTTTTTGTCACTCAACACATCAGATAAGTCAGAAGTCAAATCTACATCTGCTTCCTTTGCTCTTCAGCTGCAGCATCACATCCTGTAACGTCGCACAGTAAACGTTCGATGATATCTTCACCTCTTAACTTGTTTTAGTCTATCTGATATTATATTCTCTTTTTTTCTGGCTCAACATCTTCGTATTGTCCACACTGAGTCTTCACTGAGTCAACACCACCCACCTCAAGCTGTTTTTTTTGGCACCCCTCTGAGGACTTAACCCACAGCAAAGAAGTGTTTCGGCACCGTAGAACAGTGTTCTTCAGCCTTGGTCCTCAGGAACCTCTGTCCTGCATGTTTTAGATGTTGATCTGCTCCATCACACCTGACTCAAACCAGTGGACCATTGACAGACTTGTGTAGACCTAAATGACAAGCTGACGGTGATCCAGTTATTTGAATTAGGAGTGCATTGGAGCTGAGCAACATCTAAAACATGCAGGACAGTGGTTACTAAGGACCAGGGTTTAGGAACACTGCTGTAGAGGCTCCTGGTAATTTTTGTTGCAGGACCGGTCATAATCAATGATTTAGTCCCCATAAAACTACCCCTGAGCCCTGCTAATGGAAACAGCTTTTAACATCTTTCTTCCTGGCTGAAGGCAGAAGTCCATGTGGGGGTGAGCAATCAAGTAAACAACAGTAAAAGATATTTGAAAAACATCAAATGCTTCACATCACCATTTTACCACTCTTCCACATTTTAGGACAAACGTATTTTTCATTTTAAGGTAAAACAAGTTTGTGCAGTCTTCAAGACTTTGTCTTCATGTTCAGCCTGTTTTTGACATATTTTATTCAAATTGACAGTTTTCAGTGCAAATAAACACGTCAGAATGAAACTGAAAAGCAGAGAGCGCGCTGCTCAGCTTCTCTTACATCAAACGTCCTTTGACTGAAGTTTCAAATGTGTATAAGCTGTTTGTATACAATCACTGGGTTTAAGAAAACAAAATTAAAACAGAGAAAATGTGCTAAACATGAAAATGCAATCTGAGTAAGACAAAGTTTGACACATAACATTTGCATCAGATTTGTTTCCTGTGATGAGCGTGCAGTTACTTCCTGCTGAACTTATGAAGCATGTCATGGAGACCTGCTGGCCACGACCATCACTGCATTTTTACTGGGTTTGTCTCAGCACGTCTGCAGCAGTGTGGGTGTGTGTTGGGATGTTTTTGGAGCACAGTGTGTGTGTGTGTGTGTACCTGGTAGTACGTCCTGATGTGTCTGCAGAGGACGGTCAGGTTGTGAAGACGCAGCGACATGTCATTGTTCACGTTCTTGTTCAGCCTCTGATTGGTAGGGCTTGGGTCGCTATGGAGACACAGAGACACCACGGAAGCGTTTAAAGTGACGTTCATGGCTATTTAGGACACACACATGAATGTTCTGGGTAACTATTGTCCTGCAGCCGGATTTAGGTTGACATGTCGACCTGCGCCAGACTGATTTGCATGTCAACAGTGTTTAGGGTGTTAGACTGTGTGCGTGCGTGCATGTGTGCGTGTGTGTGTGCGTGCAGGTGGGTGTGCATGCGTGCGTGCGGGTGGGTGGGTGTGCATGTGCGTTCCTGTGGATGACCTGCCATAACTTGATGCCAATCTGATGCTGGAGCGGTCTTCTAAAGGGGTGATGTATTGAAAGAAAATCCAATTTTGGGTACTTGAGAATGTTTGGTTTTGGATGTGTATGAAAATCCAATCAGTAGCAGAACCCCAACAATATGTTTTTGGCCACCTCAGTGTGAAAATATGCTCCTCAGAGAGAACTTCACACTGAAAGTGGAAAGTGTAAATCTGGATGAAATAGCTCAAAGTCATCAGTCCAATACAATTCAATTCCAAACTAATTTACTAATCCCTGAATAATCAGATAAGTCATGTGAAGCCAGAGTGTCTGACTCCGCCCCCTAAAACCAGCTGCTATGAACAGGGCGGTAAAGACGTAGTTACAATGGAAGCTGTTGTTCTTGGCACTTTCATGCAGCGATGGAGCAGGAAGACGCACTGATGGTCTTTTCATTCCACCTCCACTCTCCAACTGTGCATTCACAGCAATCCAATAAAGGAACAATATCCCTTCCCAAGTGTCTGCCTTCACCAAGCATTCCAGTGTTTCACAATCCAGAGATCCTCCTTTCGTCTACTTCTTCGTCCAAAGTCAACAACATGCTCCTAATCTGTCTGGCTGCCGAGTGCTTTATTCAGTCAGTGCTGAGTAAAACATTATGCAGAATACACTGCACTAGAACATTTAAGTTTCTACCTGGCTGTTCCCATAGGACACACTCAGCTGTGCCGGTCTCAGCTTCTCCATCGCTGAGGGAATTTGCAATGCTGCTCCACCTGGCAGAGGTACCTTCAGCAGAAGGAAGATGCTGGCCCACTTTAGCAGGTGGAGTCTCTTCCTGGTTGCTAAGCAACAGCAGCAGGATTTCCTGAGCAGCTTTTGCCCAAAGTCAAGTAACAAAGTTCCTAATATGGCCTGTCCAGCTGGTCTCTGACTGACCACTGTGGTTGAAGACCGAGAAGTGTTTAATTTTTTTTCTTCATTTTTCTATGCAACTTTAGCCTGCTTGTCGCAGGTATTCCGACAGCGGACCTGAACAGCTGTCAGACGGCCCACCAGATCATCTCTGACTGCTCCGGTGAAGGACAGATTCCATTCTCTGCATGGAGGTTACGGCCATCCTCGCTCTCCAGTTAGATCTTTCTGCATTAGGTATCACATAGCTCTAGTTTTACCTCCCAAGGTGGACAAGAAACGTAACGGCAGCCTTTCTGCCTCCATGGAATTCCCACACCACAATGAAGTGCTACAGGTGTGGCGCCAACTGGCAGAATGAACAGAGGTATTGTACTCCTGATGTATTTGGACAAATATGTATAACAAATATTTAATTAAAACTTTAAGAAACTGTGTCAACTTTTGAGAAAAAGCAGAACGTCCACATGACCATGGCCCATCAAACCTGGAAAAACTTTAGCTACAATATCCAAAAAAAACTCTACCTGACTTTGTATTTGGTCTTTCTGAGCACAGAACCTTCAGATGCCCACTAATATCAAAGGTCCACTCTAAAGACACACTTACATATAGGCATGTGGATATCTGTGTTACAAATGTAATGACCGGTTTAGAAAATCAAACGATTGTTCAGCACCTGCCCTGCAGGCCAGCAGTCACACCTGCCAAACTGGTCACCATCCCTGCTGTTTAACGGTTTGTCAAAACTGCATTTGTGCATGTCATTTTTTTCTTAATTTTTCTGGCAACTTCGACTGAATCTGCTCTCTGAAGGTCATTTTGTTTTAAAGCTGTTCTTCAAAGGAAAACTGTGCTACTGTGGTTTCAGTTTGAGCACCTTAACAACCTCCACCAACTTGGAGCAGAAAACTTCTCTTCAAACTTCTACAGTTCAAAATAATTCTTTCCAACTGCTAAAAAACTAAACCTTTAAATAAACCCTTCACTTTGAAGTAGAATATATTTCTTTTGTTCCATCCGATTCATCACGTCTGATCATTTTGTTCAGTCGTGAACAAACAGGTTTGTTACGACAGATTTCTGCTGCAGCTCAGACGTTTTCAGAGGTCACAAAGAAAAATGACAGATTTTACGGCTGACTGGCTCTCTGAGTGACTGATTCGCCAACGGTCTCTGAGAGGTTTTATTTTAATATTCCTCCTGCCCCTTCCATCCTGAACCCACCCCCCCCGTAACCCACTTTCCCATAAACCCTTAAACAGGTCCTAATAACCCCCACAGTGAGCCTAGAGCACACTTGGTGTGCAGAACAAAAGCCTGATTCTCATTGTTTCTGGAGACAAAAACCCACAACAGTAACACGTATGAACATGTGGAGCGATTGGGGTCACAGGCCACCTGGACTAAAGATCCAGCATCATCACAAGAACCAAAACCTACTGACTTAATTTGATTCACAGTCGCATAAAACTCTGTGCCATTAATGTTTTAAGATCTCCAGTCTTGTTCTGTAGTATTAAAAAAAAAAAACACCACAAGTAAAGTCTGCAAAAGTTAACTTTCTTCTTAAACCCTATGCTGCCGTTGGTTTTTGTATTATGTTTGCTCCAGAAAGCATTTCAGCAGAAACCTCATACCACACCTCATACCCACTGTCAAGCATGGCAGTGGAGAGGTGATGCTCTGGGACTCTGGGACACCTGTCAGTCACTGAATGGACCATACACTCCTCTGCAAACCAGAGTCTTCTAGAGACAAATGCAAGAACATCTGCCTGACAGGAATATAGGCTGAAACTGGGTCATGTGACGGGAAATGATCCAAAACACAGGATCAGCTCTACATCGGGATAATGACAAAACAAAAAATCCAGGTTTTGGAATAACCTGGTCTAAGTCCAAACCTAAACCTGACTGAGATACTGTGGTGGGAACTTCAGAGAGCTGTGTAGAAGTTAATACCCGAAAACCTCAAAGACTCCTCCACAACCATGACAGGCACTGATGAAGTCAGACAGAAAACATCTACTGAGAGTTCCTGCTGCTGTACTGCCCACATGATTTATGTTTTTCTGGTCAGCTTTGTTTTAATTTAATTAATAACTGCATGGTGTAAGTTATATTGTTTTCTTCCCAGAGGTTGTATTTGCTTAATACTAACCCTAATTAACATAAGTTTAAAAGGAGGTACTTACTTTTGCGTGACTCTACATTTTCACATTTAACATAAACTTTTACCCAACATGTTCTTTTCTTCCAGAAGTGAAGAACCTGCATGAGTTTGTGCTCTGAGCAGCACATCTGTCTGTGACATTTACAACCTGAAACCAGCGAGTCAGGATGTGGTCACACAGTTGCAAAGACACACACAGGAAACTTTAGATTAACTTCAATACCCTCATATACCCAGTCCACACACACACACACACACACACACACACACACACACACACACACACACACACACACACACACACACACACACACCAGAGGCAATTTTCACTGACTCACACAAAGAAAATGAGACTCTCACTCACATGTGTGTCATGATCTTGTGCAGGAACACGCCATCCACCAGCTCCATGAACATGCTGACCCGCTCCTCTGAGGCCACGTCGCCACCTGAACCCAAGGGGCCCAAAGTCCGCACCTGCAGACAGACGTCAAGACAGGACAGAGGTGAAGACGGGACAAAGGCATTACAGGACAGGTCTTCATGTTGAAAGGAAGACACTCTTCAGATGGAGGAGTCCTGCTGACTGACTAAAATCCACACAATATAACCATATTTTTCCCCTTCCTCTACCATCCCACAATCTATGTCTTTATCGCCATGGTGACTGTGAAGTAAAAGACCATGAGGAGAGTTTTATGGGTTGGCAGGAGCAGGTAGTCATTATAAAGTTACTGTAATCAGTGGCCAAGCTTCCATCAGTGGCTGCTCCAGTAACAAGGTCCAAATCTGTCAGAGAAAATGTTCAAATGTTGAACTTCATATAACTACATGGAATTATCTAGATTCTTCTTTGTGACGCAGCACTCAGAAAACCCAGCATCTCTGCATAGAAAGATCAACCATGTTTCCATCCCCTCGTCTTGTGTGCTCTTCCTGCTCCATGAGAGCAAATCTTAGGAAAATTTCCAGTCTGAATGCACATCTGGGTATCTTCATTGTGGCTTTAAAACTCTGAGGTCAAAGCTGACATTTAAATTCAATATCATTGTCTGAAATTATAGTGATGTAAGGGATTTAAAATGATTTTGCAAATAAATCTGGTCCACAGATAAAAGTGGTATAAGCCACAGACGAGTAAAAGATAAGTGAAAGCAGTTCTTTTTCTACTGTGTTGTTGTCTGTGTTTTTGTCCAACAAAAGACTGGTCGGGTCAACAGGACATGAGTTCATGAGGAAACAGGAAGCACCACGGGGTTAATAACCTGTTGACAGCTCGTTGGACAAGATCTGGGTCTCGCTGCGAGGAGTGCTGAGTAGTCTGCAGCACGGCAGGACGGTTTCTAGCAACGCGGGATGCAGGAAGAGGCAGAGACTCTTGCATCCTGTTACATCTGATCCTGATCTCATTTGCAAAAACAGTCAAACAGTCATGTTCAAAGTCAGCACCTCCTCTGGTCACGTCATATTTTTAGTTTAAAGACAAAATAAAAAATCATCTGTCTGCTGTGGGTCTTCGTAATGGGCAAAGACAACCTCGGAAAAAAATGATATATAGCTCATGTGGGCAGTACTAAGTACCCCTGTTATTCAGCAGACTAAAGAGCCACCTTCAGCAGGAACGCTCAGTAGATGTTTGCTGTATGACTTCATCAGTGTGTCTCATGGTTGTGGTGGAGTTCTGGTCCATCTTTTTTCCAAACTCACTTCACTTCATTGAGGTTCTTGAACATTCATTTCTACACAGCTCTCTGAAGGTCCTACCACGGCATCTCAATCAGATTCAGGTCTGGACTTTGACCAGGTCATTTCAAAACCTGGATTCTTTGACAAAAGAATCCAGATCTATATTGTCCAATATAGCTCTGATGCTGTGTTTTGGATCACTTCCTACCACATGACCCAGTTTCAACCAATCTTTGTCAGAGAGATGTCCTCATATTTATCTCTAGAATACTCTGGTCTGCAGAGAAGTTCATGGTCCACCTTATGACTGCAAGGTGCACAGATCCCAAATCATCAGCCCTTTAAGTCGTTTAGAAATTGTCTTCTAACCCATTCCCGACTGGTGTTAAGTAAAAATTGCTTCTCTAAGACCATTGCTGATGTCTTTTCCTCTTGGCATTGTGTTAACACACACATGAAAGGTCCAGCCCAACAATAATCTCATTTTATAAAGGGTCTGCACAGCTGCTTAGTATTGTTCGCAGTATTATTTTTTCCCCTTTGATTAGTTTGTTTTAATTTGCTTAGTAAACTTAAAATAATGTAATAAAAAGAGAGGGCAGTAATGTTTGAGCATGACTGTAGAGGAAATGATAAATAAAAACACGTTTCACACATGTGTCAAGTATCTGGCAGTGCTCCTCTGTACAAATGTGAAACATCACGAACTTCAGCCGGACAACCCGAACAAACCTTCAAAATCAAAAGTCAAAACGTTGCAAATAAGCAAAAACAAGATGCTGCTTTAATGAAACATGACCATTTTAACCCAATTAGCTGTTGGATGATGCTGATGCTTCCCATCATGCACTGAGGCGACGGTGATCAGGACACTTCAAATAAACTCATCTTTTCTAAATACATGTCTTTTTTTAATTTGTCCCTGTATATAAAACAAGTAGGTTTGCCAGTACAGTGTATGAATTTGACTTGATAAGATATTTTAAAGTGATTCAGGCTGGTTTTCTCTCATTACAGTCATTCATTTCTGAGATTGAGATCATGCAGATTAATTTAAATAATCTAGTTAAGCCTACATGACGCAAAAAGATGATTGGAGACAGTGTTGTGTCCTCAATCTTGCTCAAAGAAACCAAAACAAGAACAGACAGAATCACCTTTAACATAAATTAACTCGGCCAGGTTATAATCGCGGTGGAGGAAACCAGGTGAGACGTGAAAACTACTTTTCTTGAGCCAACGACTCCTCGCGGGCTTCCATCAGCAGGTTAGGTGTTTGTTTAAAGAGGTAAAAGTCCGGTTTTCGGTGACTTTATGATCAAATGCACCTGACGTGGAAACTAAATCACACCCCGAGCCCCACGGAAGCTCGCCCGCGTGGACACTCACCCACGCGACCAGCGGAGACTCCATGAAGGAGGCCAGCAGCTCGGACAGAGTCACGTCCATGCTCGTTCCCGCTGCGCGCGAGTCCGTCACCAGCCTCTCATCAATCCCACCGATCGATCGGTCCGCGGGCAGGCTCGCGGGGGCTCTGCAGAACAAAGCCCGCGAGGCATCGACCCCTCCTCCTGCTGCACGAGCCCTCTCTCTTTCACTCCGCTATTGTCTCGCGCTGTCCCGTGTCCGTCGACACTCGGTTTTGAAGTGTGTAAAAAAACTCAAACGTGGACGGAAACAGTTCGGAGAAGTTCCAGTAGTAGTTTTTAACGCCCTGGAGCCAGTTCCGTTAACGTAACGGTAAAAAAAATCCCGCTTTTATCCCAGCTGACGGTGAAACACTTGATCCAAACTTCGCAGGACAGTTGACTGTGTTGCCAAGGATACACGGCTCGGACCGTAAAGCAGCAGGAGCCGCCGCGAAGTAAGAAAAAATAAATGAAATGAGCAGACTACCGTTAAAGTGTCAGCATTAATAATAATAAAGCCAATAAATAATCTTTCTTCTGTGCTACATCCACACTTCGCTCCATCAACCTGTGAGACCAATGTACAGGGCGGGGCTGAGGGGGGAGAGCGTTGAGTTGACAATAGTACTGACCAATCAGCAGGCGCAAGAAGGATAGCTCCCGCCCTTTTAATAAACAAGCCAATCAAAGTGCATACATTTACTTAGAGGCTGACGTTACCGTCAGGCAGCGTCAACCAGTCAAAGAGTCCACACAGAGCAAGATAGAAAGCGTCCACTGGCGATATATCGTTTATATTTTGAATTAATTTAATTTCTTTTTTCTTTATGTATATGCAAACCCCATTTTCCTAACATTTGGTATGTTTCCTACAATCCAACATTTGTACAAACCTGCTTGTCACAAGTAAAAACATTTAAATAAAAACGTTTTTCAGTGTCTTCACCAAACAGGGATGTTTGTAGATTTTTAAGACCCCATTTATTAAAACTGATGCCCACTGTGTCTCTGTCCATCTGAGTTTGTGTCTTCCTGTGCAGAGTTGTTATAGGGTTTCTTCTTGTGTAAAACAGTTTCAGGTAATATTTCTGGATCTTCTATACTCAACCCTGGCCCCCTCACTTTAACACAATTTGATAGGTTTCAGGATAAATATCTGTCTTCCTTAGAGTTCTTTTATCCTACTTCTTTATGTGTAAAACATTCTAAAACATATGGGCTCTTCTTTCATATGTCTATTAGTCAAAATACAGCTTCACAGTCTTGTACAGACATTCAATTTAAATCAGTTAAACCACCTAAATAGTCACAGTCATTATTTCTCACTTTTATTCAAGTCCTCCATCAGCTTGCCAGGAGCAACTAGTGAACTGAATGCAGCTCTTATTAAAATTAAGCATCGAACCCATCAGAATTAAAATGACAGCTTTTGTACTTGTTTGACTGATTTTTATCTTCTTGTTTTTAAATATGTAGGGACTGACCGTGATTTTAAATTTACATCTAAATTACCCAATTTACAACCGATTAATTAAAAATGTATTTTAAAAAAGGGCATTACAAACGTTTTAGTCAAGTTTTATACAGTTTGTCAATATTAAATAAACCAACCCAACAAGGACAACACCTGTAGTCATTTATCTTGGCTTGCCTCGAGACTTTGCTTTCTTTTTCAAACTGAAAAAGAAAGCAAAGAGCAGTTCAGATCAAAGGTTATATGTAAATCAGGAGCAACTGATGACAAGAGCTGAAAGAAGGGAAGAAGTTGTACAAAAGCAACACATAAAAAGCTGCAGTAAAGCTGCCAGAGTTTGGTTTTTTTCTCTCACAGCTTCACTACGGATTTATGTTTTATATTCTATAAAATGAATAATTTAGTTGATGTGGTCTGACCCGAGTTTACTGACTGTTGGAGGAAGTTTGATTCTGATAGAGCAGACTGATTGTTTTAAAAGGTGGAGGATTCTTGCATGACTCAGACCAGATATTTCTTTTTACAACCATCTTCAAGGCAGTTTAGTTTGTAGACGACCAGACAGGAAACTACAGGTTTATAATATTTATGTACAGAATCTGTGCAGACGAAAAAAATATTTTGAAAAAGATTTTGGGAAAAAGACAGTTTAAATCTCACTGAACTTTCTTTGCACTGGTGACGCTCTAACGGCTGGTGGTAAACGGCACCACCTGGTGGTGAGGTTGTGTCACTGCATCTTAGGTTTTTGACGACTGCAGCAAAATTAAGTTTGTAGAAATGAGGTTTTCGGGTCCTTTAACCATTTGTTCCTTACTGTCATGTTCACACTTGTATTGGCCCTTATAAGCATTCATAAAGAGGTATGATACGTTTATTTCACAGTACAAGTAATAACCTGGCAGAAAATCTCCAACTCCTGAAAATGATGACAGATTCAGACCCAAGTAAAATTACATTCACACTGAAGCTTGTATACCTTTAATGTAATTTCATGCATGTCTTAAATGTAGTACTTCGGTCATGACTGTCATTTAATTATCCTCATAAAAAAATGTGTTGACATCCTGGCTGTTTACAAGGAAATAATCTAATTAAGTCACAGCAATGATTGTTTAATCGTTTAAGTGAATTGAAGCTGTGATCTAAAAAAAGATAAAACACAAAGACTGTTGAATCTGAAAGAGAAAAAAAACAGTGATCAGAAGTGAATACATTAACTAAAAACATTGATTTAAACTGTGGAAAAAGATTAAAAGAACAAGTTAAAGGGATTAGTGTTAAAGAGATGTAATCAGGTAAATCGAAGAAGAGACAAAGTCTGTCTGTTGTTGATGTATTACCTCATCAGTTTGTCTGGATCCAGACCTGCAGTTCTTGGCTTTGCAGTTCCTCTACCGACCACTAGGGTCTGGATCCAGACCTGCAGTTCTTGGCTTTGCAGTTCCTCTACCGACCACTAGGGTCTGGATCCAGACCTGCAGTTCATGGCTTTGCAGTTCCTCTACCGACCACTAGGGTCTGGATCCAGACCTGCAGTTCTTAGCCTTGCAGTTCCTCTACCGACCACTAGGGTCTGGATGTAACAGTGAGTCCATCTCCACTGACCTCCATGTTATGTCCAAATTTACAGCAGAAATAAACGTTTTCATTCTGTATTAAAAGAAATGTTTTGGTCTGCATAGTTAGATTTCACATCCATGACAAGTGAATGTTGGTGACGTTTTATGAACCTCGTTGGGTAAAACGTTTGAGGATTTGAGGATAAAATGACTTGAGCTGCTATCAACCGCACTAACAGACTTCCTGCTCAGTTTTCTTCATGGGGGTGAAGAGTTCCAGCCGGACTAAGCAGACTTCCTCTCATCCTGGTCCCAGAAATGTTTGATTTGCCACCTGGAAAAGCCAGACCACCTGATCCGGGTCCGTTCTGGCTCAGATGATCAAAACCATGAACACTTACATAGCCAAGAAAACAACCTTTAACCAGAGAGAAAGAAAAAGCTGGGACACGACAAAGAAACATTTACTTTGATGTTAAGCTTTAGCGGAATATCAAACCAAATACTTGAATTTTTTCCTCATCAACTTCATTTGTTCATATACATCCATTTTTGCATTTCAGGCTTTTAACACATTCTAAAACAAGTTTGTTCTAGTAAATTTAGTGCTAGAAAGGTAGTGACGGACAAAATAATGTTCCCAAAAAGTGATTATAATAATAATTTGGTATAAAATCAGCATTCATGAAAATCTGAGTCTCTGAAGAGCAAAGATGACAGAGGATCTTTACTGTGTAAAATGTTTGAGAAAATTGTGGATTTTAAAAACAAAGTTCGTCAAAGAACCTTTGGAAGGGATTTACAGAGCATGAGATTATAAAACCGTTCCAGAAATCTGGAGGAATTTCAGTGTGAAGGACAAGGGAACAAGGAACTGGACACCTGAAATCTCTGATTCCTCAGATGAAACTACATCAAGAACTGTCATTCATCAACAGCAGATTGAACCATATGGATGAGGGTTACCACGGAAACCTTGTCAACAGAGTAGAGTGATAGTGGTTACAGTGGTGGGCTTGGGCCTGGAGGACCCAGGTTCAAGCCCAGGGCTGGCAACAATTGTGAATCACTGTGGCCCCTGAGCAAGGCCCCAACTCCCAATTGCTCCCCGGGCGCTGGAAAAATAGCAGCCCCCTGCTGTATCATGAGATACATACTGACAAAAATGGAAATGGAAACTACAATACACAGATTTATAGTACTGAGGAGTACCACAAGGTTCTGTATGAGGACATCTATTGCCATGAACCTTTCAACAAGACAAAGTAAACCCCCATCTGGACATGTTACAAAGACATGACTGAGGACGAAGAGGGCAAAGGAATGCGACTGTCTGCCTGAAGTCCTGAAAGTTGGAGGATTTGAAATCCCAAAATGTGACGACGACCCCGGACATCTCAGGTGTTGTGAGAAAGAACGGAAACATTACAACCTGGTAAAAACGTTCCTGTCCGGGTTCTACTTGGAACGTGTTGAACGTCTGAAATTTTAAAATGGATTATGTTGATGAGAAAAAAAAAACATGAAATACCAGAGTTCAAACTGTCTGCATAGAAATAAAACACAAAGTTAAAATAACCCCTCCCTCTAAAAACAAAGTGGACAAAAATAAAAACAAGCAGCCTGGAATTTTCTATCAATCATCTATTTATTTATTGTGAATATCAAAAAAAAAAAAAACCATTTTTCCCTCAAAAAACAAGTGATGTTTGTTGTGGTATCAATTAACTTTACATTTAATACAGTTTCATTCCACTTGGCCCGCCTCCTCCGACCTCCTCGGCCAATCGCAAGGAGGTTTGGGGGTGGAGCAGTGAAACTTGAATCCTATTGGTGCTTTCTGAACTTCATAAATCTATATTCAATATTACAAATATATAAAGGCTCTACAGTGGTGACAGTGACGTGGTGTTGGTTCTACCTCAGCTCTCAGTAATACTTCACCGTCTTTAAGACTGCCTCTCACTCACACACACACACACACACACACACACACACACACACACACACACACACACACACACACACACACACACACACACACACACACAAACACATGAAATATCTAACGAGCTCAGCATCATCTGCCGATCAGAACAAAAGAACTAACTAGAACTTCCTTCAGCCAGCGGGGCTCAGAGGTCTACAGAAGTGATCCGACGGGACAGAGAATCAGTCAAGAGAAGGCGAAGAAGAAGGCCACCAGGTTTTTCTGCAAAGGTTTGTGTTCTGCCAGGACACCGGGTCAGTCGGGGTCCAGTCGGCCCAGTCGGGGTCCAGTCGGCCCAGTCGGGGTCCAGTCGGCCCAGTCGGGGTCCAGTCGGCCCAGTACAGGAGGAGGTCAGCAGCTAATGCACGGCGGTGGTGTGTTCATGCACAAAGCAATGAAAGACGAGGCTCAGTGTGGTTTATATTCAAGCGCGCGATTTTCACATTTTGTCCTGATCCATTTGGTTTCCTCAGATTCTTTCACGAATTCATGAAACTTGAATTCAAAATCAAACATTTACACCGATTCTGTCTGCGTCAAGAATTAAATATAATCACAATGTTTGAGATGATCAAAGAACAAAACCAACCCAAAAAAAAAAAAAAAAAGAGAAAGACATTCACATTTCCTCAGTTCTGACAGTCTTTTGACTGAGGTCCAGTTCTGGATCAGACTGATCCTGAACCCGTTCTTTATCTTTCAATGGCCAGAGACCCAGAGACCCAGGGAAGCTGGAAGTTGGTCAGATGAATCAATAATGAGGTCATATTAAATTGTGAGGTGCGTTAAATTCAATATTTACTCATGTGGACAAAACCTTCCACCAGTTCCGGAGGACGAATCAACAGCCGTCCTTAGTCACTTTTTTACGCTCGGTCCTCTTTCAGCTGATGGAGTTAACCTTTTGCCCTGTAGTTTCCTCCTTCTGCCAGTGGGAGGTGCTGCAGCGTCCTCAGCACTGTCAGTCAGGAAAGCTGGTTCCAGACCAGCACCGACCGACTGTCTGCTGGCCTCAGAAGTGCTTACGTCAGGTGGTGGAGGTGGGGTTGTGGGAGCAAGCCACACCCCCTAAAACATGAAAATTTAAAGCAAATAAAATCATCACCTTCGTCTCCATCGGCTTGTTTAGTGGATAAACGGGTGTGTGTATGGCGGTCAGCAGGGGGCGCTGTGGCTGTGCTTAACGTGGATGTCATAAAACAACTGCGGTCGCTAACGTCAGATGAAAAAAAGCAAAAAAAAAACAAAACAAAACAAAACAAACAAACAAAAAAAAAAAATACAGACGCTGTCCAACGTTCAGGTCACCGGAGACCATTTCCACTCTAGCAGCAGATTCAGCTGATCGATCACATGATCAGTGATGTAACACGTTCACCTCACCTCTCTCATAAGAAAAGGTAAAAGCACCTTAAACGAGCGTAAACACCTTTCATCTGATTCAACTGTTTTCTAGGGAAAGGCGCCTGTGTAACCCAAAAGAGGACGACACAAACGAGAAGTCGGAGCAGCCGACACGCTCCTCTTCACTCCACCGGTCGGCGCTGGTGAACGCTGCTCAACATCCCGAACGCCGTGTTTGCAGCACTGATGAACACAGAAAAGGAAATGAGCGAAGACGTCTCCCCGCACACAAACCGGTTCTGAGAGGTTCAGGAGACGAGGCAGCTCCGACCTGGAGCCGGCGCTGGCTCAGCTGGGCTGATGGGAGTTTGTGACGATGACAGCTGAATGACATCATCAGTCAGACACCATGAAAACACTTAACCCCCCAACCCACGAAAAAAAAGATAAAAAAATCCATCATCACCTGAGTCACCAGGTAAAACGGTCCTACAAGACCAGGGCTGGTTCACGAAACACCAACATCTGGGATTCTGAGAGAATTCCAGTCATTTTGAGGATAAAGTTGGAAATTTATGAAAAACGGTGAACTTGAGGGTCACTGAGGAAAAAGTATGTTTGTAACATATTTTTGAGGATAAATCCTAATTTTAACACAAGAAGTTATTGAAGGTCATTCTTTTAAACTTGCTTAATGTTTAAAGAAAATACACTTCGACTGTCAGTGAAAACCTGGAAGATGAAGCCAAAAAAACTGAAACCTGACGACAAACTGAGGTTAAATTGTGGATTTCTAGGAAATGTTTTCTCTTGGATCCAGACTCAGCTGGATATGACACGTACGTGACCGTTTCTTGCAGCCATGTGGAGCCATGTGAGCGCACCCACATGGCTCCACATGGCTGGAAGTGACTCAATCATGGTAGGAAATTAAAGCCACCACATGTAG
Source organism: Xenentodon cancila (assembly GCA_014839995.1). Taxonomy (NCBI): domain Eukaryota; kingdom Metazoa; phylum Chordata; class Actinopteri; order Beloniformes; family Belonidae; genus Xenentodon; species Xenentodon cancila. Next base: position 21,887,576 of record CM026210.1, on the reverse strand, counting down.
AGGTGCCACTTCTGCCCACCGGGGGGCATAAATGTAATACCACTTGGTTCCACTAGAAATGCATGTCATTGCGTCTTCCATCGGGGCGAACTCGTGAGCTTTGCTGTGATGTGCTGCCCTCATGTGGTCAGAAAAGGTACTGCTACATCGAGACTCCATTTGGAGACGAGTCTGGACCGAAGGTGGGACTTTGTTTCTGATGGACAGGAGTTCAGAGGAAACAACTAAATCACTGAGGTTTCTGAAGCGTTAACGGAGGTTTCGTTGAGGCTTTACATGCACATTGAGGAGTTAAATCACCACAGATCTATAATTAGATCGAAAACAAACATGAACTGCACTGAAGCAGGTTTGGATCCCTGCAGACAAACCAACATAATTGTAACTTTGTGCTTTCGCAGTTAGTGTATAAAAAAGCCTGTCGATGCAGATCTCCTTCTGGCCGACCTCTGCTTCTGTTTGTCTGTATTTTATAAATATTGAAGTATTGATCCAGCACCACGGAGGCAGAAGACCTGGACTCTCTAGTGTCTGTTCACAGCAGATTCCTGCACAGTCCTTGTTAAATTCTCTTGGACTTGTCTGCAGACTCCATCTACACTAGAGTGCAACAACCTTGCTGCTTTGATATTTGTTTTTTTTTTTTTAGATTGTTTTTCATAATTCCAACTTCATCTCAAAATATGATTTCATCTTTCATCAAGTTGCCATTTATCTGCAGAATGACTTGTCTGCCGTTTTTGTTTCTTTGCATCAGAATAACCTGAACTGAAACCAAACTGTAAGAATTCAGATGTGATTTGTGTTTCGCAGCCGCAGCGCTGACGTGGCGTCGCCAGCCTCGTCTCAGCCCACCGTGTGAAAACCACACGTTCAGGATCCAGTTTGTCAGACGTGCAGAACCGTGTGGAACATGCAGGAACGCGTGCCTGTCTCTGTGCGCTCAGCGCAGCCACGAGGACGGCACCCACTGCGGCTCCGTGTCCAGTTTGTTGATGAGTCGTAGCAGCTCGTTGTAGGCCTTGTCCTGGTCCATGTTGACGATGACGGCGTCGAACAGGTGGCCGCAGCTCTGCTCCATCTCCCGGGCTTTCTCGATGATGTCCCGCAGGTCCTCAGGCTGTAAACGGAACACACACGCGTCAGAGATGTGAGGAGGTTCAGCTGTGGATGAGTGGGAACGTGGATGGACTCGGACCTTGGGGTTCTTGTTGTCTTTAGCCAGCAGAGCTCGCAGTCTTTCCTGGTTGGGCGGCGCAATGAAGATGATGTAAGGCTTCAGGTCGGAGCTCCTCAGCACCTTCAAAGCCTGCACAAACGCAGCCGACACCAAACTCTGAAGCAGTTCTGCAACTTCACTCGGAACAGCTGGCCCCGCCCCTGAGAGCGCCACCTACCTGTGTGTGCAGACAGAGCACGCAGATTTTTCCAGTGTTGATGACCTGCCGCACCGAGTCCGTGCTGGTTCCATACAGGTTCTTCTCAAACTCGCCAGACTCGATCAGCTTTCCTGAGACAAACACGACAGAGAGGATCAAAACTGTGCACCCAATGATGATAATCAAACATTTTTAAAGACGGCGTGCAAAGTTTCTGCTTTGTTGCACACAAAATGTGATCTTTGTCAAAGAGACGTAACAAAATGATTTTCCTCCTCATAAACAGAAACCACACTTTTCCACCACTGCAGACATGTTCTGCAGCAAATTGTAGAACGATTTCAGAACACGGTTCCTCATAGTTACTGCCGGTAAAATCAAGGAGAGATCAAGTTTGCACAGTTTTTATCTGAGTAACACAATCTGTCAGCCTGTGAGGAGCTGATCAGCTGCACTGCTCATCTGTCCTAATGACCAAAGCTGACTTGTGTTTAAAGTGATACGTACACGTTACTGCGTCTGACCTCGTTGAATGAACATGTACAGTTCCACTGAGATCAATGAAAAACAGTGAGGAGGCTTCACTGCAATAAACAAGCTTTTCTTGATCTTGAAGGGCTCCAAGCAAACACCTGAGACAACACGGGAAGCTGCCTCAGGACTCTTGGAGTGGGCCGGTGAGAGCCCAGACTAAAACCCTTCAAAAGGTCTGTGGAGAGACCAGAGGACCTTTTCTTCATCCAGAAAGAAGGATGATCAGTCAGAAGCCTGAGATGGGCAGTCTACATCCAGGCTGTGGAGCTCTGTAGAAGAGACATTTTGACCCATAAATAAAGGCAGCAGACTTCATCGTTTCAGTGTTTCAGTCCTGATGCTCTCGCCATCCATGCTCGTGACTTCCTCAGAACTACACAAACTTTAGTTTCCACTTTTGGGGGTCTTTGTGTTGGAAATTTCCAGTCATACTGAGGTCATGAATCCACACCAGGGCTGTAGTCGTCTTCCACAGCTGCAGCGATGTTTTGAGAACTGCAGGTTATTTTGTCTAAAGAGCACCGAGCTGTGCTCTGTAAAACCGCTGTACTGACGACGGTCTGCATCACTCCTGCACTGAAACCTGGGATGTACGTTTTGACCCTTTTGCATGCAAAAAGATAATCAAGCAATTCATTAATTCGAGCCGTATTGCCAAGTCTTTATTTCATTTTCAGTCCTATTCAGGTATTGCAGTCACCTTGAGTGGTTGAAATGTGTTTTTTACGGAGGTATTATGTACTTGTTTCCACAACAGTTTTGGTGACCGAGTAGGAACATCGTCTGTGCATTTTTCCCTTTGCCAGGTGGACATCCCTGGGAGACTACATGCCAGTCTCACCCCAGTTAGGATCTGAAGGGATGTGGTTTGATGTCAGCTTTGGGCCGGGAGGACCACTACCGATGTCTGTTAGAAGAACCTTGGTGACCTTTCCAGAGAGAGACAGTTTTTTTTTTTTTTGTTTTTTTAAATCGGATATACACTGGTAAATGGCTGGGTGAGTATTTTGTGGAGTGGGTGTGTGTTTATCGTTTGCTGTGTTTGTGGGAGTTTGGCTGTGCTTGATGCTGTGCGTCCAGCGACTGAGCTGTGGGATGTTTGGTTGCTTCTGAGTTTTAGCATTTAAACCCTGTGAACCTGAATGTTTTCTGTCCTTGTTTTTTGGCCCCTGCTTCGTGCTACGACCCAGTGGGACTGGGAAAGAATTCCAGGTATTGATTAGTGTAGACTGATCCTTGGTAGGTCCACACATGTAAGACGTGATCAGAGCTGGCGGAAGAGCTGAGCTGCCAGTCAGGGACCGGGCGGGTTGTGCCTGAAACGAACCCGGGCTGACGGCTGTCTTCTTTTAATCAATGGCGCACCTTCACGTGGACACGGTGGCTGGAAGTATGGGACAAACGGATCCTGAGGGTTCTGGGACGCCTCCAGGTGGCTTTTTGAATGTGTGTCATAAATGTGGTGATTTCTGGGAGAATTGTGTGCGTGTGGATGAAAGAGTATAATTTCTCTCTGGAGGAAAACCACCGTTTTAGGTTCTAGTAGAGGAAAAGGAACTGTCTGTCTTTATAAACATTCATGTGAGATGAATTTGAATTGTTCAACGTGAGTTGAATTACAAATTTCCGGAGCCATTAGGGCCCTAAAACGCTTTGACACAATTCACACTAAAGCTGCGAAATAGGATCTGAGCATCTCTGTACAGAAAAGACTTTATGTTCTGCTGCTTGGACCTGAACCTCTGGTGATCAATAACTCTACAAAATATCAATAAACCTGGCTGTCTTTATGACATTGTTTTTCAAGTTTTACATAAAAGCAGAAAAAAAGATTAATCTGTCATTTAAATTATGATTCAGACCTTAATAAGATTTCTTTCAGGTTTAAGCTCCTAGAATGAGAATTAAAATAAAACCTAAATGTTTGAAGGCCATAATTTATTTATTTATTTATTTTTTATTGATGTGCTAAGTCAGGATGTTGTTAAAATGATCAGGTTCAGATTAGAAACAAGACGTCGGGATCTGACCTGCTTTTTCAGGCGTTTAGATCCCACAAGGAAGTGAAGCCTCAACCTTTTACGTTAAGGAGACGTTAGAACTTTGTGCCATTCATTGGGGTTTATTTGTTGTGTTGACGATTTAGTGATTGATTGGGAGCTGATATTGATTAGTCTTCATCTCTGACTTTGTGCAATTTGGATGGATGATTCTTCTAAATGAACAGTGACTGTTTTGTTACAACCCAGGCCATGTGTGCTTCAGATGTCGCAGGAGACGGGGATCAAACTATCCTAGAGACACGTTTCTGCTGAGGGAGGCGGTCGTCGTCTGAACGTGTGGAGGAACGTGTGAGGAAAGCGCCTGACGGTTAATGACAGTGACCATGAACCGGTGGTTGTGATCACAGATGCATGTGACTGACTGGTTTGGCTCTTGATTTTGGAGACTTTTACATATTTAAAAGTCAGGAAAACTTTTAGATTCTGATTATAAAACCTGAAACCTGAATCCTTTCATCAGCTGAGTTGTGTGTGTGTGAATGTGTATTTGAGAACTGTGTGTACAAGTGAGTCTCTCCAGCCAGTGGTCCATCACCATCCAGCCAGGCAGCTGGGTTCTGGTTCCGGTTCCGCTTCCAGAGTGTCCTCCTCCCTCAGACACAAGTACGTGAGGCAACTGAGATGACAATAAAGACTGATACACTGACAGACACGCCCACTCCTGCTGTCGGAGAGATCAACGTGACGGCCAGCGGTTCTGGTGTCACCAACGGACAGGACTGCTGCTGGTGGTGTCCCACACGGTCTGTTTGCATTCATTGATTATTATTTGTCCTTTTTGAGCCTTTCTAGTGTGGTGAGTCACTTTTTAAAAAAAAGTAATGTGGCATATAGGATAGTCCTCGGCTTTTATTTTCAAATTCTGTTTGAATTTATTTATATAGCATCCGTTCTATTACAGCGTAAATCGTCTCTAGGCGCCTCTCAGACGTTCCAACCGACCTCCTCAGAGTAAATATTAAGACATAATAAGAACAAGAAAAGAAACCCGAGTGGTTGGACCTCTGATCCCACTGGTGGTTCAGAGTTCTGGAACTGGAACTATAATGTCGTCCCATAAAACCGCATGTTGATGTTATATAATTAGAGATGCATACGTTGACTCCGCCTCCTGGGATCCTGTGTCATTGAAAGAGTTTTACTTAAAGCGTATGGAGGAGTTGCTGAAGGAGTTCTGGTTATTCGTTTTGAGTTTGCTCCTGTTTGTGTTGCTGCGTGATTCCATGTTTTTATGAGATGATAGTGGAAGCTGTTCTGATGGTTCCCTCCTTGGCTCACTTCTTGTGGGCATTTTGTAAACACTAAACATACCAGCGTACTTTTCCTCATCCATTTGATCATCCATTTCTAAGCCGTTTCATCATTCCATTCTTTATCAACATTACTCACTGGTTGTTTATTGCTCATTATGTCATTCATTCATCTACATATGTGAACAGACATTTTCTTTTAGTTACAGAAAAGCAGAGTGGAATTGTGATGGAAATTTCCAGTCCGTCTGTGAGGTCATGATGAGTCCCGTCAGGTCAGACCAGTATTGTGTCTTTACAGTTTGGGTTTAGTCGTCTTTCACAGCTGCAACGTTTTGAAAAGCGCCGAGCTGTGTTCTGTAAAAGTGTTGTACTGGAGACTCTCTGTCACTCCTGCATTGAAACTTACGTTTTTACCCTTTTGCATGCAAAAGATAATTAAATAATTCACTAAATTGAGCCAAATTGCCAAGTGTTTATTTTAGACTGCTTTTATATCATTTCAGTCTTATTCAGGTATTGCAGTCACCTAGTGGATAAAATGTGTTTCTTCAGAGGTATTAGAGTTTAGATCGTTTCCACAACAGTCTTCAGACGTGCATTTAAGCTGATTAAACTTTCAGGAAGGAGAATAAAGCATGGACTGATGGGAATACCTGCAGGTGGTTGGAAATAATCTTTTGCAGAATTTCTGAGATCTTTTAAATTATTTTCTGTAAAGTCAGACTGTTACCTACACTTGCCTTGAAACTCAACGTTTCTGGTATCTCCCCACAGGCTTCTCTGAGTACCTCACAGGTCCGTTCCACCTGACACAACTGCTGGATCCGAGTCCAGTTTGAGGGTGTTCTCGCTCCTATGTGCTGCTCAAAGATTTTCCATACTGAGTTGAGAGTTTGATGATCACAACCTTTACTTTGTTGCCTTCTAGCCATTTTATCAACTAATAAGGAGGATTGTTTGGGATCGTCGCCCGTTCGGAAGACTTATTAGTGCCCAAACTTTAACTTTTACATTGACATCTTGAGATCCCACATCATGATGCTGCTGCTCACATGCTTCACAGTTGGGATGATGTTCTGAGGCCTGGTCATGGCTATGATCCAACAATTGAGCTTTAGTCTCATCAGATTAACTGGACACCACACAACTGACCTGCAGGAGCAGGATATATCTAAGACTTTTCACAAATGTTCAAAAGGGGTGAAGACTAACCAGTAACCTGTGTGAAAGGAGACGGAACTTCATGGACCAGTCACTGCATCAGCAGTTTTTTGACTCTAAGGAAAACTTCTTCTGAGAAGCTCCAGCAGAAAGACTGAACGTCAACATATCACAGACATGACATCTCACCCGCCGCCAGCTCCGCTTCAAACGTCTGACGTGAAACAAAGTGATAGTCTCGACCGCTCAGCTCGCCTTCTCGACGACTCCGTGTGGTGTCTGCAGACAAATCAAGAGCCTTCATCAGTTCATCCACAGACGCGTAACACGATGAGGACTGTGTTCAAGTGATTCTTACGAGGTACAGCTCCAGCAAACCGCTCCGGCTGGTTGTTGAGTAGTCTCTGTCTCAGCTCCGCCTGCCCGCAGCCGGTTGGACCGATCAGGGCAATCGGCCGCTTCCTGTTGGCTGGTTGGTGATACAGAGCCATCTCCTCGTAGGTGAGGATCTCCTCATTATCAGGGTCTGGACCAACACAGAAGACACAACACACAACTTATTATCCGGTTGCAAAAAACAAAACAAAAAGAATACCAAGAAAATGAGCTTTCAGCTTTTTTTTTTCTTTTTTGTTTTTAAACAGCTGCTGAGAAAAGTTGCATGTAATCTATGACAGAAAGAGGATGTTTAAACTTACATCCAGTGGGAGAAATAATTATTTAATCCCCTGCTAAATTTGTACAGTCACTTGCTTACAAAGAAATTAATGTCATTAAAAGTTATTAAAATTAATGTCATTAAAAGTTATGGCTGTAGTGACTACGGCAAGAGAATATCAGTCAACAACGCATTCAAAACACACAATATAAAAGCTATAAAGTCTTGTGCATATTGAGTGAAATCATACATTTAGAGGACAACATTAAAAGTCCCCAGGATGCATTTGCTTTATTTTGACATTTCTTTCATCTGTATATTTTTCTTTTTTTTTTTTTTTTTTTAATGAAGTGGTGTCATTGAGGACAATGTTGGACAACAAGGTTTACACTGCTGCAGGCTTTGCTCCCGTCTTCCCGATTCATTCTCTCCAGCTCGGGTGGTGTTGAGTTTAAACGGAGCTTTATTGGTAGCAGTTATGTCCTCATGAGTGCTGGACTGTGGTTGGTTCGTTGATTATGCTGGGAGGAGCAGGAGCGAGTGGACTGGGGAGAGAAAGGTCAGCGGGGCGTTGAAACCCGTCTGTGGTTCTGGGGTTTTGGTTCTGCTGCTGTTATGATACGTAACACCACAGACTGCCTTTCAGTGTCTCCTGACAAATTTTTCTCTTAGATGTGGCCAGAGGCTCAACAAACGAAGGAAACTTAAGCTGTGGTATTTATACTCATAGATTTTTGTTTTCAGGGAGCTGAGAATATTTCCATCAGCTCTCTATGACGTCAGAGGGCTGAATGTGTCTGAAAGGTCAACTTTTTTTTTTTTTTGTCTCTTCACGACTCTCATTTAAAGCCACATTGTACAATTCTGATACAGTTGTGATAAACAAGTTTGATAGTTTACGTTGATATCTACATGAATGTGACAGTCCTCTGAAATGACGTTTGTGTGCTCCAGATAACATTCAGATACTGTCTCAGTCCTACTTTCACATTTTTGTGATGGCTTCCACCATCTGAAAGAGAATTAGACAAATGAGGACATGAATTCCTAAAATTAAAAACATCATAAGTCTCTTTGAGTCCATATTCACCACAGAACTGTATTATATGTTTAACAGCTAAAGCAACAAGATCAAATGACACAGTATCAAATACATACACACCAAACTGAATTCAGTCTGACTCAGATATGTTGTCCATAACCTTGGAGCCTC